>OY744494.1:10205091-10283615 GCA_963556185.1 Pseudopediastrum boryanum
TTGGTGGCCTTCACTTCAATTGTATATGCCCAGTGGCTTTTGGGCGGGACATCGCTTACCTAAGTTATTGGTTGTTTTGTGTCTGAAGTCAAAAGGAGGGTGCTGCTCTTTTTCACGGGGGGAGGTTTATACTTGTTTATAGGTCTTCTCAAACCTATAAACCTGGTTACTTTGATATTCTCTCAATGATTTTCTTAAAAGTTTATTGGTTTATAGGTTTATAGGTACTATTGTAGAAATGAAAAGGAAACATAATCAAAAGATAAAAACAATTCAAGCATCAGCCAATAAGAAGGGGGGACCAAGCTATAAACCCAATCACAGTCCAGAATCCAGACTAGGTTTATAGGTAGGTTTATAGGTTACTGGCCCCTTCGAGCCTCAGTGGCTTTCCCTCAATAGAGGCACCCACTAGAGAGACTTCAATAACCCGCCACCCTCTCTCTGTGCACTCTGTCAGAACCACTCCATTTGTGCTCATAGAATTGATGTCGAGCGCTTTCATGTGGGTGGACCTACTGAGGTTGGTTTATGGCTTTTTATTGGTTGGTAGAAAGCAATAAACCCGGGTTACCCTCAGATTCTCTCAATGGGTTTATAGGTTTTATAGGTTTTATAGGTTTATGGCATATATGTGATGACAGTACGCTACTTGTATGCATAGAAAAACACTTATCGTAAGCGGCACGAAAAGGGGGACCAAACCTATAAACCAGTTTAGGTGTCTCAACAGGTTTATAGGTTTACATCGCAACCTATAAACCTGTTTGGATGTCCAACTTTCACAACAAGTTTAGAGGTCACATCGTAAGATAAAAACTCCCTCCATGGCGGGGCCCACTTATGACGAATTGACCTCCGCACCGCAAGGCCTTTTTGATTCTCTCAATGCTTTCCGCCGAATATACGCCTGTCTCCATAGCTTTTGGTATTTGGGATAGTTTGCTTGCACCTTCTTTGCAGACCGGGCGAGCTCCCTTGCCCGGAAGGACGGGTTTGAGTGATACCTCTGCTTGTATGAGCTTCCACCGCTTGCTGGGTCCACATGAGAGTACGGCGACTGGGGATGTACGGCGACTGAGCGTGAAAGGTCGATGACTAGTTCCGACATCCAAAGCCACACGGCTAGTACATTATGGAGGACAAGCAAAAACTTGCTAGAGACAGGACGAGACGGTGTTACTTTGTGAGATACTTTGTGAGTTACTTTGTGAATTACTTTGTGAATTACTTTGTGAGTTACTTTGTGAATTACTTTGTGAGTTACTTTGTGAATTACTTTGTGAATTACTTTGTGTTACGTTGTGGTCCAAGTAGGATTCATGTATAGTAACATGTATGGGCAGCAGACTGTGAGGGCCAGGCGCGCGCAGCGCGGCTGGCCCCAGGGGCCACTAGGGCCCCGTGAGCCAGGGCAACCCCCACCTAACTAAGGTTGGCTAGATACACTAATAGACAAGGCACCAAAAACTTTCGTGTCGGTGGGGGCGTACTAGCCTTCACAGCAGGTAGCAAGAGCCAGTCAAACATAGTCAAAACAGGGCAAGTCCATGTCAAACAGAGTATAGCAATCAATGCTGTTAGTATAGCATGGACCCTCCGAATAAATCTCAGCAGCAGATGAATCCATTGTTCTCCTAGGACAGGCGCAGCTACTGAGGCTGGTTGCTAATGCATTGCTAATGCATTGCTAACGCATTGCTAATGCATTGCTAATGCATTGATTATGCCTCGTTAAGCAGCTAAAACGTGTCGACATAAACGAACTAAACGGCTCTAACGGCCTGTGACCACATCGTGCGTGTCCTATTTTGGCTGGTCCGCGGTCAGATGAGTCACTTCGGCCCCGAAACCGCTGCCTAAAGAGCGACATTTGTCGCCCTTCTCATCCCAGTCACATGCAAACCTTGACCTCACTCATCGATCTCTTATAGGCTGTCACGGCACGTCTTGGAAGCTCGATAAAGGGTTGTAAACGATCTAACCGTGCGAGGATGTCTTTCCGATTGCGCATCTCCAGCCCGGTCGCGGGTTGACCCTTTTGTGAACGTGTCCTTGCATTTACACATCGTTTTTACGAAGAGGGCCTTGTAATAGACCATAATAACAGCACATATTGCACCAACATGGGCTCCATAGCCCACGCATCCCGCAATAGTTCCTCAGCAGGCACCTTCGTCGTGGAGAACCTGGAACGGGCGTTGAGGGCTGCGAACAGCATAGCAAACGGCGAGGCTGATTTGCTGGACGTGATCCATAGCATCGCATACGACAAAGACCGCTCATTCCAGAAGGCCCATAACCTGGGACAGCTACGCATCAGAACAAGCGAAGATAAGCTGCCTCTCAAACAGCTTCTCCCCCATAACTGGCCGCCCAACGATTGGCAGCTTAAGACGGTCAGGCCCAAGGGCAAGCAGAGCAGAAAGCAGCAGGCTCACACACCTGAGTCCCTGTTAGAGCTATTGGAGCAGTCTGAGGGGTGGGACACGATCTCCTAGCCCCTCTGCTGTGGGGCCCTCCCACTGGTGGCTTCATTGACAAGACCTTGCAGAGGCAGTTCCAGAGGTACAAGAAGAGCGTGGTGGTATCAGTGGCCCTGCAGCAGGCCAAAGTGTACAGACTGCTGGCAGACTTGGGGGGCAATCGCCGCCACCAGGTCCACCTCAGCTGGTTGAATGACCTCTACAGGCTAGTGAGCATTGAGGGTCAGGAGAGGGCGGGTTACCCTCTGCTACAGGAGTTTGTGTATGAATACGAGGCAGCATTAGGCGCCCGCACTCAGAGCAGCTTGATGAAGACCATGCAGAACAGCAAGAACCCGGAGATCCGT
Organism: Pseudopediastrum boryanum; assembly: GCA_963556185.1. Lineage (NCBI taxonomy): Eukaryota > Viridiplantae > Chlorophyta > Chlorophyceae > Sphaeropleales > Hydrodictyaceae > Pseudopediastrum > Pseudopediastrum boryanum. The sequence goes on from OY744494.1 coordinate 10,207,925, forward strand.
GCAGCAGCCCTTTCGGTGAGTTGGGTAAAAATGACTGCTGGCAAATGGTATCCACTTAGGCATATATCCAGCACTGCTGACTAGCCAAGAATCTCCGGTAGCCATGCTGTCCCATGTAGCGTAAAGATATCAACTGGCTGTCCCATGCTGTCCCATGCTGTCCCATGTAGCTCAAATGACTACCACTGCAAGTGTAGGGCTTGATTGCTTACTTGCTTGCTATGCTTGCTTGATATGATTGCTTGCTATGCTTGCTTGTTTGCTTGCTTGGACTAAAACATGCATCTTGCCTGGGTCTGGATCATATTTCAAGGCTATACCAATCTACATATCACCCAAGTGGGAACCAACGCTTAACTGTTTTCCTTGCCTGGTCCATGTCCCTTCTAGGGGAAGACCATTGACTTGCCCGATGACAGAGCAGAGGCAGCCAAGCAGCAGAAAGCCCTGGCCAAAGCAGAAGCAGACGCTCGGCGCCACCAACAGAACCTTGAAGATGCTGAGCAAAACCATGCCGCGGCTGCAGCAGCAGCAGCTGAACAGCTGGCACATGTTGCAGCTCAGCGAGATGAACTAATGAGTGAGATAGATGAACTAGTCAGTGAGACCACAACTCTGCGCTTACAGATGGAGGCACTGCAGCAGAAGTATGAGGCTCAGCAGCAGCAGATGGCTTCAGGGCAAGCTGGGCGCAAGGTAAGGGCCGGGACTCTCTTAAAAAGTGTGTGTGTCCCAGGTATGCCATGTTAGGACTGTGTGCATATGTCTAACATCAAACTCCAAATCCTAATCCCTGGCTGGTATACATGAGACAACTGGTCATATGTATATGGTTACAAGCCTGGTTCAAGAAATGCCCTTCTAACAATTGCTTAATTCTGTAACTTGCCAGGTACCCAAGGACAGCGACGACAATGGAACTGAATCCCGCTTTACTAGGGAAGGCTCAGCTGGGGAGTCTTGCATGACCCCCATGCCAGCAGGCACCATAGGCGCTAGTGGTGAGCAGCAGGAGCAGCAGACAGATGCAGGGGGTGTAGAGGGTGGTCTGTTGAAAGCACCTCCAGCTGCAGAGGCTCCAGCTATGAGCCCCACTCCAGCAGCAGCAGCTACCCCACCAGCCAGTGAGCAGCAGGAGCAGCAGACAGATGCAGGGGGTGTAGAGGGTGGTCTGTTGAAAGCACCTCCAGCTGCAGAGGCTCCAGCTATGAGCCCCACTCCAGCAGCAGCAGCTACCCCACCAGCCAGTGAGCAGCAGGAGCAGCAGACAGATGCAGGGGGTGTAGAGGGTGGTCTGTTGAAAGCACCTCCAGCTGAAGAGGCTCCAGCTATGAGCCCCACTCCAGCAGCAGCAGCTACCCCACCAGCCAGTGAGCAGCAGGAGCAGCAGACAGATGCAGGGGGTGTAGAGGGTGGTCTGTTGAAAGCACCTCCAGCTGCAGAGGCTCCAGCTATGAGCCCCACTCCAGAAGCAGCAGCTACCCCACCAGCCAGTGAGCAGCAGGAGCAGCAGACAGATGCAGGGGGCGTAGAGGGTGGTCTGTTGAAGGCACCTCCAGCTGCAGAGGCTCCAGCTATGAGCCCCACTCCAGCAGCAGCAGCTACCCCACCAGCCAGTGAGCAGCAGGAGCAGCAGACAGATGCAGGGGCCGTAGAGGGTGGTCTGTTGAAAGCACCTCCAGCTGCAGAGGCTCCAGCTATGAGCCCCACTCCAGCAGCAGCAGCCACCCCACCAGCCAGTCAGCAGCAGACAGATGCAGGGGGTGTAGAGGGTGGTCTGTTGAAAGCACCTCCAGCTGCAGAGGCTCCAGCTATGAGCCCCACTCCAGCAGCAGCAGCCACCCCACCAGCCAGTGATCATGAACAGGATGAACCAATGAGATCCGGTGATGAAGAGGATGATCAGGCAGAGGAGCCAGAAGAGTCTGATCAAGGCCCGCAGCAGCAGCAGCAGCAGACAAGCAACGATGCGGAGGGGGGTGGTGAGCTGGGCGAAAACCTGCAGCAGCAGCAGCAGCAGGAACCCGCAAAGACTCCTAGTACAGATGAGCAGACTAATGCAGAAGACCCTAGTACAGATGAAAGCCAGCAGCAGCAGCGTTCTGGCTCCCGCAAAGGAGCTCCACCGGCAGCAGCAGCCAGCCACGCAAGAGGACAGCACGGGACGAGCTAGCAGACCATAAACTGCCATTCGGCATCAAAGACCTCCTGCAGCTGTCACCCCAAGCAGCAGAGCTGTATGACCCTGAGCAGCTGCGGAAAATCATCAGCTTCTACATCCAGGAGAGAGGTCAGGTGGAGATCCTGTCCAAGGGCAGGGATGGATTCACCAATAGGGTGCAGCAGATGTTACAGGAACGCAGGTAAGTAAAAAGACGGGATATGATTCACACACCGGTGGTACCTCTTTTCACACTTTCAGGCGACCCCTCCATGAACTAAATTACACCACATGGTTCTGCATGTCTCCATGAGGATAATGCATAAAAACCATGCTTCCCAAAAGGAAAAGTAGAATTCAGTTCTGCAACCCACTTTGCCCGCAATGTAAAAGCAAGCACCAAAAGCATGTTGCTGCTAAGGATTGTACTAGTGGGGCACACTAAGGCGTGTTGATGCTTTTGATGCTTACATTCCTTGCACAATATAGTATATAAATTGTTTATGCCGTTGCTTACAGCATTAGCCAAATACAAGAAAATTTGCCTGGTCAGCCTCTTTCTCTCACACTAAGAATGGTATGTAGACAGCTCATTAGACTTTCCCATTGTGAACCAATTCTAACAGATGTTATCTATTGCTATGCATGCAGGGCGGAGTACATTGTGCTGGAGAAGGTCCCCAATTTCCCCTTTCACATCCCTAGTGACAGTATGATGCCAGAAGGCGTGATGTTTGTGGGCAGCCTTTTGAAGCAGCCCCTGGACAGCCAGATGAGGGAGCTGAAGGTCCCTATGGAGCTGAGGGAGCGTGCAACAAACCTAGCAGGCTGGCAGGTGAGTGACCTGCTGGTAGCGGACACAGCAGAGAGCTTGCAGCTGCTGATGAACCAAGAGAGCTATATACCACATCCAGTTGTGGTGGTGGACAGTGGAAACCTGTACCACCCGTCCGGAGGGTGCGCTGCTGGCTGGCTGTACCATGGTAGGGAAGGGCAGGAGGTGTGGGAGATTCCTGTGGTGCAGCAGCATGTACCATTGGAATCACCCACGCTCTGAATGGTTGACCTGCTGCAGCACAAGTATGATTTGTGCCTGCATAAAGACCTTATTAGATAGCGTGGAGTAGCCGGAGATCATATTGCTGTGGCTGGCTGTCTAGGCATATGTTCTCACTACTGATGCTTGCATGCCAAAGACAAGCCATCTTTGTGCCACCTGGCTGTTTGTATCACGTTGAGGTGAGGGGCCTATGGCCGACTTTTGTTACTGCATATTATGAACTGTGCTAAATATGGCTGCCATATCAGATCCAGCTGTGTGCTTGTTGTTCTGGTCCAAAACACAGACCTGGATTGGGCCTGACATGAACAAAAGACAGTGTGGTATATGGTGATCTGACCAGCGTTTTGATTACTAAATAGTGCAGACTCAGAGCCCGGCCAGAAGGCAGTGGCACACAGCGGTGATGCTCTGAGCATGCATGCTATCATGTATGTGCCAGTGCAAGGTATTGAGTCGAGTTTGCACGTGATCGTTGTGTACCCCTGGTACAAAGCTACTGCATCAAACATATGCAGTCTGCATTGTTGTACCACTGACACGTAAAGCTGCTTCTGATGGTGTTTGCTCACAGTCTGGGGGTTAGCAGCAGTTGTATTGATTGCTGGATTGTGGCTTTTACAGCCATGTTGCTGCCCCCTCATCAAATTTATTGGGAGGGGCAAGAACAAAAGCCGCAGCAGCGCCAGAGACTCAGAGCCCGGCCAAAAGGCAGCATGGTGATGCCTTGATGAGCATGTATGGTATCATGTCTGTTGCCAGTGCTCTTGACTCGAGTTTACATGCGGTTTATATGTACCCATGGTACAAAGCATGTGTCTCAAATATGTGCAGTACGTTTCTTTGTTTCACTACAGGTAGTGTGCTTCTGATGGTAACTTGCCGCATATTCTGGGATTTGCAGCAGTCATATTGGTCCCGTTGCTGGATTGTGGCTGTTACATCCATGTTGCTAACTGCCCATATATTTTATTTCATTGGCAGCAATAACAGAAGTTTGTAACAGAAGTTTTCATACCAGAAATGGGCCAAACAGCACATCCAGCAGCTGGGGCCGTTGTTCTCTGAAAGGTTATCTCTGCCAATGGCATCCATGCTGGTACACAGGCAGCAAATGTGTGATCGATGCCGCAAGCCATCACTCACATACATAGAGCTGGTGGGCAGTAGTGGTGTTATTGGGCGAGTGGGCTGGGGGCTAATAGTTGCCCATGGTGCTATTGCAGCTTCTATGTGTGTAGGGTGTGATCAGCAGTGACATAAAGGGTTTGATCCTCTGACGATATGTTAGTGTGCTACGTGAAGTGCACTGCCAACTTGATCTGGCTTGTACACATTTCCATTGATTAGAGAACTTTTCCCATGCCCATGTAGCTCCAAATGGCTGTCCCATGTGGCTGTCCCATGTAACTCAAATAGCTGTCTAAAGTGGCTCATGCACACGGTTTGATAGCCACTACGGAATCGAAATCGAGGAAACAAGCAAAGCATCCTAAAGGGCTTTGGAGCTATGCTGTTGCCTTGCTCTGTGTCCAATACCCTCATACGATTTATGTACCATCCTTGCATGATTCACATTGCCACAAGCAGGGATCTTAAGTATGGCATGCTCAATGCAAACAGGCTCAGGACAGCAAGTGAGCACCCTTGAGGTAGTGGAACAAACTGACACGAACAGACACTTAGGCTTCAAAGGCTGAGGCATGTCGATGTATGCTGACTGGACACTGTCTGACTGGCTGAGATGTGCTTCACGACACTTGAGAAGAATCGTGAAGGGCTGCACTGGTAGTCGTTAGAGAAAACACTTACCTGTATATACTAACCCTATTGCTGCTGGTCTGCTCTGCTCGCCGTTATGTTTTGTATTTCTGCTCGCCGTTATGGCTGGCTCCTGAGCTGACTCCTGGCTGGCCGACGACCAGTCATCCGCGCCGACCGCCCGCAGACCAGAGCTTGAACAGGCACGTAAAGCCTTAACGGGCTACATACCACCGCATCAATAAGCAATACGGAGCCCAGTACATGGTCGACGTTGCTGGAGTTTGCCGGAGTTTGCCTGAGTTTGCTGGGAGCTGGAGTTTGCTGGAGGTTCGTGTTAGATGCGGGAGGTTACTTTGATCCCATGGTGTGTTACTAAGTCCGAGCGTCAGAGCCTAACCAGTTATGCAATTTGTAGCTTAAAGCCAAGCACAAAGCGATATAAAAGCCTGAGTGCTTTCGAGCGCATCCCAGCAGCACGGACTCCCCTAGCACAACAATCGTGAGTTCTTTGAAAAGCAGCGCTTAACGAACGTCAGTAATAGCGATTATGCCAAGAGATGTCCAATACAGGGTTGCATTAAGAGTCTGGGGCCACGTCTGTCCGCCAATGCCCGCCTGGCCGGCCGGGTGATTGCTTGGCTGATGCCTGAACCCCGTTACTTGTAAACACCTTTACTTGAGGCCTTCACCCGCTAAGCCTGCCAAGGGCTTGAACAGCGCTTCACCCACCAAGCCCCTTAGCCAGGCTTCACCAGCAAACTAGCCAACAGCTTAGCAGCCCACACCCTTCACCGCGAAGCTGACAAGGGGCCTAGTCGCGCTAGGGGTGCTAAGCTTTTAGGCTTGTCCGGCTAAGGGGGGTTCTGGCCTAGTGCTAATTGGTAATCTGATTATCACTTGGCTGAGCGCCTCTCTCCGCCATGCAGGTCTTCCCAGCGTGACTGAGAGGACAACTATTGGCCGCAGTCCAGTGCAGCAAACAATATTACCTTGTCGAGTATATGCTTTGCGTATTCAAGTTTAGCAGCTTGCACAGGGAATCCTGCAGCAGAACAGCGCCTTGGGACCCAAGTTGACATCAGAAATCCCCCCTTTTATTTGGACGGCCAGTGTCAGTTAGCAGCCTTCACCCGGGTGAGTCCAGTTTGCTGCACATAGCTACCGGTAGACAAATGTGCCGCAGTCTGCCAGCTCAGGATCATACATTGGCATGATGCTGACTTGTCATGAAACTTAGCAAAACGCAGAATTGGCATGAGAGCAGCAGTATTCAGCAGGGAGGTCAAGCAAATGAAAGAAATTGTCTACCTGTGATTTAAACAAATTAGTCTGTGGTAGGGTGCAAAGACATGCACGAATGCCTAGCATTATTGCAGCCCCCAGGGCCTCTGACAGGGAGAGCCTTACCTGTTTACGTCTGGCGGTGCCCAGTGCCTGCAGGACTGACGGAGCGGACAGAAAGCTGCAATTCAGCAGTGGCACTAGCTTTGTGAGGCCTTATGAGAGTTTTCATTGACAACTTGCAGTACCCTGGTGCCTTGCAATCTTGCCTCTCACTCAAGGTAGCTTCTGTCTGCAGTAGTGTGACTGAGACACTCACGCAAGAGAGCGTGCAAGCCTATGCATGTCTTGTACGTGCAGCATCAGCCGAAGTCCCCTGATCGCTCTGTTGCCCTCCTCCCTGCTCCGTTTCTCTTTCCGTTCCAGGGGTAGGGTGCCAACGCAAATTTTCTGCATGAGATGTGCCGTGCCAAGTTCAGGAGCAAGTAAGTACCTGATTGAGCAGGAGCTGGGTGGGATCTCTGCTGGTGATGGGACACTCGTGGCATTGAGACAAGTTGTGCAAACCAGCAGGGACCAAACTAGCTGCCTTTGATTACTTCAGCAATGTATGTACTGAGCGGCACTGGCCTAGTAGTAGATTGTACATCATAGGGACATTAAGTTACTGGGCACGTTATACTTAGGACCTGTTAACATGTAAAGCCTTGGGGGAAAGGTGGATAGGTATGTTGGGGCTGCCCTGTTACAAGTTGATGGGATGCGGCTGCACATGAGACCAATTCGTCGATGCCATGGTTAATCGGCCCTCTAGGGTCACAGTGATGGTTTAGGGTTTTGGCATTCCGAGCAACTGTGTGGCGGCATCGGATGGTTAGCTGTTGGTGGGTCATGGGGAAGATGAGGTCAGGTGGGAGTAGATGCCCCTGCAATTTGCACTCACCGTGTCATCCACCCTGGGGAGGATGCGGTCAGTGGACGACAGTATTGCTCGTGTGTCTGGTCTATGCAATGTGCAGGTAAGCAGTTGGGGTTATGGGTGGAATCAACACTCTGAGGAGGTGAACGCATAGTGTGGGGAAGGGTTGCGGTGGGAGTAAGTCGAGGAGCAATGGATCGGGCAGGGATGGGTGTATTATATTGAGGGATATGGCGGGTGCTGCACGGTCTGAGGGCTGTGCAGGATCTATCTCATATATACAGAGGCTTCTGAATTGGACAAAGCCGAGGGACACGAGTTCCGTCAGTGGACTACCGCAAAGGTGCTTTGATGATGTCATATCATTCCGCAGCAGAGCTGATGTCGTAGTAGGTAGGGCTAGCAGCTAGCCGTACCATTATGACATCAGCTCTGCTCTATCTTGCACAATCAACCATGCAAGGTAAGCTGGAGCTGTGTCATTGGTGGTCACCAGTTACTATGTTGCTGGGGTCTCAGGGGAGGGCTTCATGCTATGCATGGTCACATGTGTCCGTGCAAAGTATCAATGAGGTTGTAGCTTCGATCGCCCCTGGGGGCTGGCGAACAACTGGCGAATGGCTATGCGCTGGGTAGAATCAGCTCGGCAAGGGGTCTCACCTGAGGGATATGGCTCCCAAGTAGGTGCCTAGTAAGATGGCCGCTGTTACGCCATATGCAGTAGCTGAGCTGGCACTAGTGCTGGGACCTAGTGCTATGAGGGGGTGATGTCTTGCAGAGCGTCAGTTGCACCGGGTGACCATGGCTGGTGCATAAGAGCCGTGTCTTGGATGAGACTGGTTGAGTGGATCTTCACTGCTGAGGCCTCATGACACGGTTTCATGCTTCGGCTTGGGCTCGAGTCGGTGCAGCTTGTCCGCGTGTCCTGGATGGTTCCAGCAAAGACATGCATGGGGTGTTTCAGACGTCCACTCCTAAGCTTTTTGCAAAGAGTTTAGGGAGGCAGCGCGTACAGGGGACCACCGCATTCATCAGAGCCATGTCCTTGAGGGTGTCTGATGCAACCTCTGTTGCAATGATGTTCTGACACGACTCTTATGCTGTTCTGTGCTAGCATCTGCGGGTGCCTTTTGTGGGTGCATGGCTCCATCACTATCGTTCTCATGAGCCTCACTGTAATTTCCTTCCGAGCCTTGGTTGTCTCTGATATTGAAGGATTCACTCTGGGGCGTAGTGCTGCTCTCTTGCTTTCAAAGTAGGTTCAGAAACGTATTTTCGGTAGGCATGGGTGACGCCCTGGCTGTGCTGCTGCTCGGTCTTCTCAGCAGCTATCTGCTGTCTAATGGGTATTTTGGGGCAAGCTCTTGGGCCTCTGCTCTGCCAGTTGTTCAGATGGGGTCTCCAGGATTGCAAGGGCAAGGTCAATAGGGTGTTAGTTCAGTATGGAGTTACATAAGTAATTCAAGCACCTCGTGGTGTGAGGCTGCTTTTTAGCTTGCACCTGAACTAGTGCTGCAGGAAGAAGGGTTAATGGGGGGTTGAGTGGGAGTCTCTAAGCACTGTTGTAGTTTCTTGGGTAAGGTCTTCTTTGTATGTATGTACTTGCAGCTCGTCTGCTTAGTGCTTGGCGTCAGTTCAAGTGTGAGTGAACAGAAGGGGCGTTGCCCCTCATGGCACAATGTTTGGCCTCTTCACTCGCACTGGACTGTTAGTTCTAGGGGTAACATGGCTCCGAGGATTAGTATCAAGTTGGAGTGAGAGTAGAGGTACTTCCAGCACCTCATGATGCAGTGAAATGCCTCATCACTCGGACCTGAACTGGTGCAGGTAGCCATGTATGGGGCCAGGTGCATGGGTTTCAGGTCAGTATTGAATCTAGGACCTGATTGGTCCTCACTGCCATCTTCTTCATACCTAACCAATGTTTGGAAGTAGGGGTTATGGTACTAGGCTGTAGCTGGTCTTCGCAGGAGTCTGGTGTAACAGAGAGTCAGTTACCTTAACTAAGACAGGCAAGCGCTTTACCCCCTTTACTTGCTATATACAGAAAAGGGGAACTTGTTGCTCGTGAAGTCATTATAAAGCAGCTGAATGCCCAAGATGCCTAGTGCACGGCTTGAACAAGGCTGCTGCCATTCTGTAGCTGCTGGCTGGAATTTGAGCAACTCCGTCAGTCAGTGATTCAAAGCGACCTGCCTCGTCTGATAGCGTAGTGTTCAGAGGTAAGCAAGGTGGTGCACGCCATTAGTTGTAGATGGAGTGATGATGCCGCAGGCCTTCCGCTGTCCTCCATGTGGCACATGCATATCTGGAGCATCTAGTAGACACACCCAGATCCTGCAAGCTACGCATGCGCGGCACGGCTCCTCGTAATGGTGACCAACTGCTAATGTGGCGAAGCAGCAGGGCTACTAGAATAGACCGGTGCCAATGTGCGCAGTGTTCTGCCAAAAACAAGCGCTGCTTTAGAGTTTAACCAAGAAGAGTACCAACGGACTACCACTCTGGTGTAGCCGTTCTCCCTGCTCACAGTGTCAAAAAGCAGTGTCACAGGGCCTCTGTGGTGCTTGCCCATTAGCTGCATCATGCTGTTGTTTCTGCTTTGCTGAGCCCCTGTCTCTACTGATGCAGATCTTTCCAGCCTGTCTAAGAGGGCAGCATATGCTGCCTGCACCGCTCTAGTACTCTCGTGCACAGTGATAGGAGTACCTGGGTGAGTATGTGCTTAATGCCTTGTTGAGCAGCAGGAAATCCAGCAGCCTCGAGTCGCAAGCTGACAGCTGGGTTTCCTTTTTGGCAGGGGCAGTACGGCACCAAGGATGCCTGCTGCAGCCTTTGCTAGCCCTCCCAGTTTCTCCCTCTCGCCACCACTAGATACAAAAGTGTTGTCTTCAGGAACGTTCTGCCTGCCAGCAACAGAGAGAGAGAGAGAGAGAGAGAGAGAGAGAGAGAGAGAGAGAGAGAGAGAGAGAGAGAGAGAGAGAGAGAGAGAGAGAGAGAGAGCGAGCTACGCAAGGAGGGGCGTGAGGTGCCCTCCCGCGTAAGATTAAGGGAGGGGCCCATTGGTGTAAGGATTACACTGGGCCAGCCTACCATAGGATAGTTACTATCCGTGGGTGGGCTTCCGCCCACCCGCCTTTGTTAGCTTACTTTCTTGTAGTTCCTCCTGTGCCATTGAGGCTCTTTGGGCTTTTCCAGTTTTCTTTTTGTTGTGTAGATGCTGTTTAAGGACTTGACTGCTGCAGTATGTACTTCTGAAATGCATTGCTTTAGAGCTTGCCCTTTGATACCGAGGGCTTGAAGATTCATGGTGGTACTGTTGTATATGGTGCCAGCAACTCCGACAAGCAAGGGATAGTACCATACTTTGGCAGTGGGGTCTATGTCTTTGATTTTGTCAATGAGTACTTGGTGTTGATAATCAGCTTTGCTTTGCTGGCATGTTGGGTCTGAATCCCTGCAGATCTTGACCTCTATTATCCAGTACTCTGCTGGGTTGTTTCCATTCTTGGGTTTGTAGAGCATACCATCAGGGCGCTTATCGGTGGTGCCTTGTGCTTGTTGCACTGCCTCCTTTAGTCCCCTTGGAAGGAGCTCCCACGGGATGTTTCTAGACTGGTGGGCCATGATGCCGTCTTCTGCACAATTTTCAGTTGATCCAAGGTCCATTTGAATGACAAATGCTCCTTTGCGTCCCCTTAACACTCTTGTCATGATTAGTCGGCCGACCTTGTTATGCCTGTTGATGTACATTCTTTTCAAAGCTGGGCATCCTGAGGCTGTGTGGTGTCCGCCATCCTCGTCACCGCACAGGAGACATTTGCTACTAGGTGCATGTCCACACCTATAGGCCATCTTCCTTGTCCACATGGTCCCGTACCGGTAGCGCAAAGCGGTTTTTCGTTCTGCATACTTGATTTTTCCCGAGGTCATGTACTCGTTGCTAGCAGGCAGGTCCAGTCTTTCCTCAATCCTTTTAAAAGCCTCGAAATAACAGGTAGCTCTGTTTGCCATCCCAAAACGACTTTTCTGGTGGCAGTAATAACGTACCCAGTCGTGAAGGTCTGTCAAAGGGTTCACCCGCTTGAAACGGTCAATCAACGTGCGCTGCCCATTGGTCCGTGACCAACGATTGTTCCATTGGGTCTTGTGCGGCCAATATTGGGTCAACCTGTTGTTACTAGGACTTTCGTACTTCTCACATTCCTCATAGTCGGAGGTGTCCCCTGTCGCAGCCGCCTTAGCGATTGCGTCCGCTTTTTCATTACCGATTATGGAAGCATGGCCTTTGATCTTGTGAAGGGTTGTCCTCAGTCCCCTGTTGACGATCTCGGTTACTATCTCTTTAATTAGCTCACAGTGCTGGTGATTTAGGAGATCTTGTGGGCGTCTCAGCATCCTTTTGATTTGGTACATTGAGCTGAGGCTGTCGGTGGCTATCATGTGGGCTCCATGCCTCAGCGCAGCAAGGATACCAACCAGTTCTGCTCTGTTTATGGTGTTCGGGGGATGGCTGTCGCCTGCAGGGACAATTGGAACCCCACGTTCATCGTCCTCATTGGCTGCTTGTGGGGGGAAGTACACTCCTGCCCCTATGCCTGGGGCATCACACTCTGCATCTATTGGTGATGCTTTGTGGCTTGTTTGCTTGTAGCTACCATCTGTGTGGACATAGTTTTTCCAATTGTACCGGAGGGGTGGGGCTGTTAGTAGGGCAGTGGCTAATTGCGTTTCCAGGTCATCCAGTGTAGTGCGTCAACCATGGCTGGAGGGTCTTGACTGGTGGCAGAATCGTCCCGGAGGGACTCAGAGCCGTTTGTTTGTTTGGGGTAACCCATTTTGCTGAGCTGTTTTGGCGTCAGCAATGTTGGCTGATGAGATGTGCTGGGCGGGGCATTGCTGCTTGGGGGGTTGTAGTACATGCTGATGTCTTGTATCTCTTTGTCGTCCGGCAGGGACTGATTAATGGCATCCTGCAGCGTTTGCAGAAACCTGGTCATATCAAAGGGAAGATAACCTTCAGGCATGATTTTACCCTTTCTGCCATCGTCAAGCAGTTGTAAACAGCTTTCCCGCCTTTTTCTTCAGAGCTGAAATGCACCTCACAACTTGCACATGATCACTATGATTGAGAATAAACTTAACATGAATATCCTTGGATTGCCCTGGTAAGGAGGTGGGCTTGAAGAAGAGGGGATTATTGTCCCGGACAGGGTGAAGCACCCTACAGTCCAACATGAAGTGGACAAGATCTTCAACTGGCCCTATAGTATCATCCCTATAACCAAGTGCTTGGCACAACCGTCACACCTTGTTATCCCTTACTATTCCATTGTCATACCTTCATACAGTGACCACCTGGAGGACGAAGTCTTTGCCGATATCGACAAACACAGGTCCAGCATCGAAGCTCGTAAGGCAAGCAAGCAGCGGCAGCGGCAAGAGGGCCAACTCCACTGGAGCGCCAAAAGCATCTGAGTACCGCTGCCACGAGGCCGGGAACCTCTGCTCAAATTGAGCAGGAAGAAAGCAACAGCACCTTACCCCTACTATCAGCATATGTTAACACTGCCAAGTGGGGCCGGGAATCTCTGCCCAGACACAGCCGGCAGAAAGCAACAGCAGCATACCCCTGCAACCAGGATATGTTACCATTGCCATGGGGCAGGGAACCTCGTCACAACTGTGACAGCTGGCAGGATGCAACAGCAGCATAATGACACTCGCCGCACAGCTTGAAAGTTACAAGAAGAAGTCAAAAAACCCGGAGCCAACACGAGGCTCAAGGGGTTTCCACAAAACTCTCAAGCAGTATTGTAGTCAAGGGGGTTGGCAGGGGATCTTAGGCCAAGGGGGGGCACTCGGCGCGGTGACAACAAAGGCACGGGCGTGCATTGTGGGGTGCCGTGGGAGGGCCGAGTTCTCCTGTTGTAAAATGGGTGTCTTGGATGGCAAAGGGCCATAGGTGGAGGGGGGTCCCGTCGAGGTGGTGTCACCTCAAAGCGTTTGAACAAGGTGCATTGACCTGGCACCGGGTGACGCGGGTGTGTCTCGAGTGATGTGGCCCTTGAGGGGAATCTAGGATCCACTTCATCCAGCTGAATCAATCGCTCTCAAATTCATCATTATCAGTGCTAAAAACATCACCACAACTTTCATCATCACTTGACTTAAATCTATCAAGCTGCAAGTCAACAAACAACTCAGTATGATCGTCTCTACAGACACGCATCTGCAACAGCTTATATGACCACTGCCACCGGGCGAGGTACCCCTGCCCAAATCCAGCAGGCAGAGATCAGCAGCAGCAAAAACAGGCCCCCAACAGCATATCCACCCATAGCCACGGGGCAAGGAACCTATGCGCAGAGTTCAATTATGGCTAGCAGCACCATCCTGACTCTTACCAAATGTGCAACCCAGACCAACAGCAGCTCCATAGATCAGCAAGACACACCCATCTTCCTGCCCATGGCTCCCCAAACACCCTGCCCACTCATCTGCTGCTCTTTACCACTCTGGCACACTGATCCTCCTGTCACTCTTTTACCTCTATGAGAGCTGCGGATATATGTATCACCCCATGTACACAGTCAGGTATGCCAAACCACGAAGGCGAAATGTCACAAGAGAAAGAAAGTCCAGCCAGCGCACTGGCCTTGAACGCGCCAAACGTGCCAGAAACAGCATGAATTCCTTGAAGCAGAGGCTGCAAGAAGAATATGTCATGCATTGTCAAAATCGCCTACACATGGACATGCAGCACCCTCATTACCTCAAACAAGCCATTGCAAACCAGGTGAGGCACTGCATCAAACGCAGCAATGGCCCCCTGGAACGAAGAAACTACAGAATGTACACTAGATACACGACAGTCAGATACATTCGCCCATCACCACCTGCACAGGCTAACCTTCCACAAAAAAGAAACTTCAAGCTGCTCGATGGTAAAGCAGCAGTCACATGCTGCCCGGTAGAGGCTGCCCCAAGTCCGCATGTAAATGAGTGACACTTTAATGACACTGCACCCAACGACCGATGCAGCCAGCATGACGGACCCAGCATCGAACTGCTGTCACCTGCCAGGATGGTGGTATCATCCACGGTTTGAATGTTACATTTGAAAAAAGAAAAACCCGGAGCCAACACGAGGCTCAAGGGGCTTCCAAAAAACCAAACTGACTAATATCATCAACTTCAACTAATTCGTTCTCATACTCATCACTAGATCATTACCACAACTTGTATCTTCACTCGATTCAAATCTGTCAAGCTGCAGATCAAACACCCACTCAGTATCTTCATCTCTGAAGACACGCATTTTATGTACCAACTTCGCCAACATATGCTGCTTTGGATGACACATAAGCTTCCTTAAATCACCTTCACAGTAATCAAACAACTCACCAAACTCCGATCTGATTTCCTGGTAGGCAGGGCATTCCAGCATGAAATGCTTTTCATCCTCAACGGTATATGCCATGCATTTCCTACAATACCTCTGTGCCCTCACAGTACCACCATCAGCCCAACGTCCAGTCACAACACTCAGCCAGTGAGCTCCCACTCTAAACCTCATGAGATCAGCAAGATACTCTGGATTTATACAACGGTCATGATCAACATACCTAGCAGGCTGTGAAACACACTCAGCCATCCACGTATAATAGGTCGCATACGATACCTGATCCGAGGATGCAACCCTAGGATCCTCTGGAAGGTCACACCAACAAGCAGTCCACTTACTACCCCAAGTGCCTAGGACAACTTCTGTGTCTACACGCTCAATTTCTGTTACTGACCTGTTCAGCACAAGAGAAGTTACCTTCTCAGCATAATCCGGAACAACATCTTTAAGACACTTCATCATCTCAGCAGACCACAGCCGTCCATGTCCAGCAACAATCGACAACTCGAGGTTCTCTGTAAACGCTGCACGTAGCATAGGCGCAGATGTCTGAGCTACTAACCTATTCCAAAAGCCACAAGCCATTTTAACCCACGTAAATGATACAGGCATGCACCCCAGCTCCTCATGCAACAGTCCTTGAGATACCGACTTCCTCAACCAAGTCCCACTAACTTGTCTCAAGAACATGTTCTGAAGTGGAGTGGATTACCTTCTGGAGTGGATTACCCAATGGCAAGTTTGACGTGAGAAAGGGCAAAGGCCATATTTCACACCCATATGACATAACTGGAATAACCATCGATTTGAACAACAGTACCCGTAAAGCAATCTGCTGAATGTCCCGTTCCTGAGTCTGGCGTACCACACTCCACATAGCTTTGGTTGCAGCACACCTCATAACATCCACAGCACCTTTAAAACCACGATCAGATTCCACAGTGATACCCAAATACTTGAAGGTACTGACAACCTCAATGGCCTCCCCTGCATACTGCCATGAGCAACCTACTGCGTCCCGGGACCTGCAAGACAATATCTGTGTTTTCTGGACATTGACTGTCATGTGCTTTAGGTCACAAAACTCTTTCAGGGCATCTAGTTGAGACTGCAGTTCCACAGCTGTCTCTGCAAACAACACCACATCATCCGCATACAGAAGTAGCTGACACTTAGAAGGACCCACCTGCGCACCACTATTTGGCAAACGTTGCCTCACAAAATCTTCAAGCTCATCAATAAACAAACCAAACAGCAGTGGCGAGAGCGGGTCCCCCTGTTTCACACCAATACTACTCTGGAAAGCCGGCCCTACCTTCCCATCAACCCGGGCATGCAAGGGGACATTTCTGTACATGGCTGCAATGGATGTTAGCATCGTTCCCCATATACCCAGGGACGCAAGCCGCTGGAGTAAGAGCCTACGATCAACAGAGTCATATGCCTTCTTGAAATCCACAAAACAACAAAACAATGGCTTTTTCTGCAGGCGGTACTTATCAATCACATGCCTAAGGATGAATAACTGGTCTGTGGTTCTCATGCCCTTACGAAAACCAGCTTGCGCTTGTGCCCATGCTCCTCAGACCACTTTGACAAGCGTTGCTCCAACACCATGCTGAACACCTTCCCAAACACATTGCCCACCGCTATACCCCGATAGTTGTCCTTGCATGTAGGGTCACCCTTTTTAAACACAGCTGAGATTGCTGCTTCAGACCATGAAACAGGTGGATCACCAGACTCAAAAAATGCATTGATTACAGCATGCAATGGCTCTAGTAACACATTGCGGAATACAGGGTGAGAGCCATCCTCCTCCTCAAACTCCCTAACTACAGCATCTTTCAGGAACTCTGCACGAATACCATCTGGACCAGCTGCTTTCCCGCGCTTTAGCTTGTTGAAGACAACAGCCATCTCATCCAACTCAATAGGTTCATTAAGCTTAGACGCCTTATGCTTAGCACCTAGGGTTGTGTCAAGTCCTAACTCACTAACCAATGCAGCAACATCAGCTGCACCTTGCTGGAGCCACGTTTGCTCACCACCACCAAACAGACTCTCCCAATACTGTGACCACGAAACTAGATCTTGTACAAACTCACGCCTCTTGGCCCCTTTAAAGTACAACCAAAACCTACGCGGGTTATGCCTGATATCATCTCTCATCCTAGATAACAGCTTGTTGCTATAGTATCGCTTCCATCGCCTCTTCACATGATTAAATGCCTTCCGATACTCACGAGCAGCATGTGTATCCCCTAATTCAATGGCACGCCTCAAAGCCTTATGCTCTGTTTTACAGTGTTTGAACCAAGGATTGACATCTCTAGCACTGGCACCAGGCGAACTCTTGACAGTTCCAAAAACACTGCATGCTGTACCATAAATAATAGTGCGTAACCGCTCGGCAGCTTCAGCTTCATCCACCCTCAGACTATGGCTAATGCTCCTTTGATAAAGAAACAGCAGGTGGGAAAGAGCGCATGTCACCACAAAACTTGCTGCAACCCAAATTGTCAAGGGCACTGCCACAACCTCAAAGCAATTTGCCCTGAATGGTGCTCTTACTACAAGCAGCTACATAACCATCTGGACGGTTCTGAAAAGTGAGACACGTAATAACTGTAGTGGCTAGCCCCTTTGCACTGCGCCCATCTCGTGTAAAAGAGTTCATCCGCCCCACAGTCTCCACTCGCTACCGCCTCTGTAATGATGTGCGGCTGCGGTGTTGTGTTTTTCATGCACCATGCGCATGATGCCTGGGCACCAAGCTACTGCTTGATGACCACAATGAAAGAGTTCACCATCATGTTGGATTATTCAATCATGAGACTCTTCTTTACACCCACACACACCTGAGTGCTGTATTGGCACATTCTCTCACCCTTAGGCTGCTCACCCTTCCCATGATACGTGACCTCATCAGAGACTGTCTAACAGCCAGCCCACATGATACATCGGCTGAACTAAAAATGACCCCGCTCAATCACGAAAAGCAATAACAATCTGGGATGGCCATTGCCCTTCAACATTTCCTGCCAGTATCCTTTGGCCGTGACCTTGCCAAGGCCAAGACAGACGTGCAGGGAGTTAAGCGCATGCGGCTTTTGCTGTAGCTATACAACCAGATGGGCATTCTACCTCGCACTTTACACACGAACTACCTGAGCAAATCGCAGAGTTATCTGCAGCTACGGGGAGGCAGTAGAAAGGGGCGCGGGCCAAGCTGTCACTCGTGCCTAAGCACAAGCATGCGCATGCAGTGACCACGCCGCCAGGGACGCAAGAGTCCCGGACGATAAGTGTTCCAGCGGCTCCAGAGGTGCCGGCTTGGAAGTATCCGACTGGGCCTACACCAGCAGCATACCATTAGAAAGTATCAGACATCAGCTCCTGCGGACATGTGATGCACCTTGCCTGCAAACTGCATGGAAACTGCATGGAAGAGCATCCTAGGAACCAGTTACCATCTTCTGCTTACAGTGCCATGGGAGAACGCACGCAAGGGTTGACAGCAGCAGGTACAAAGAGGTGGAAGGGAAGAAATTTGCACTAGGATTCACTCTCATCTGTTGTTGTTGCGGAGAGCAGCAGCATCGGTAAATGCATATCCTTAGGACCCAAGTAGACATCTTGCGATGGGATACAATTGTGGTGCCATCCATAGATATGGCATCTTTGGGCAAAACGTTTCTGGGTTTCTACCTCCATAAGCCAATGCAGCAACCATGGATGCAGTACTCAGCCACTTACAATACATATTTTGACATAGACACTAAAGGAGTGAGCCACTTAAAACACGCCAACACCAATTCATCCTCAGGCAGCAGGGCGCTCCAATGCCCTGAATGCAAGCATTGAAAATGTAACCGCCTGTAGTACAGTATGAGACCAAATACTATGACAGCTGTGCACTAGTAGCTAGCTGAGCCTGTGAGCGGAGGTGCTTACCGCTAGGACCAGAGGGACCAGAAGGCCCTGAAGGGCCAGAGGGACCGGAAGGACCAGAGGGACCGCTGGGACCGGAAGGACCTGAAGGGCCAGAGGGACCAGAAGGACCAGAGGGACCAGAAGGACCAGTAGGACCGCTGGGGCCAGAGGGACCGGAAGGACCAGAGGGACCAGAGGGACCAGAAGGACCTGAAGGACCAGAGGGACCAGAAGGACCGGAAGGACCTGCACAAGAGGATCAATGATTTACAACCGATGCAGACATACATCACTATCTGTGGTAGCCAGAAATATTGCAGCATGGCCACAGCTATATACTGTTAATAGGGCTCGGATAGCTGGTTGGTGATGGAATGCTTCAAGGCCTTGCTCAGACCATCATGTATTGCAAGTTGACTCTAGCAGACCACGTTGTCAATTCATGGCTTACGGTAGGGGACACGAGGCTAGGCACCCTAGCCTCAGTTGCCTCTCCCTAACTTATTCGGGCTGGGTCTGCAGTGGTGGTTTGCCCCCCTGCAGTCGCCCAACCAGCTCGGCCTATCTCTTCTTTCTTCTTCAATTCATGGCAACTTAGAGCTTCATTGCTGTGATGTGAAATCCAATACCGGTATATGGCACTACACTGCTTGGTTGCTTGTTAACAGTGTGCTAATCGTGAGCTAAGAACGAGCCCAGCCCCAGACGATATGCTGATATGCTGAAATCCAATCTATAAACTCCTACCCTGCCTGGCCACGGCAGGCCATTCGAATTCCTCTGAAGTGTCTGTTTGTCCTTGCTTGCGGCCCATTGCGCATCACATGTATGTCCTTGCTTGCCCATTGTACATCACATGTGGCCAGCAAAGAATGTTGCTGCGCTGCTGTAAGTCCCAGTTCACTCTGCGCAGTGGCTGGCCAATACCTCCTCAACCTACCATTAACCATACCAACACCCAACTAACTCTACTCCGTCACCCCTCCCGGCCTCCCTAGCTACTGCTTTTCCCTCCTAGCATGTCCTGTGAATATAATGTCCCCCTGCCCTCCCTTTCACCCATCATGTGCTTTCCTGCCAACCCAGAACGCCCCTTCACTCCTCATATCCTTGCTCACCCAACCCATACGCCTCCCCTATACCCTTCATTGCTACCGCAGCCCAACCCCCCACCCTCATCCCTCCCTGTTGGCCAAGTTGTCTTCGTCTCTGCTCCTAGCGCCGTTCCCCGCCAAGCTCCAGGCTACCCCTCCTCTTCACCCCTCCTTAGTTGCCTTCTCTGCCAAGCCACCTACCCTCATCCCTCGCTTTCGCCAGTCCTATCCTTTCCCACCATCCTCTGTTCCTCCTTGGCACCCCTCCTGCTGGCGCCCGGCCGTTCCCCCCCGCCCGAGCTCCCTACCCCTCCCCTTCACCCTTCACCCCAGCAGTTCCCCCGAACATCAGCCCCCAACCCTCCTAAGGAGACATCTCCAAGCACAGGTACACACCTGAAGGTCCACTTGCCCCGCTTGCTCCATCTGTTCCGTTTGCTCCACTTGGTCCACTTGGCCCGCTTGGCCCACTTGGCCCACTTGGCCCGCTTGGCCCGCTTGGCCCGCTTGGTCCTGAAGGCATACAAATAGATGCGGCAAGGAACACTAGTTGCAAGCTGCTTGGATATATGATGGGATCAAGATCCTTAGCCACAGCCAATGCAGGACACATCAAGATATGGTCTAGGCTTCTCAACACGTCCTCTAAGCAATACATACGGTAATTACTTCAAAAGCTCATGAAGCTGGCATGCACCAAAAGAATGCAATTTGGATTTAGCGAAGAATATATGCCATTAAGGATGTGATTCAGAGCTTTCATATCAAAAGCAATCCATTGTGCTTTAAGGAGAATACCCCCATGCCTTTGCATGACTGCCCCTTTGCTTTCTGAAAGCTGCAGCTACCCGGTTATAAAGTTATTAGCTGCATGCAACCCCCCGATTTCCAGTGCCTTCAGCATCATTTGAGCCAGAAGGGACAATTGAAGGCAAGCATCAGCACCTGCTCCAGCTTTGCTAACCCTGCTAGCCTTGCGAGGCCTTAACTTCAGAGGATTACTTCATAACTTTGATTGGGGGAAAGCTATTAATCCAAAGCACCATGACAGGTATGGTCCAAATATGCGCTTAAGAGTTCAAGGGTCCGGGGTTCTTTGCACCCCCCACATTCTGAAGGCTTTGCTGCCAGATTCTGAAGGATGAGCAAGACAGCACTCACCTGAGGGACCGAGGAGGGTGTCATCAGCCGCAGCAGTATCGATAACATCATATACAAGAGCAGCCTGCTCAGCGGCGTCCCAGTCGCTGTAGGTGGTTGCAGGACCTAATCAATGAAACAACCATTGCAAGGAGTTGGTGGATGTATTTCATGGGTGTGCAACCTTGCACGACCACATGTGTAACTATGCAGGGGCACATGGAGATAGAGGGAAAGAGATATGCCCTAAAACAACATTGAAACAAACCAACCCACAGCATTCTGGAGCTTGCCACAAGGGTCCATGTAGCTGCCTCTTGACGCTAGCTCGCAGTGAACATTGTTATGGAATCTGCACTCCTAAAGGGACACGACAAGAGCATATAGTGAGGAAGCAGCCTATCTGTGATAAGATGTATTCTACAAGTCAGGATTAACATCCGACTTACAGGAAGGTAGGCCTTCTAGAAACAGCAATGGCTGAGTGACATCTAGAGGCTAACACATGCCTGGCCTGTCTGGAAGGTGCTCTCTTCCGCACATGCCCTACCAGAGGCCAACGTACAGACAGGGCGCTGCTCTTATAGTGTGAGTATGGCCCGGAACATGTGATGGAGATTTCTTGCAGTTCTCCCTGAAGCTGGGGTGCTTCGGTAAAGGTATTCAGGGTCTGGACGAGGAGGCTGGAAGTTGGGTAATCACGCATGTGGTCCTCACTGAAATCAGAACCCCTCGCTCAGCTTGGCAGCTCAGCTCCACCTACCTTCGGGGCCAGAAGGACCACGGGGTCCCTGAGGGCACTTGCAGCAGACTTGGGAGAACTTGCAGGCAGGGTTGGTGCAAGGGCACTTAGTTGTGCCGCAGTTGGCGCCATTCAACAGGCACTTCTGGACCACAAGGGTGGTATGGCTGATGTCAGCCGTAGGTTTCACATTCTCGGTGGTGTCGCCTTGTGCTGCTGCAAAGGCAACAGAAGCGGCAGCTGCTGCCAGAATAAGTAGGTAGGTAGGACGGTAGGTCTTCATGGTTGTATATATGTTTGGCGTGGCTCCTGCAGCATGGCATTGAAGCAGCAGAGCGTTCGACAAACAGCACGTGATAGGATACTTCTGCATTCTAATGCCCTGCAAACGTCACCCATCCTATGCTGAACTAGCTAGGATTGGGATCAGCGAGATTATGTCGATCGATAAAAGCTGGGCTGAAGCTTCTATCTGCTTCATGCCTTCCGTGGCATCTGTTGCTAATCGATGTGTATCAATGGCAATGGCAAGCGATGCGATGCGATGCATAATTGGTTGCGCACAGCATAATGACTAAAAGGGCACGGCCGGGAGTGCTCAGTCGCAGCGCGTTCGTATGGGTGAGAGCATGACAGGTGGGAGTCCTGTGGAAGAGCAGTAAATTATGTATCGGCCTTCGGGAGGTCAGATGCTGGTTTGTCAATGCGTTTATGGTGGCTAATACAGAGTATACGCTGCAAATTTGGCAAGAAGATATGCGTGACACTACGCGCCGTGGGACATGTCTGAGTGGAGACCAGTTGCTGCAGCTGGCCGTATCTGTACCAAGAACCATCGTGATAAGCGCTGGATCTAAGGACTAGCATAGCTGGGAAGGTTAATGTGCCGTGTTAGGTGGGGCTCACGTGTACAAGCTCTTAGGGGTGGGTGCCACGCTAGGGAACTGGATGCCCCGCTGTTTGCCTATAGATTTCAAGAAAGATAGCTTATCCTTACTTTGGGACGAAAGTGAAGCAGAAGGAGCCGCAATAGCCTTCACCAGCTCCGGCACAGGTATCCCATTATTGTCCTGAATTCCTGATGTAACCTGCAAAGAAGAGTGAGAGTTAAGTAGGCACAGCCTGGCCAGGACGAGTAGATGCGAGAGCTGAAACCACAATCCGAAAGGCGATAGCGAGACCAGACCAGGGATGCAGCAGCTTCGTGATCATTGGGCATGACTTGCAGGTAGAGGTTCCTTAGCAAGCGCCGGTAGCATGCATGCGTCATGCGTCAAGCGGTTTGCACACCTCCGAATTAAGGGTGGGTGCGTAACGCTTTCCCGAGTAGAAGCCGCTCCCAAAGCTAGTGTTCGTACCTAATCCGCCAAGCAGAACCCTTCAATCGGGCAACTTTGAGGTGAAGGCGCGTGCGCCCGTGCCTAATAAGCTAGTGATCGGCGCAGGTTGACTTGCTTAGGGGGGATGATCCTAACTTTAAACGGAAGAGGAGGGACTCAGCAAAGGCTGGTGCATGCGGCTGATGCTGAGACACAGCAGGGTGGTGGGACACAGCAGCAGCAGCAGTCTAAGGTCTGAAAAGGCAGGCAGATCACTACAGCAGGTTCACGGGGCCGGTGCGTGAAGCTTCATTGCAAAGCAATGCAATGAGTACGATCGAGCAGTCTCTCACAACACCGTCCGCTTGCTGATGCTATACAATGCAATACAATACAACAAGCGGCTCCCCGCCACGCTCGCGTCACCTATATTCCTTTGCTGAGTTGGAGTTGCCGGCCGCACAATGTAAATGGATAGTCTTCTACCACCTCTCAGATCACATTACCAGATTGCCAGATTACCAACTAGCCCAGAAGGGCATCTCATGGGAGCCGCCAATGAAGGCTCATAGGGCCAAAAGCACTCCGGGAGTTTGCGATACCTACCTACCTTAATGTCAGGAAACAAGCACTCACTCCCACGGTTAGTGCTCAACGGCCTCCATGTTATGGCCATTACCAATACTCATTGGACTTATACCACTAGATATCGTGAGGAGCGTCACCACAATCCGCATGCCACACTCACCCATCCACCCAGAAACATCGGCGGGTGTGTAATTTATTCACCCACTTCGTGTTCTGGGCTCCGAAACACACACATATCTCAAGTACTAAGTGACGTCACCGAATTTTTCAGATTTCCCCACTTCCGCACTGGTTTCAGTGTGTTTCCTTCACATTTCTGTGACATTGAGTGGTCCCCCTGTGAAATGTTGGGACATTCCAAAGACAAATTTTGATAGACTGGTTTCAGTAAGGGTCCGTGGCCTTTTTGTAAACTCCCAAGACTGAGCTGAAACTCCCCGGAGACTCCGCGGACAGAATTTGTAGGACATGCTTGTGAGTCTCCTGAGCCTGAGCGTGGGCTTGCTACTGACGCCGCTGCACTCCCACACTGCTGACTTCCACGTTGCTGCAATATGGGCCTGAGCGTATGCTTGTTACTCCGGCCACTCCACCCTGACATGAGCCTCCGCACATGCTTGTGGGTCTCCTGAGCCTGAGCGTGGGCTTGCTACTGACGCCGCTGCACTCCCACGCTACTGACTTCCACGTTGCTGCAATATGGGCCTGAGCGTAGGCTTGTGGCGCGCCCAAGTCGTTTGCCGCGAAGGTCCTGCGCCCTGCGACCTGGTCATAGGTCGTCCCCAAAGCTGCGCCCAAGTCATTTGCCGCGAAGGTCCTGCGCCCTGCGACCTGGTCATAGGTCGTCCCCAAAGCTGCGCCCAAGTCATTTGCCGCGAAGGTCCTGCGCCCTGCGACCTGGTCATAGGTCGTCCAGAAAGCTGCGCCCAAGTCGTTTGCCGCGAAGGTCCTGCGCCCTGCGACCTGGTCATAGGTCGTCCCCAAAGCTGCGCCCAAGTCGTTTGCCGCGAAAGTCCTGCGCCCTGCGCACTGGTCATAGGTCGTCCAGAAAGCTGCGCCCAAGTCGTTTGCCGCGAAAGTCCTGCGCCCTGCGCCCTGGTCATAGGTCGTCCAGAAAGCTGCGCCCAAGTCATTTGCCGCGAAAGTCCTGCGCCCTGCGCCCTGGTCATAGGTCGTCCAGAAAGCTGCGCCCAAGTCGTTTGCCGCGAAAGTCCTGCGCCCTGCGCCCTGGTCATAGGTCGTCCACAAAGCTGCGCCCTGAGCCTTCCGCCCTCGCCCCTGCCCCCGACCCCGCGCGCGGCAGTATTTCAGCTCTACTATGTAATGGGGACGAGCAGCGACATTGCGGCGGTGATGGAAGAGCATCCCACCTGGGACTTGCTCAGCAAGGAAAAACTCTACAAGCGGCTGAAGGCCGGTCATGGCGTGTCCAAGCGGGACTTCGATGCATGGTGGAGCAAGCAGAAAAATCCGGTGCACGAAGTCTTTGCAAAGCCCTCGGGCAAGCGGTTTGCCTTTGCCAAGATTGCCCGGCCCCCTTACAGCTTTCAGATTGACGTCGTCTTCATGAACCAATACAAGCGGCAAAACGGCGGCAAGGATTGCTTCCTGCTGCTGGTGGACATCTGCAGCCGCAAAGCCTTTGCCTACGTGCTCAAAGACCAGACGATGCCGACCATCCTCAGCTCCTACAAGCGCTTCCTGAAAGATGCGGGCAAGGAGCCGTTCATGGTGCAGGGCGACAATGCCTTCAATGCCAAGGAGTTTCAGGACTTCAATACCAAGCGGAACATTCCTGTGATCAGTGGAGTGGCTGCCGATGAGCACGTGACGGTGGGCGACCCGCTTGGAGTGCTGGACCGCCTGGTGCAGACCCTCCGCACACTCATTGAGAAGCGGATACATGCGCGGGATGACCCCAAGTGGACGACCTGGCTGGCGGAGGTGATCCACGACTACAACACCAACCCGCACGAGACGCTGAAGAACAGGACGCCAGATGAATTGTATGTGGACGAGCCTGCCATGCGGCAACGCTGGGTAGATGACAGCGCATACAATGCCACCGTGCAGAAGCCAGTGCAGGAGGCATTTCGCGTGGGAGACTATGTGAGGGTGCGGCTGAAGAAGGGGACGTTTGAGAAGGGGCAGACGCAGTCCATGTCTCTGGAGGTGTATGAGGGCTCCGGCGTGAGAGGGAGCCGCGTGAGCCTGCTAACGTACCCCGGGAAGGAGCCTGTGGCGCGGGCCTTCAAACCGAACGAGTTGTTGAAGGTGGACACGCCGCGGAACTTGGAGGCTCCCAAGGCAGCGACCAAGGCGAAGGAGCAGGCCAAGCAGGGCCGCCGCCTGAGGGCGGAAGGGCTGCCTGAGCTCCCCGCGGAGCCGAAACCGAAGGGAGACACGATCGCGGACCATGCGGCGGTGGGGCAGCTGGCCATAGTCGACGTCGAGGGCGCCAGCGACGAGCCTCAGCGCCTGGAGGTGCGGAAGGGCGGCAAAGTGGGCTATGTGTATGTGGGCGTGGTCACGAAAAAGACAGCCAAGCGCGTGTACCTGAAACTCTACGAGGCCTCCGGCCCGTCCCGCGCCCTCTCCCAGAAGAAGCTCATCCTGGGTAGCAAGAGCTACAGCTTGGTTGGCAGCGCCCACAAGGACGCCTTGCTCTACACCTCGGACCCTCCGCGGGTGCGGTCCGATGGCAGCTCGTCCTTGGCCAAGGCGGTTGTAGATGCGGTCACGCGGGAGTACGTGTTCAGTTAGGCGTCGTCTGTGGCCGCGGCGGGCTCAGCCTCGCTTGGGCCCGCGGCGGGCTCTCCCTCTCCCTCTTCGGGGGCTTGCGCCAGCTTGAGCATCGCTCCATTGAAGGCGTTGTACTTCATCTTGAGCTCGGCGGGGATGGTGTCTTTGCCAGTAATCTTGGCGTGGATGGCGTAGTGCATGAGCAGTATGTCTCCAAAGGCGTCGTACATGAGCAGCACCGCCTCGGCCCTGCTGCAGCCTGTCGCCTCCTCAATGGTGAGCGCTGTTTCTCTGACGAAGTCTTCGTAGCTGTTGTCCACGGGCATATGCTTGATAGCCAGCCGGACGATGTCCACTTGGGTAATCTTGAGCCCCGCCATTCTTGAAGAGTTATGCGGAAAAAAGCAAGCTCGGGCGCACATATACCTCTCCGAAGCGTGGCCTTCTCCCTTGGTTGTGGCGTGGTTCCGGAGGGCGTCCTGGCCTCCGTTGCCATTGGTCAGGCCCACGGCTGTGGTGGGCATCGGGAATGCTACAAATCCCATGCAGCGCCCTGCCCCCCATGTCTTTCTTCAGCCATCATGTTGGCATCAACCAATGCATGCGCCAGCGCCCTTCGTGAGCAGTTGCCCATGCGCCCACTGGACATGCGGCCATTGGCCCACTTTTTGGATCGCCCCAAGTACCGCGAGGCCGTTGCCGCTCATGCTGAAGGCAAGCATGTGCCGCATGTCGCGTGCGTCACCTGCAAGCTGGTCGTGGACCTCGGGCGCTTCGTCGACATAGCTGACGCCAAGGAGTTCATGATCAGTGGCATGTGTCTGACGTGCCAGGAGCTGGTGTTTGGCACGGCAAATCGACTACCGGAGTGGGCGCGGTAATGGCCCGCCACGCGCCGTGGGGAGCCTGTGCGCGCGCGGCTGGAGCACGAGGAGAAGACTGCTGATGCCAAGGAGGATTGTCTCTTGCCATAGGAATGATCAGCAGCGCGGCGGTGAATGACCTGGACTGGTCGTTCGCGCGTCATCCCCCGCCCGAGCCTGCCATCTTTTTGCCATAGTGGGAGACACGATCAGCCATTGCGGCGGCCCTGCCGCTGGAGACGTAGTCGAGGCCCTTGTTCACCGCGCCCATAGCGGCGTTGGCAATGGGGCTGCTACCGATGAGACTCTGGATGGAGTGGGCAAGAGGCTTTGCTGAAGCGGCCAGTGGCTCTCGGAAGCGGCGGATGAGGCTCCCGCCGACGTCACCGACCTTGCGGACTACGCTTCCGGCACGGCGGAGGAAGTCTCCCAGCATTGGATTTCTGTATAGTAGCAGCTGAGATATTTCAGTTCACGAGCCTCTGGATATTATCGTCGATGGACTGCAGCGCCTGGTGCTTGAGGTCAACACTGCGGAAGGTGTCCAGCTGCATCGTGAGGGCATGCTCGGGCATGGCGGTGAATGGGTTGCCGCTCCAGTCCGTGATCTGGATCCGCAGCGTGTCAAGCGTGCGCTCTGTGATGTACAGACTGAAGCTGTCTCCCGGGTTGCTCCACTGCAGGATGGAGTAGGGCGGGACACTGGAATCCACTGGGATGACGGCCATCAGGTTGGTGCGGCCCACGAGCTCCGAGTGAATATTCGCCAGATTGTAAGTCAGGCGTGGGCGGATCCCTGCCACGCTGATGCAGAGGCTGTTGTATGCCATGGGGTTGAGCACCGCCTGGCTTGTGAGGACGCCCGGCGTCGGTGTCTTGAAGCCAAAGGTCTGTGCGGCGGCTTGGCTAGGGAATGCCAGCACCAGGGCCTTGCCGGCGGCGGATGCAAAGGTTAGCTTGTTAGTGACGCTGGACCAAGTGCACCTGAAGCGGTTGTAGTCTACGGCGCTGGCGTCGAAGGCGAAGTAGGCGGCGGTGATTGCTTGGGCGAGTCCCTTGAAGGAGTAGTTCCCCGTGGAGATCGCCACAGTGCGCGGCACGCCGTTCTCGTACACGACAAAGCTGCTGGAGACGCTTGTGATGTAGCCCCAGGACATCTGCTTGATGAGGCCCTTCAAGGTCAGGCGGAATACCTCGTCGTCCTTGCAGTTGGCGGCATCTGTTGTGAAGGAGACGGTGTAGCAGTAGGGGGCATCCGACCCCCGCCGCTTGCGGCTGTCCAGGAAGATGGTCTGGCTTTTCACGAGCTCAAACATGGTCCTTACTACTAATTGACATCATCGTCACAAGGCGTCAGAGCCAGCACGGCGTGCCACTCGAATGTGGAGGTGAGAGCATCCAGCAGCGCGGCACCAGGCGTGCGGGGCGCTCCCACTTCACTCAGGTAGACCCGCAGCATTGTCCCGGGCAGCGTGCGGACAGGGACGTCCCAGTTCTGCGCCAGGGTGAGCGCTTGCTGGTTGCCGGTGGCGGTGCATACACAGGCGGTCATGCCGTGGTTAACGGCGTCGTAGGTGAATGTCTGGTCGAAGCCCTGGCCATCCACATTCACGAGCACTGCAAGGGCGACGTCTGTATCCCCGGGGGCGTTTTTGACGCCCGTGACGGTGAAGCTCTCCACCCGCAGCTTGAACTTAGTGCGGGCAAGGTCCATGAGGGGGTCCAGGCCCCAGGGCTGGTGCTTGAACACAAAGGTGGCGTCGTGTGCGGTACCCGACGTCTTTGACGCGCTGCTGAGCACCAGGCGGTAGGGGATGGCGCGGTAGTTGGTTAGCTTGCGGGCGGGGGTAGCCACCCACTTCCTCTGATCCCCCGTGTCCACATCAAGGTGTGGGAACAGGCGCTTCATTTGCTTTGCGGGCAGAAGCTTTTTCCTGGCGGAGCTCTGCCTGCATGCGGTCGTTGAGCCATCGGGAGTCACGCTCGTAGACGTCAATCAGGTAGCCCAGGAGCTGCGGCTCCAGGTGGGGGTATGCCTCTGTCAGGCCCTCCTCCAGCTCCTTGCGTTGGGTCTTTGAAAGGGCGGGCATGTCTCTCTGAAGGATGGTTGGATATTTTCACTGGCGGATGAAGGCGCGGTCAAAGCCAATGCGGTACCTGATCTCTGGCGGGCTTTCAAAGTCTACAAAATAGAATCCATGAGTGTCAGCGGTTGCAGCGGCCCACATAGATGCAAAGTCCTCAGCGGACACATGGCTTGAAAACTCCAGACTGGCTTGCTTCCTGATGTTTTCATTCTTTTGAGCAAACAGGATCACAAAGGATAGATTGCTTCTGATCTGTTTGGGCACTGCGTTTGAGAAGATTTGTGACATGAACCATATGCTTGTGTGGTGATGCCGATGCTTGATAGTGAACTGCGCCACGGTGCCCTTGCTATCAGCGCGGTAGAGGTCCCGACTGCCCACACAGTCGTCAAAAATCATCAGGTTCGTTGGTCTACCCAATGTGAACTTTGTGGGGTCAGGGGGCTGCCACCCGAGCTTGTCCAGCTTCAGAACTTCCTCATCTTTCAGCTTCAGCGGATCCTTGTGTCTGAGGACCTTCTTCCACAGTTTTTGATGCTCCTGGTGCTCCTCATACTCCTGGTTGTTCTGCTCAATCAGCTCCAATGCGCCCTTGAATTCCGCAATCGAGAAATCTCGGTCATACAGGTGGAGCTTGAAATGTGTGCCCCGCTCAAGGAGCTTGTACTTGGGATCGGAGTGGAAGCATGGCGCCCAGAGCCACAAATGGTCAAAGGACTTGGCCTGGTCGTATGCCTTAAGCATTCTAACCATCACAGTTGTCTTTCCGCTTCCACGGGAGCCACAGATCATGCCCAGGTTGTAGAGGGAAGGCATCCCGGGCGGCGCCGGACGTCGCTTGGGGTACTTGATCTTCAGCTCAGGGACGTGTATGTTCACGGGCGTAGTTTCCAGATCCATTACACTAAGGCCCCTACAAAAGTCAGGCCGCGGGCAACCTTACAGGTTGCTCCGCTTACACATAGGGATTGTTTCCTGCGCCTGGGAATAGGCTGCCGTATGCCAGGGCGTGCACCTGCTGCTTGTGGGGATCAACGGCGGGTGCGGCCCTCTGGGGCAGGCTGCGGGCCCGCCTGGAGTGCTTGGACTTGCGCGGTGCTTCCTCTTCGCTGCTGCTGCTCTCTGATTCGGTTTCACTGCTACTGGAGGGCGGGGGCGGTGCGTGCTTACGTTTTTTGACGGGAATTGCCGGGCTAGTTTTTTTCATAAGTTGTTTTTCCATCGCCTGCACCCGCTCAATGCGTGCTTGCAGCTCCCGCTCTTTCAGGGCCTTCTCTGCACGCTTGACGTCGCCGATACGCTTCCTGGCCTCCACTGCCTTCTCCCTTGCCTGCCGCAGCTGCTCGAGTCGCGCCTCATTGAGAGGGACCTTCTTGCGGGGGGCGGGGACGTCCTCCACTGACGACGACGACTCTGACGTCTCGGATGTCTCAGACTCTACAGGAGGCTCAGGATCAGCTTTCCTTGGCGCCATTTACCCAATGTGGAGATACTGTTTGGGTGGCAGGGAGTTGTGCAGGTGGTACTGTGCCGGCACAGGCGCTGGAGCATAGCGGGGCACTGCAGCCTCCCGCCCTCCTGGGAAGGGCGGCGTGATGATACCGACGCCCAGGTAGTTGTTGGGGACCTGGTACACCTTGCCATACCGGGACCTGGTGGGGTCAGGCTGTGTGAACGCCCCAAAGGCCTGGAAGCTCGCCTTGTTGCGGAAACAAGTCCAGCCACGGGTATCAGTCTCCTGGTCGTTGAAGCGCTGCTTTGTAGGTCCATTGGCAGTGAACATATTCACAGGCGGCTGCGGCGGGGGGCCGTGCTGCAGCTGATGGTGCGCAAGGGTTTGCGCGGGCATCACTGGTATAATCTATGCCTCGACAATGATATTCCTGCCTGGAGAAACCTTCAGCACGCTCTTGGTCACCACGATCAGGTATGGGATGACGTTGTTAGCAGTGCCCGTGGTGGTGTAGGCGATCTGCAGCTGGGTGCCTCGTGCATCAGTGCCGCTCAGCAGGCGGTCTCCGTTCTCTGTGGGGCCGACGTTCAGGCAGAGAGGGTGAACAAAGAAGTCGCTCAACCAGGAGCCCATATCTCCCATGTACTGGTCGTGGCCTCCTACCGAGTCCAGGCCTCCCAGTGTGTGTAGGACCTCGCCAAAAATATCAATGGGGGGCTGTGGGTAGGCAATTAGGGTGTTGTTTACCGAGTACTGTCCAGTGGCAAAGGTGGCAGTGGTCATCCCAGCGCCGCGCTGGAAGTACCAAGCAGTCCTGGCGTTGGGCGCGATGTTCCCGCCCGCCACCGCAGCAGTGTTGGTGGTGTAGTCGCTCCTCAGGAAGGTGGCCAGCGCCATGTCCACACAACCAGAGCTGACGTTCAGGCGCACGGTCTGGTTCACAGAGCCGACATTCCCAGTGGTGGCGATGTAGGAAGTGAAGGGGATCTCAAGCGGGGAATCCGCCATGCGCTTTGCCAGCAGGTCGTAGTAGAGGCCATCAAGATCCAGGGTACGGCAAGTCATGTAAGGCGCGGTTGATAGCGTAGGTGGCAGTGGGTGCAGCAGCGCCACCAGCAAAGAGGACTGATGCGGGCGCGAATCATATGTCCACACGTACTTGACCCAGCGCACCTGTGAAAAGCAGGGGAGGAGCGGCGCTGCCAAGGAAGCCCAACCAGTTACTAACGACATAGTTGGCACCAACGTTGAAGAGGGGGGCCGCTGGATTTGCCCGTGTTCCTTCAGCAGCCTTGTCAACATAGTTTGCCATGCGCTGACCCTGTGCGATAGTCCTGAGAGGTGCCTTGTCCCTGCCGAAACCGTAATCAGCAAGCAGCTTGAAGATCTGGCCGTATTGGTTGGGCGTTTGTGAGATCACCTGACCGTTGACGCTCACAGTGATCTGGTCGATCAGAGTTTCAATGTGCTTGGGGAACACAGCAAAGGTGGTGGCTACATTCGTTGAACTGGTGGTGGTGCAGCCGGTGAGCTTCAGCTGCAGGGTCCTGAGATCCAAAATGGCGCCCTCAGGGAGGTTGAAGGATACTGTGTCGTTGGGGGTCACAGATTCATTTCCAAGCGCGATCAGCTGGCGGGTGTTGCTGGAGACGTTGGAGAGCCTCTGAGCAAAGTAGGCCAGAGAGCGGGGGAAGCCCGTGGACACATAGGGGTATGTGCCGCTAATGCTTGGCTATAATCGTTGGTGACATATTTTTCGCCCGCGGCGACAGTCAAACGATGCCCATCACAAAGTTGTTGTTGCTTCGTTTCCCCACAAGGCGCTTTGACTTTTTGGAAGCTTCAGGAGGGAGCTCGGGCGCCTTGAAGCCCTTGAGCTTGATTTTGAGCGCTGGCTTGGTCTTCCACGCGGCAGGCGCAGGTGCAGGTGCAGGCGCGGCAGGTGCAGGCCACGGGCGCGGTGGCTCTCGGTACGGCGTCGCCTTCAGATCCGCCAGGACGTCTTTGCGGTATGCCACGGTATCCAGCACATTCCTGACGCGCTTCTGATGGGCCTGGGCCTTTCGGGCATCCCTCACCCTCCCTGGCGCGCTGGCAAAGCCTGGTGGTTTGGGGCCTGGTGGTTTCGGCGGTGGTGGCGGTGGTCCAATGTCCCCCACCATGTCCGTTGGCTCTTCATCGCTGATACGGCGGCGTTTGTGAGGGCGCGGGTTGGAGTCATGTTCATCCCTGCGGCGTACCCGTTTGTTGCTATGCACTCGTGTGCCCTCCTGTGGCGCCCCTGCATATGTCTGCGTGTCCATATGCATTGTTGAGGGACCAGCTTGTGCCCCTGCATCAACCTGCCCTGTTGGGGGGTCTGTCTGCGCGCCTGCATCCGCCTGGGCGTCTCGTATATTTGGCGTGGGGAGTGCAGGGAAGGGCGGTGGTGAACCTCTATCCAGAAGGGGTGGAGCTGGTGGCGCTGGTGGAGGTGGAGGTGGAGGACTGCCGGGGAAGGCCTGAGCCAGGGAGTCGATGGACTTCTGCATGGCAGCCATCTGATTCGCCAGGTTGGTCTCCCCGACGTTTCCAGGCGTGAGGGGGCTGGTCACGGCGCTCATGAGCGTCGTCGTCGTGGGGACGTAGTTGCTGATGGGCGGCGGGTGCCAGTAGGGCGCTGCCACGACGCCCCCGCCACCGCTTGATTGCTTGACGTTGACGGTCACCCGCGTCTTCACTTGCTTCTTGACGGTAACCCGCTTGCCCTTCTTCTCCTTGCGTTTGCGCGACTTCTTCTCAGGCATTTACAGGTAGGTCAGAGAAGAAGCCGGTTGGCGCTACAGCAAGTAGACACACCCCACCAGGGCACAGAGGGCGCCATCCACGGTGCGGGTCTGGAAGTCCTTGTCCAGATTGCTGCGGGACCAGTCCACGTCGCATGTGATCTTGCCCAGCGTCCACCCGCACACGTATGGCTCCTCCTGGCGCTCCCCATACCCCGCCAGGTCGGAGGTGGTGATCAGGTCGCCGTTCTCAAAATCGCCGCCGCGGGCACACACCCACACCGCGCCCTCCCCCAGGCTATTGATCTCCACGCGGTCGGTGTCGTAGGGCGCGCACGTCGCAAAGGCTCCTTGCTTGAAGACCCGCCTCTTCCTCCCCCCCAGCTTGCGGGCGGGCTTGCCGTCCTCCCCCTTGCTCACCTCGGCCTCGATGAGGTTGTCGGGCGCAGACACCACGCCGAACACACGCTTGTCCCGCCGCTGCGTGCACAGCTCGATCGTAGGCAGCGCCTCGTCCACGGTAATGTTGTCAATCTGCCGGGGCTTCACTTTCTCATCCAGGAGGGAACAGTACCTGCCAGTGGCGATCACCACCAGCCCGGTGGCATCCAGGACGTCTTGGACGGTTTTCAGCCCCTTCTCCGCCACACAGCGGTGACAGCCCGTGAAATTCAGGCGGCGGGTGTCCAGGCTGTTGTCATCAAGGTAGGCGACTGTCTCTCCGGCTTGGCTGACTCCATCACCGGCCGGCCACCAAATAGTCCAAGACATGTTGCCCAGGTGGTCGGTTCCATCGATGCCGGTAGACAGCTCCCACTCCCAGTAGGGTGCTGCGGTCCCATCGCATACCATGCATATGCTATTGCCTTGCATCAGTCGTATGCCTCGGTAGGTAAACTCCCCCGCAAAATCTCATGTTGTCGTCAGTGTCAAGACGCAGGTGGCCATTGTCATATATTTTGCTGCCGCCATAGTTCCAGTAGAGGCCGCTTGCCGCCGCCGTTGAACCTTTGATCGTTACCTTGGCGTTGGTGTCAACCGTGAGCAGGTCTACGTATGAGTTGTCCAATCCCGCCGCGCATTTGCTGACGTTGAAAGTCGCGGCAGCCACGCTGCTCATGAAGGCTCTCATTGTCCCGCCAGCGAATTGCCCGACGCCGTAGCAATCGCCGGCGCCATACCAACACTGGATCATCCGGCCTGGGTCCGTCACTGGTCAATTCAGTGAACTCCGTGTGGCGCCATAGCCTGGCGCGACTTCAATTTGATCCACGTTGTTGACCCGGAACTTCAGGCGGCCCCCCAGCGGGGCGTTCATGTAAGTAGTTTTGCCCGCCCCCAGCTCCTGGAGGAAGGCATAGTCCGTGGTGGTGGTGGCTGCGCTGGCGTGACACTAGCCCGCCAGGCCGGTGAAGCCCATGTCCCCAAGCTTGACCATGCTTGCCCCCAGGTCGGCCATGGTATGGGTGTGCGCCGTGGGAGCAAAGGTGGCGGGGACGTTCAGGAGACTTGCACAGCTGCCCGTGGTGGCCACCGTTGCCAGCCCCGTCACCGCCGACGCCGCATGCACATGGTTGCTTGGTGCATACCTGGTTGATAGAAGGGCATTGCTCTCAAAAATCAGACCAGCCGCTCTCAAGTCGCCTTGCACCTGCAACGTGGAGCTCGGCGTGGCGGTGCCAATGCCCACGAACCCGTTGGACAGCGTACAAGCGCCGATGACGGGGGCGGCAATGACCGCGCTATCCATGTAGAAGCCGCAGTCCAGGCACGTCTTGGGCAAGTGGGTCACGGTATCCAACCAGAGAGTAGAGCCGCCCGGCGCCGTCCATGCGGCATCTGTTGACCACGAGACAGTGTCCGGAAACGTGGAGGCATTGTCCGCCGCCCACAGCTGGAAAGAGTATCTGAAATAGTTCCCTCCCGTCAGGTACACGCTCATGTCCCCACTTGTGTTGGCTTTGTAAACAACAAGCCTTGGCCACCCGGAGTTGTGGGCGCTCACCGACCCCCGTATGGTGCTATTCCGCCGGTCAATCACCACGTCCAGCCTGGTTTTGCCCTGGTCGGTGTTGGCGGACTCATGTCCCCCGCAGATGCCACAGATGCGCACCAGGCCGTTGTTTCCTCCCACGGTAGCAATGAGGCCGTACCGCCGGTTCGTTGTGGTACTTCCAAAAGGCCGATCTGCATGCAACGTCCGCGAGGTCGCCGTGATCAGGTCCGTTTGCATGCGACCGATCCCAGCCACATCCAGCTTGTATGCGGGCGCGCTTCTAATCCCCAGCCGCGTCCCGTCCCACTGCAAGTCCGTGGGCTGCAGGACCGCGCCGGTGCCGTTGCCCACCAGGAGCCTGCCACTCGCCAACGTGCCCACCCCTGTGCCCCCCCGCGTCACGGCCAGCGTCCCGGCATTCATGTTCCCAGCGTCCCTGTAGAAGCCCCCTTGATTGCTACCCCAGACCGCCAGGTTAGAGGACCAGGCCGCCACGCCCTGGGCGGCGACCACAGCGTTGGAATCCCAGACCGCCAGGTTTGAGGACCAGGCCGCCGCGCCCCGGGCGGCGATCGCCGTATTACTGGCTGCCACCGCCAGGTTTGAGGACCACGCCGCCACGCCCTGGGCGGCGACCACAGCGTTGGAATCCCAGACCGCCAGGTTAGAAGACCAGGCCGCCACGCCCTGGGCGGCGACCACAGCGTTGGAATCCCAGACCGCCAGGTTTGAGGACCAGGCCACCGCGTTGCTGCCCCACCCCGCCACGCCCTGAGCTGTCACTACCGCATTGCTACCCCAGGCCGCCAGGTTTGAGGACCACACCGCCGCATTGCTGCCCCACGTCCCCTGGGAAAGCGGGGCAAGGGCGGGGACGTTGCTGAGGTCGCCCCAGTCCAGGCGCCCCTTGATGTAGGGCGTGATGATGCCGCCGCGGGCGAGCAGGGGCGGCTCTATGGTGTACAGCGGCAGGCCATCCACGTTGCAAAGGGAGACGCGGTTGCTGAGGGTGGCGCCGCTGATGGCAAGGGAGGCGCTGGCCCACTCGACGTCGGTGAGGTTGCTGCAGCTCAGGATCTCCAGGCCGTTCAAGGAGACCCGCCCGCGCTCCAGCACCATGCTGAAGGCGACGTCGTTGCTGAGCCCCAGCGTGCAAGGGCCGCTGACCAGGGGCACCGCGGCAAGGGTGTTGGACGCCTGGTAGCTCAGCGCCGCGGTGTTGTTGCTTGCGAATGCCAGGGTGTACCCTTGCCCGCCATCATTCAGCAGCGCCGCAGTGAGAGACACAGGTGCCGCATTGGCGCGGGTCTCAGACCAGCTCAGGACGTAGCCATTGCGCACGGGGAGGTTGCAGAGGGTGACCGCCCCCGCGTTGCTCTGGCACAGGCGGTAGGAGGAGGAGAGGTCCGCGGCAGAGCCAGAGAAGTAGGCCGACGACATCCTTGCAGGTTGGGCCGCTATTCAAAGAGGATATTTGTAAACGCTTTCACCTTGTCCAAGGGGCTTTTGGGACCACCCTGCGCGGCGGGGGCATTCAGCGTGTCCACCGAGCGCACTGTGCCGTTGCACCAGCTCCCGTCGTCGTCTATCAGCATCTTACCCCCCATCCACAGGGACCACTTGCCACGCCGGTCAGCCTTGAAGAGGAAAGGACCGACTTGCAGGGCGTCTGAGAAGAGACCGCTCTTCAGGGAGAGCGCTTGACTTCCAAAATTGATGATCTCTGTGTACTTGCTGGCAGGGATGCCGTCCGGGATCTCCCGGCTGCTTTTCTCATTCAAGCTGAATTGGTCCTGGTCCAGCGCATACAAGCGGCGGTTTCGGTTCACATACAGGTCGCCATACACGCCGATGTCAGCTCTGTAAGGACAAGTAGCCAGCGGTCTGTGGCTGAGCCGGAAATCCCAGCCCACCTTGACGTCTGCCTGTGTTTGGCCGTCGGGCGCGGCCTCATCTGGATGCTGAGGTCTGGCATGATCATGCCCTTCTGACTCAAGATGCTGTAGCCCGCCATGACAAGCCCGAGAGAGCCAATGGTCACGCCCGCAGCCCCCAGGGCGGTGTCACTGGAGTTGCACAGCGACGCCGGTACTCCCTTGATGCGCGCCCATGGGATCATGCCATTGCTGTCGATCACCGTGTTGTTGCTCCCATATAGCCATTGTGAGTTGCTGTAGGTGCTGCACTGCACATTGCCGCTGAATATCAAGTCTTGGGTAAGCACTTTTCCTGGTGGGACGCATTGGATGGTTGTGCTCGCCGCTAATGTGTTGGCCGCCACAATGTTCCCGTACACGTCGCCGCTTGCCCTCATGTTCCCCGCGATGTCCAGCGCGTGCTGGGGCGTGCTGGTGCCAACGCCCAGGCAGCTATTGTTCTGAGAGATCAGCACGCCGCCAGTGCTATTTGACAAGGTAAGGCCGCCGCGCACACAAGTTGCCCCCGCCACGTCCAGTGGAAAGCTGGGAGTAGTTGTCTGCACCCCCACGTAGCCATTGGGGCTTGCTATGGTGATGTTGGTCATAGTGCCTGCCCCCATCCGAATGCCGTAGTATCCCCTGACCCCCACGATGCCTGTGGAGGCGCAACCTATGCCATACGTCGGGTAATTGGAGGCAGCCCACAACATATTGCTGCCTTGCGCCAAAGACAGGCAGACCGTCTGACTCCCCGCCTTGTTTCCAATGTATCCTTGGTTAGTGCCGCCCAGCCAGGTGTTGTGCCACACCTGCAGGTTGCTGAAGGCGGCGTCAGCTATGTTACTGAAGGCGGCAATGGTAGCAGTGCGCACGTAGCGGGAGTCCAGTGCCGCCTGCAGTCCCGCCCCCACCATACTGACGGAGGGCACCAGCGCCTCATACCCGCCGAGGGTGAGAGAGCCCTGGTTGATGGCGACGTCCCCGTCAATCCGCGTCTCGCCCGTGATGTGTAGGGCGCTCTGCGGGAGCTCTGTCAGAATGCCCAGGCGCCCGGAGTCCATCGTCACCACGTCTTCCAGCTCGTCTTGGAAGCCGCTGCTCAGAGCGTACGCCATTACTCATAGCTTCGCTATTCGAGCAAGCTCCGCTTGCGAGACCTTGGGGAGGAGAATCCTCCTCCCGCGCCTCCGCCCATGCCATCAGCGCCTTGAACGAATGGAAGACCGGCGTGCTTGAGAGGACTTGCACGACCAGCGGCGTCCCGCACTCCTCCCGCACGCGCAAGCATCCCCACAGCCCGAAGTGCTCCCGCCAGGCCCTCTCGTGACTGCGGCGGCAGCGCGGACACTTCACAAGCACGCACATGTGATCCCGCCCATCCGTGTATGCTGCCCAGGCAGGCACCAGGATGTCCCCGTCCTGCAGCGACTCTCTGTCTCGTGGGTGCATGCTGCTGTACATTGATGCGGTGCCTTTCAACTGGCGGCGTCTATATTGGTCGGCTGCGCGCCACATCCGCGCGAATGATTGTTGGTGTCCACGTCAAATGAACCGGAGTCGAGAAGTGTGGGCCATCGCCCCTGGCACCCATGAGCGCTATCTGGTCTCCAGCCAAGGGCGGGTGAGAAACGCCCGCACCCCGCTCACGCTGAAGGTGCGGGTGGGGACCCGCGGATACGAGTACGTGCTGCTATGCCTGCCGGAATGCAGGGCGGTGTACCAAACAGTCCACCGCCTGATGGCGCAAGCGTTCTTACACAACTCAGACCCACAAACTTCTCACACAGTGGACCACATAGACGGGAATCAGCTCAACAACTGCCTCTCCAACCTCCGCTGGGCCAGCCGCGGCCTGCAGTCACACAATTCCAGGAAGCGCCGTGGATGCCTATCCCGCTACCGCGGCGTCACAACACACATTGCTCTCCGAACGTCCAAGAGACCATGGATTGCAAGCATCTGGAAGGACCATGTCTGCTACTCCCTGGGCCGCTTCGCCACGCAGGAGGAGGCCGCCGCAGCCTTCAACGACGCCGCGGTGCGCCTGTATGGAGACTGCGCACACCTCAATACTTTTCCTGCTCCGCCAGTGTAGTCATGAGATTGCTCAAGTGGGTGGGCGCAAAGCAGCGCCTCCTCCCTCAGCTGATCCCCCTGCTGCCGCGGGAATTCAATGCCTACCATGAGCCCTTCGCTGGCAGTGCGGCGCTGTTTCTTGCCCTGGGCCTCAGCGGCAAGCGGGTCCATCTCAACGACGTCACCGCGGCGGTGGCAGCGCTGTACCACGTGATCCAGCACCAGGCGCAGGAACTCAAGGACATGTTGGCTGCCATGGCCGCGGAATACACTGCGGCGGTGGCAGCAAACGGGCGCGAGGGCGGAAAGGCCTACTTTGACGCGGTGAAGGCAAAGTACAACGAGCGCCCTCCTGACACCGAGCGGGCGGCGATGCTTGTCTTCCTGATGCACATGTCCTTCTGCAGCTTGTACTCAGAAAACGATCAAGGGAAAGCTCTGGTATACTTCGGACCCACCAGGGGCAAGGCAGACACGCGCTTCTACTTCCCCGCAAAGATAGACCGTGCCGCAGCATACTTCTCCGCCAACGACGTCCGTGCATCCTGCGGCGACTTCGAGCAAGTCCTTCAGGACGCCGCGGCGGGGGACTTTGTGTTCCTGGACCCCCTTACATGGGCGGCACGTTCACGCGATATTCCGCCGGAGACTTCACAGAATCAGACCATCTGCGGGTATTCGCCGCATTTGAAGAGCTTACACGCCGGGGATGCAAAGTCCTCCTCACCAATGCCAACATCCCACAAGTCCGCGAACTGTATCACAACTACACACAGGTCCCGCTGACCCTCCCCCGCACGCTCCACCGCAAGCAGTCCCGCGCCCCGGCACCGCACGAGCTGGCCATCATGAACTACCCTCTTCCGCGTCACTCTCCGTCGTAGCTGGCCACAGTGGAAGGCAAGCAGGTGCCATTCGGCAGCACGCAGACGTAGTTTTGGTCGCGACAGTCCACGGCATAGATGTTTCGGGTCACACGGAATGCGTGCAGGGTGAAAAGGCCCCTCCGGCCATCACAGTACATCCCGAATGGCATTGAATCGTACTGAGCGGCACGGGGCCCACCCGCCTCGGTCATGACCGCATCCATGCAGTCTTTCACGCTTCCGCGGAGGTTGAGCGTCCTTTCGGTGCTGCAATCTCAAACTCCGTGATGAGACACGCTGGCGCGCGAAGGCTCAGGTCGTGTCTGAAATAAGAAGTCCCCATGGTGAAAGAGGCTTGGGTCCGGAAGCGCGCCACAATATATACCAGTCGGGGAGAGCAGAACGGTTGTGGTTTATCGGAGCCCAGTGTAACGGAGCCATCATGAATTATGATCGTACTTTTGCGCTGCGGCGACCGCCTCTATGCGTCCTTGCTCCCGGTTGCAGGACAAGTGCGCCACCTTGACGTTGTCCCACGTGTGGCCACCTGTCCTCCAATTGACGCGGTCCAGCGTCCACTGCCGCCCCTCTGTGTCCTCGCCCCATCCGAACATCAGCATATCGTCCGTGCAAAGGTGGCAGCGGGAATCAGCGTCCTGAAGCAGGCGGTAGCACTGCGTCGGCGTGATGTCGCACAACGGCCGCCCCTTCTCCAAGTCGCTCGCCCTGTAGCCCGCAAGCTTGGTCTGAATCGTCGCCATGGTGGCCTTCCGCGTCTTGCTCTGATATCCTGCCGGCAGCGTGCCCAGGTGGATGTGCTCGGCGCGGGTGTTCCGCGACAGCGCGGTGTTGAGCATCCTGCGCGGCATCTTTTGCCACTCCCAGACAGCTGTGTGCTCATCGATGGTCTCGCCTTGCGCCTTGTGGGTCGTCGAGCAATAGCCTGGCCGGAAGTGCGGGTGGAAGTCTTCGATGCTCCACTCCTTGTCCAGCCCCTCCTTGGGAAAATGGACCGCAAACTTGCCGCCCTCAGCGTCCACCGAGGTCACGAAGCCCCGCTGCATGTTGTAGATCAGCTGCTTTGCCTTGTAGGCCTGCTGCAACGTCATGCCCCTCGTGTCCGCCCCCTTCCGCTTGACCGTCAGCTTCGCCACCACCGGCAGCCCCGGGTACAGCCACGCAATGGTCTCAATGACGCCCCCGCTCAGCACCTTCACCGCACTCTCCGGCTTCTCCTTCTCCATCCAGTATTCGTTCACGTGGTCCGCCACGTCGTTGGTCCAGCTCAAGTTCCGACGGCACTGCTGCCAGTTTTTGTCGAAGTGCGCATCTGGCTTGAAGGCGTCCCCCTCCTCCAGCATCTGCTTGTGGATTGCATTGAGACGGGCGTCGCTCCTGTAGATCTTGGTCAAGGTGATGCGGTGGCCCCCGACGACGGCCTTCCACGTCGGGTGCTCGAAGTATGGGAACTCTTCATCCTTGACAGGCGGCAGTTGCTCATTATCGCCCATAGCAATCACAATGAGGCCGGGCTTCATCGCCTTCAGGCACGCGATCATCTGCAAGCGCCACTCCCCAATCATGCTGACTTCGTCCACCACAATCCCGTCCACCCCCTCGAGGTCCCGGGCAATGCCCGTGCGGCCAAAGGTGTGCTTGGCGACGTTGTGCCCAACGAGCGCGTCGATGGTCATGCCATCCAGGTTAGTCGCGGCGAAATGAGTGGGCGCCACCGCAATGAAGCGCGGGTGCTTCTCCAAGAACATCCGCGCCCAGTACGACTTCCCCGTCCCCCAAGGCCCCGCGATGAACAGCCCGCGGTTCTCCAAGGCGAGCTTGGTAATGGCATCATAGTCCCCGCTGTCCGTGATCTCTGGGTGGTCGATCCAGGCAGGCGCCTCGAAAGGCACCTCTGCCGCAGGCGTCATGGTGTCGGTCAGGTCGCGGAACATCTTTGGCACCCCCTCGAGCTTGTAGCCACCCCACCGCGCAAGCTCCTGCTCAGCCTCTGCCTGCACGTCGGCGTCCTCGCTCATCTGCGGAAGGCTAGCGGGGTCAATCACATCCCCGGGCGCCGGGCGGGCATCCCTTGTGGTGGGGCGGTGAAGGACCGCGGCGTCGGTGCGGTAGTACAGTGGCCGCCCCCCGAAATGCCGGCACATCTCCAGCAGGCGCAAGTGGCTCTCGTCTTGGACCTGGAAGGCTATGGCGTCGTTGTGCTCCAGCTTGACCTTCTGGCTCTTCACGGCGTACAACCGCGTCGCGCCTCCATCCAGCTCCATGTTCACCATGGTCTTCCACTCGGTGCCGCTCCACACATCGCTGCGCGCTGCCAGCGACCATATCTCATCCTTGTGAGCCGCGCTCACTGTGGCGGCCCGGCTGAAGTCGACCCGCATCGTCTTCATCAGCATCCCAAAGGCAGAGATGCGCAGCCTCTTTCGAGCTCGCCACATGTCATTGACGGAGACGCCGGCAGGGAGGTCTTTGGTATGCGTGTGCGCCACGATCTCCTGCATCAGCTTCTGAAACAGGTCCTTGGGCAAGCTCCTGCTGGCCACCGCCATGGAGCGGATGGCAAAGTCCACCCCGTCCTCCGCGGCGAACTGCAGCAGCCGGCGGGTGTAGAAACAATCCCCCCGCAGCACGTTGTGGTTGTCCGTAGTGACGTAGTACAGCCCCCGCTTGAGCTCCTGCACCGGGGTGCCGTCATACCGCTCCGGCGAGTCGTTGTGGCCGAACACAACCCACTCATCCGACGGCAGGTACATGGAGATGCTGTGCGCGGCATTCAGATCGACATAGACGGCGCTGCCCCGCTGGAGGTCCTTGACGAGGGCAGTCTCTGTCTTCTCGTGGCTGAGCAGACCGTGCGGCTCCCTGTTGCGGGCATTGGGCGCGGTGAAGCACCGAGCAAGCAGGGGGTTGGGCGTGGACTCGATCAGGCCGCGGCAGTGCTTCTCCATGAGCGCCGTCGTCACCTTGCCCA
The DNA here is from genome assembly GCA_963556185.1 of Pseudopediastrum boryanum. NCBI lineage: Eukaryota > Viridiplantae > Chlorophyta > Chlorophyceae > Sphaeropleales > Hydrodictyaceae > Pseudopediastrum > Pseudopediastrum boryanum. Next base: position 10,251,093 of record OY744494.1, read on the forward strand.
GACAGTCCACCCGCTCGGCGGCGATCCCCGCCCTTGCGGCGATGAGTTTGGCAATCGCCGCCTGGCTGTTGATCTCGTACCTGGTCCATTTGGTGGTGTCCTCAGGATCCAAGCAGTAGGTGACGCTCCTCACCTCCGTGCGGTCGCCCGCCCCCTCACAGAGACCGATGCTCCGCGGGTGAACTTCCTGGGGCACCGTCAGGGTGCCGCCGTATGCAGGGGGGAGATGGCCGCCATTGTGCATGAGGTCACACAAGAAGCGCCGGGTGTCCTCCACGTCCTCCACGTAGACGATCTCGGGCTTGTGCTTCCGCTCCTTCTGCGGGGCATCCGGGTCGGCGCTCCTGCCTTGGCCTTTCATCACCACGCCCACAGTGTTAGGCTGACGTCGCGCGATACTCTGCAGCATCTTGGGGTCGGTCACGGGGTAGATGTGCGCGTTGCTGGCTCAGAAGATGACAGGCGGCAGGCACTTGTCCCCACCGGCGGGGCGGACGGTGTGCACGATCTGCTCGCATTCGTCCACGTGCACCAGGCTGCAGTTCACATACCGGCAGTAGTGCGCGAGGTCCTCCGCGTTTGCACCGTGGTCCTGGACTTGATTTGAAACCGAAGGTCCGAGCTTGCCGCCGCCAGTAGGGACTCCAACGCCCTCTTGCTGGGCCGTACATAGTCGGCGCTGCCATATGTCCCGAGGGTCCCGGTCATGGCCAGGGCGACGTTGTCGTCGCTCAAGCACACCGCCTTGCAGCCTGTCACGCCGCCATGGTATGCACGCAGGAAGTCGAACACGCACTTGTCCGGGCGGCATGGGTAGTTGGCGGGGACGCCCTTGCGGTGCCATTGGAAGCCGCTGATGGCGGGGGCTGCTCGGTCCCGCATTCGTCGTTTGGTGATGGCCACTGGCGTCATGTTCACTTTGTCGACGACAAGCACGGGCGCATCGTCTGTGCGCTTGATATACTCGATCTGATACAGTCCATGGAAGTGGTCCCGCTCAACGTTGTACTCCCGCTCAATGTCCTCATTCGTAGGCATGCGGTCGCCTATCCAATCCAAATTTTTGTCTTGAAGGTGATGGTGCCGACGTACTTCTGAGCGCCCTGGCCCGCGGGGGTGGGCTCGGGCCGCACCGCAGCATGGTTGGCTCTCCGCGTCGATTTGGACTCAGCCTTCTCCCGCACACGCCGCACGGCCTCCTCAACCCCCGCGATGGCATCCCGCTTCTTTGCTGGCGTGAGTTTCTGCAACATCTTCCACACAAAGTTCCCGATGTCCCCCGGCTTCGCCATTATCTACAGGACGAGAAGAAATTGCGGCCTCACTCTCACGCGCTGCGTTTTCCCAGCGCTTTAGGATGTGGCGCGGCACTTCGACGCCGTCGGCCTGCTTGGCCCTCCACTCCTCGTCCTCCTGCTGCCTCGCCTCTGCAAGTCGCGCCGCGCGGTGGGCGCTGATCTCCTCCTTGTGCGCCTCGTAGTAGCGCTTGGAGCGGGCAAGGATCTGGGCGCGAAACGTTTCATCGGCGCGGTAGGCCACAAGAAACAGCTGCCTCCTTCGCGCGTTGTACTCAGGCCGAGCACGGTAAGCCTTCTCAGACGCCAATTGACGTGCACTGCGGGGCATGGTTGCGATGTTAGCTCTGCAGTGTGCGTGAGAATTTAAGCGGCGATGTTTGAGTGCAGCGCGGGGGTCAGGGCGCAGCTTTCTGGACGACCTATGACCAGGGCGCAGGGCGCAGGACTTTCGCGGCAAACGACTTGGGCGCAGCTTTCTGGACGACCTATGACCAGGGCGCAGGGCGCAGGACTTTCGCGGCAAACGACTTGGGCGCAGCTTTGGGGACGACCTATGACCAGGTCGCAGGGCGCAGGACCTTCGCGGCAAACGACTTGGGCGCAGCTTTCTGGACGACCTATGACCAGGTCGCAGGGCGCAGGACCTTCGCGGCAAATGACTTGGGCGCAGCTTTGTGGACGACCTATGACCAGGTCGCAGGGCGCAGGACCTTCGCGGCAAATGACTTGGGCGCAGCTTTGGGGACGACCTATGACCAGGTCGCAGGGCGCAGGACCTTCGCGGCAAATGACTTGGGCGCAGCTTTGGGGACGACCTATGACCAGGTCGCAGGGCGCAGGACCTTCGCGGCAAACGACTTGGGCGCGCCACAAGCCTACGCTCAGGCCCATATTGCAGCAACGTGGAAGTCAGTAGCGTGGGAGTGCAGCGGCGTCAGTAGCAAGCCCACGCTCAGGCTCAGGAGACTCACAAGCATGTGCGGAGGCTCATGTCAGGGTGGAGCGGCCGGAGTAACAAGCATACGCTCAGGCCCATATTGCAGCAACGTGGAAGTCAGCAGTGTGGGAGTGCAGCGGCGTCAGTAGCAAGCCCACGCTCAGGCTCAGGAGACTCACAAGCATGTCCTACAAATTCTGTCCGCGGAGTCTCCGGGGAGTTTCAGCTCAGTCTTGGGAGTTTACAAAAAGGCCACGGACCCTTACTGAAACCAGTCTATCAAAATCTGTCTTTGGAATGTCCCAACATTTCACAGGGGGACCACTCAATGTCACAGAAATGTGAAGGAAACACACTGAAACCAGTGCGGAAGTGGGGAAATCTGAACAATTCGGTGACGTCACTTAGTACTTGAGATGTGTGTGTGTGTGTTCCGAATGGTAGTGGGCCTATCTATGTTAGGTAAGGGCCAACTCCCTTGACGCATGCAAGAAGGGATTTCCCCCTTCTCTGCGTAGTTCTCCCTTCGGATCCCATAAGAGTATGTGAGATGGCAGGGTGCACTCCCCCTCACTATCATGCATGGATGACACTGCGACATGGGTCTCATCAGGGTTTTTAAAGTCAGTACCTCCCCGGTGACTGTTGACACTATGATGGAATCGCCAACAACTAGCATGCTTGTAAACTAGATCACAGATTACCAAATGACCCCTTGAAAGTGGGGCTGTTGGGAGCAGCACCAGCCAAAAGAAGCCAACTAGTTGGGCCCCAACTGCATGCGGGATGAAATGGATCCCAGTGAGGACAGCTTTTTAGACCGTGCAGTGGCATAACATTCATACACCATCTGCCGCTCCAGGTCAGTACATCAATTAGCACTGTAAAGTTCATGTGGGAAACGGCACAGCAAATTAGGGGAAAGCTATTGCTTCAAAGCCCCTTGACACAACATTATGCATTAGACACAGTTACCACACACCTGCAAACCAATTGCGAGCAAACAAGTCAACTACCTTCGTGTTCCATGCAGTCTTCCTTAGGACTCATCCCGGCCAGATGACACTGAGATCCCCTCCAACCCATGCCTCATGAACATGGCCTCAACCACCTCTGCAGACCCATAGGACCTATTCCTAACCCACTCACTAGGTGCTAGGTGAATGCAATGGACCTCTGGAAAAAAGGCTGTCTTATACCCAGCCTCCGTCCACTTCCCCGCATATGCATGCTTGAACGAATCACTGGGCATGCCCTTTTCTACTTCCTCGTCAAAAGGACCTACATACTCTAATGCAGACATGCGAGTAACCCCAGGCCATAAACTGAAGTTTGCCAACCTGGAGAAGCTTCTAGAATCAGCAGCTGTGTCACCATTCTTTCCTTCCACCTCTCCAAAACCAGCTTCTTCTGAGTGGAGCTGCTGCACAAAGTACGTCTGCCCTTTTGCTGTCACGGCCTCAACGATATCTGTCACCAGCGCAACCTCCTCTTCCCCCTTGATATCTGTCTCTCTGTATCCCACGTTAAACAGCACCTGACCAATGCTGGAATCCGATTCCAAGACATCAATCGCTGCTGTAATGCAATTACCATCTTTGATGAACATCCAATCATCTTCGATTATTGCCAAGTACTTGGCATCACGTGCAGCTTCTATGACCGTATTGAGAGATCCGGCATAGCCCTTGCGCTCCAGAGGCTTTTGCAGCCACCTCACTGCAGCATGAGCTGTCATCCTCTGCAAGCACAAGGCAGATGGAACACGGGTCAGTAGGCCTTTGGACCTTGTCAAACTGCTATGTCGATCACTATCATCGTTGGGACCGAGCATGCATGCATTATGTCTGCTCCAGCTTGAGCTGTAATCCTCTGCATGCACAAGACAGATGCGACAGGGCCCAAGCTGGGTGCAGGTAATCTAATCAGGTGCGAGTGCGGGCAAAGAAAGAAAGGGTCTGCCAATGCAGTGCTGGAACGAGGGTGCGGCGAACAAAGCAGGGTGCGGCGAACCAAGCAGGGTGCAGTGCACAAAGCTAGATCTTGTGCTGTCAGCAGGCCTGTGGACCTTGTCTCTTCTTCCCCTCCATACTGCCCGTTCGGCAGACCTTGACTCAAGAGCATACTCTATGTCATTGACACCATTTCAGCCGTATGATATGCAAAGCCATACTGACTATAATGCCATCCGATCAAGGGCACAATAGATTTTCATTTAGAATTCACTATCAGTTGGAGTGACTTGCATGTGCTCTGCTTAAGACACATGGGTTTAAGTTTAGGGTATACCCTAAATCCTACACCCTACCCTAAACTCTAAAATCAGCATGACCTGAATGTGCTGTTTGAGAAACTGCTGCGCTGTTGACCCTAAACTCTGCTGCTAAGAGTGCTGCCACTTGCGTGAAGCTTGAAGCTAGTATTCGTTCCCCTGCTGTCAATCAATCAATCAATCAAAACGCAAGACCAGCAATGCCAATGGCCAAACAAACCTAGGCCACAAACACAAGGCTCCTGATCACAATCACGAAGCCACACAACCGATGGTGGATTTGCCACACACAAGCTGAGGCTAGATGCAACGGCGTGCACACCAAGGGGAAACAAACACCACCACTAAAACCCAAAACCTGCTCCACTTCCATCACACATGGGTGGCGGGGAGGCAGCAGGATCAAGCACCACCCTAGTAGGGGCTGGAGGTGGCTCCCACCACCTAGGTACTGGTGAACCACCATCCTCCCAGCCACTGAAAGGCACCACATAGCGCTCCACATGCTTATCAATAGCTTGCTTAGTGCGCCTTCTACACCTCACTAACCGTTGGCTTTCCCAAGGGTGCGTAAGATCCCACAACCTCTTCCTCCAAGCACTCTTAATCTGACATGAAGCCTCCCAGCTCCCCTCATCTTGACCAAGCACCTTCAGATCTGCACACACACATTTCTCCCAGGTATGGCGAGGCCTACCCACTGGCCTCGTCATGTCACCATGTAATGAAGAGAACAACGCAATATGCGGCAACCTGCCCTCCTCCATGCGGCCCACATGCCCCAGCCACCTCAGCCTATTTGCTGTGATGTATGCTGACAAGGTGGCTACCCCACATGATTTCCTGATATGCTCATTGGTGTGCCGATCTGACAGCCTGACCCCCAGGATGCTCCTAAGGCAGCTAGAGTGCACCCGCTCAAGCTTTTGCGATTGCACTTTGGTCAGGGACCAACACTCACTCCCGAACAGCAGAATTGGCAACACATATGCCTTGTAACACTTCACCTTCGTAGCCAATGACAGATGCTTGGTACCCCACATCTTTTCAAACTGCTTAAACCTCCCCACAGCCTTACCCCTCCTGATATTCAACTCCACATCCAACCTGCCATCAGTCACAAGCACACTTCCCAAGTACTTGAACTGTGACACCTCTTTTACCACACCCTCACTGATAACCACCTCTGGTCCTTGCTGCACTGGCACATCCCCCTCCTTCCAATCCTTGTCAATGGACAGGATCTCAGTCTTGCTTGCATTGATGCGCAACCCAAGACTAGCAGCAACCTTGTCCATCACCTGCAGCATGACCACCAACTCCTCCCTGCTGGGACTTAGCAACACCATATCATCTGCATACAGCAGAACAGACAACAGCTCCACACACCCACCACTACCACACCCATCACGCTCAAGTTTCCCATCTGCATGATAGGCTAGCTTCACCCCACATCCCTCCGGCATCTGAGCCATTGCCTGCCGAACCACAAAGTCCATGTAGATGTTGAACAGCAAGGGAGCAATGACACATCCCTGCCGCACCCCGCCATGCACATCAAACCACTCAGACACCACACCACCCATCCTAACAGCAGCCTGTGTGCCAGTATGCAAGTCCATCAGCAACTCTATCAGCTTTGTGTGTACCCCGTACACATGCAGGATGCGCCATAGCGTGTCTCGCGGTACAGAATCATATGCCTTACGCAAATCCACAAAAGCCATGAATAGAGGCTGATCGAATGCTACAGACTTAGAGATGACCTGGCGTATGGTGAACAGAGCATCAGTGAGGCCCCTCCCCTTCCTAAAAGCAGACTGGTTATCAAGCAGTTGTGCATCGATATGAGAACTGATCTTAGCCAAAATGACCAAGACATACACCTTCCCCGGTATACTTAGCAAGCTTATCCCCCTATAGCTATCTCTCACTTTGCGCTCTCCTTTGCCTTTATACAGTGCCACCAACAGTGCACGTTTCCACTCCACTGGCGCTTTCCCTGACTCCCACACCGCCACAATGACCCTGTGCAACCATTTCAGCATGGTCCCACTGAGCTTTAGCATAGCCGCTGCGATACCATCAACCCCAGGAGCTGCCCATACTAAAAACAAGGCAGTCTCCTGGATGGGCCTGTGGAAAAGTTGGATCTATCAACCCACTTGCCATTGCATGCTGCTAAACCCTACCTACCTGCATCTTAGCAAGGTCTTCTGGCTTGCTGAAGTCATCCACTGCATACCAGGACCTCACCATGGCATTGCAGTCCAAGCAGCGCATGCGAAAACTATGGTACGTCCGCCGGAACAGATGGGGACGATGAGCTGTCACGAAGGCGACTGCAACGCTGGGATGGGATAGCTTTGGGGCCTGCAGCTGTGTGCGTGCCTGGGGAAAGGGGGGAGGTTGGAACGGCATGGGGAACAAGGGGGAGGTTGAAACGGCATGGGGAACAGGGGGGAGATTAAAACAACATGGGGAAGAGGGGGGGTATAGAAACAGCATGAGCTAGAATGCGGGTTGTGAAACCAGTATGGTGAAAAAGGGGGAAACAGAACCAGCCTGGAGAAGGGGGGTTGTGACACCAGTATGGGGAAGAGGGGGGGAACAGAACCAGCATGAGGAAGCGGGGAGTTCAAGAGGATGGGAAACCAGTGTGGGGAAGAGGGGGGAAACAGAATCAGCATGCAAGAAAGGGGATGGAACCAACATGGGATAGAGGGGATGTGGGCATGCTTGACACTCGGTGCAGGAATGTGATGAACCAATAGTTGTTCACTATTTGAACCTAAACATGCAGCTTTAATTAGCGCCGCCGGCATCCCTTAATTTATTGCAGTGATCAGAGCAAGAAGTGTGTAGGGACAGTGGGCTGCCACAACATGGGTAGGAAAGGACTACTGAACCTGTGGCAGCCCACTGAATCTGGCCAATCATCTCAGCCCAATCATTGTGGTCAAGCACCCAATCGGACTGAATCTGATCAAGTAGCTGCTGCTGTAAAGTTGCATGTGTGCTTGAGAGTTACATAAGGGGAGGGGCAGGGCTCCTCGTTTGCTGACAAGTAGTGCACCGTCAACAAGAGGCCAGGCAGGGTAGATAGATAACAATTAGAAGGGGAGGAGGAGGAGAGCAGGGGTACTTAAAGGATATTTGCCATATAGATCGCCCAGGGAGAGAAGAGGTCAGTCCAAGTCTGAAAGTATATGGTATATGTAAGCACTGCTGCTTAAGCTTAAGGCTGCTACTATACCCGGTAACTGAGACCTATTACTATAACTGAGAACTATCACTGTAACTGAGAACTATTACTATAACTGAGCACCATTGAGTTGATTTCAAAAAGATGCTACTACTGCTGTGCTCTCTGGTTGTAAGCACAACATGCATACACCATGTCTGCTAGGTGTTCCGTCCATGAAACTGAACAATTACAACTTCCCCACATAGTCAAGCTACTGTAACATGATTTGGAAGCTAGCACTTCTCTCATACAACAAAACATGATCCAAACTCACCTCAGTTTGAATTTGGGCTTCGCTCCATGACAGCTCAAACTCACCTCAGTTTCAATTTGGGCTTCGCTCCATGACAGCTCATACTCGCCAGTGCTCTGATATAATATCAAAATAGGATCCTCCAGAATCCGTGACCGCACTTCCCCCGCCGCTTTTGTGTCGTTATCTGCTTCTTCTGCTGCTGCTGCATTTCCAAGTCCCGTGTAAGCGAAGTACAACTGCTCATAAGGCAAGTCATACCAAGTTGCAGCATCCCTATACCCCTTCCTTCCTTTCCCACTGCAACTACCCTTAAAACACCCCACTGCAGTCCCCATTGATGCCCAACTGATTGCCTCAGAGTACCTAATGCCATAAAACGCCATTAAAGACAGCAACCAAAGCGGTTCAGGCATCCCAGGTAGTTTGACCATGGCTTCCTTCAGCATATCAACTGCCTGTGGTGTCGAATCTGCAGCCCAGTAGCTCAAAGCAGCTTCGTAAAACGCCCATGCAGCCATTTCTCCACTTTTAAAGCTAACCGCTGCTGTTTCGAATGCTACTGCTGCCTCTCGATGCTCCTCTAACTCCCTGAGAGTCTTTCCCAGGAAGAAATTCCATCGAGGGGCGCCAAGACCATCTGTTGCAATGTAGTCCGATAGAAGCTGCTTATCTTGCTCTAAAAGGGTGAAGGCCTGTGCATGTTCGTGTTTGTTGAAGTGAATGTGTTCTAGCAGCTGGCTGCGTTTGGGTTCAGAGGGCTGGGTTGTGATGAAGAGCTCGCGTGTTGGGCCTGTGAACTTGCCTTGGGCCGGGAGCTTGATGAACCGTGGCTGTGAGGGGGAAGAGAAAGTGGGGACATAGCAGGGTTTAGGTTTCAGGCTGTTAGGGCCCCTTAGGGTTTAACCCTTCACCTCAACTAGGGTCAAATTTAGCCCTAGGCACACATGCACATAAGGACGGTGTACATGGAGGATGCTGTAGAAGACTGGAAAATAATGATGCAATGAGACTCTGGAAAGTGGTATGGAATGGGAGCAGCAGTTACATGCAGAGGAGCAGCATGAATGCAGAGGATGTGCATAGTGTTAGCTGTCTGTGTGGGAGGCTATGGTTCCCTCAAAGAACAGCTCATATGCAATGACTGACACAGGCAAGTCACAATAGGACAATGTGCTGCATAGTGCATGTATCTCTTTGCATAAGATGCAAGAGTCTGCGGAGTCCTACGGTATGCAATGGATATGCAAACAATAAGCAAACGGTATGCAGCAGCTACTGAACTATGCAGCCCAGCATGAAAGGTTTACACAGTCAATTCCAGCCTCAACCCTTTTTATGCCCCACAAACCAACCCTTTTTATGCCCTACTACAGTCCGCAAAGCCACGCTTCCCAGATCCCTGTCTCTCCCATTGTTTCCTTGCAATCTTGACAGTTCTATTCAGACTCTCAGCAGGACACGTAAAAGAAGGCAGGCTGCAAAGCTGCAGCAGCAGCAGCGACCGTGATGCAGCCCTGCCCGGCGCCTATCCCTCAGCCCCCTTCTGGCTGCCCCCCTTCTTGCCTCTCCCTCTATCCCCACCCCCTCCTCCAGCCCTCCCTATCACAGACCAAGACCTTCCTTGATGCGTCTTCAGACATACATACCTTTGTATTATTAATACATTTCATGATATTCCATAGCAAAAAAGTGTGATAGGCCCCGCACCTCCAGCCGTCCTTTGAAAAAACAGCGAAGTGCAACATACCTTTGTAAATGGGTCTTCATCATAGCAATGAATCACATCTTCCTGGCTGGCGTACAACATGTCACTTGGGTATAGGTACGGGGGTTCAGCTTCCCATCGCAGCTGCTCACTGTCGTCCATCAGCAAAGCCCAGCTAGAACCTGTGCAAAGGAAAGTATTATTATGCCAATTCAGCAAAATAAAACGCTCCTACAAAATTACTTGATGACAGTTCCCAGACAGATTAAGATAAGACAGATCATTAGTGAACAGAGCTCAGTTTCATCACCCCTCGCCAGCTCCCGAAATTGGGTAAAGGTAATCAAAGTTAGAGAGATTGCATACGAGGAAAGCTCATTTTGTTGTTATTGTCAATGTATTGATTAAATTCAATTACATAGTGCTTTCATTCCAGCCAATGATCGTCACCCCTCACCAGCTGCTGCTGCTGCTACAAGGTCTAGGTCTCGGGTGATGGTTACAACTTGCTTTGTTCGCTGCACCCTGCTTTCTTCATTCCAGCACTTCATGACAGACCGGCCCTGCTTCTCTTGTCCACACTCTTCCCTGCTCCGATTACCTGTACTCATCCCCCAGCTCCTGCTAGATCATATTTGGTTTAATCAGATGCCGCTTATGTATTCCAGCCAATAGTAATCATCCCCCTTACCAGCTGCTGCTGCAAGTTCCAATGCAGCATTATGCGCATCAGACAAGCTGCTGCTCCAAGTGATCTCATGTGGCAGAAGCTTCAGCTCCACTGCTGCAAGAGCTGACAAGACCTTCTTAGGTGGCTCCTTTGCGTGTGGTATGTAAATCACAACATCCGCCTCTTCTGCTATGCTGGAAACGGATGACTCCAAGCTGTCTTCGTCGCCTAGGCGTCCTGTTAGGATAACTGCCAGATAAGGTGGTTCTTCGATGGAGGCGCCGCTGCCGTTGCTGCATTGCGCGGGTTCTCCTGCAGCTGCGTCTGCGGACCCGCATGTCTGACCGATGCTAGGCTTGGCACCTGGGCAGCAAGCGATTCGAGTTGGTTAAAAAATATCGGCACTCTGTCTTCGTGCTTGCTGTTGAGTTTGCCCGGGCCACTGCTTCTTGGCCATGATACAAGGTGGGACGGTTTTGAGACATGCTATTGCTTCTGTACCCGGATTCACCTGGGACTATGGCTGCGATCATGATCAATAGCAAACAACACAACTTCAGGCCCATTGCAACAGTTGCTCCCACGTCCAATGCCGCTTGCTTGAGTGGTAGCTAAAAGATGCACCAGGCAACCAAATGTTGATGCATGGGATTGTTTAGCTTGCACGCAGCGTCAGGGTCTCTTATCCGGAGCATACTCTCTGGTCCAGGGAGCGCATCGCGGCGTTCGGAGGCAATGATCACTGGTCAACCAGATGGATATGGCAATGGGTTTCAGTCGTAAAGATCTGAGGTAAAGCAATGGTATCGAGCCAGGAGGACTAGAACAAACGGTCTAAACGACAAGTGGTGACAGACTGTACCGCCCTCATCGGGCACGGAGTTACTGAAGAAGTGTCATACCGGCATTCTAAGGTATTTTGAGAAGGATGATGCCTGAACCAAATCAAAATAAAGGCACCGTCATACCAGCTGCACGTGTGGCAGGGTTGCAGAACCCCATTGGTACCGCCTGGGCATTAGGCAACGGAGAAGACAATCAAAAGCTACCTGTTACCTACTCACACTCTGCTGAAGCCAGCTGCCCCAATCTTCCCTCATCATTCCGCAGCTATGCCCTAGCAGCTCCTCAGAAGCTAATATCTCATGCCATTCCGCCTTCCCTTTTGTCGCAACAGCAGATCTATCCACCAACAAAAATTATTCCCATGTACTTGGGGTCAGCACAATCCTTCGCGAACAATCACTGTGCAGATCCAGCTGCTACTACTCATACTGCCGCTCCCACAACAGCAGAACCCCACTCAACAGCACATGCAGAGCCAGCTCACCAGTCCCTTTAACAGGTCTGTAGTCTGGTGCTGTGGGTCGGGTGTACTGCTCACCCTATATATAGCCCCCGCCGCTGCTGCTGCCGCTCCTGCCACTGCTTTCTCAAACTCTATAGCTAGCTGTGCCAAGCTCCCCTCATCTTCCACTCCTATACCCTAGCAGCTGCTCAGGAGCCAACATCTCATCTGCCCCTCCCTCACACTCTTTGCCGCAACCATTCCCGGACCACCACCCTACAGCCCCCGCTGCTGCTGCTGCTGCCGCTCCTGCCACTGCTTTCTCATACTCTGCAGCCAGCTGTTCCAAACTCCCCTAATCATCACCTCTTCGCCGCAACCATACCCTAACAGTCACCCTACTGCCCCCCCTGCTGTTGCTGCTGCTGCTGCTGCCGCTCCTGCCACTGTTTTCTCATACTCTACAGCCAGCTGTGCCAGGCTCCCCTCATCATCCACTGGCAGATCACAGTAACTACTAGGTAACCATTTGCTGACCACCACACCAGGACCACGCCATGGGGGGAGGGTGCTGCCCTGCAAGCGGCAACAACAGGAGCAACGGTAGGGGATGTTTGAGAACCGGGGTTTAAGAAACTGGGGTTTAGGACAGCAGGAGGAGCAGCTTGAACCCTTTACACCATATCCTGCAAGCAGCTTTGGGCGATTGTCTGCACTACATGGAGGGAGAGTGCTGCCCTGCAAACAACCGTTGGAGAATTAGGGGAGTTTAACGGACACGAGGATCTAAGAAACTGGGGTCTAGAACAACAGGAGGAACAAATCCTTGCGATTGCGACTTTGCTCAATTGTCTGAACTACATGGAGGGAGAGTCACTGCCCTGCAAGCAACAACATGAGGAATTGCAGGGTACGTTTGAGAACCAAGGTTTGAGAGACTGGGGTTTAGAACAGCAGGAGGAACAAACAAGACACCATAGCCAGCAGGCAGCTTTGCACCACCATCTGCACTATCATGTAAAAGCAGGTACACAACAGGCTGTGGCTTCCCTATCCATATAGAATAAATTACACATTTTTAATCGTTAGGCTTTAGGGGTGCAACCCGTCACACCATAGGCAGCAAGCAGCTGTGCAGCACTGCTTGCAATATATAGTACATATGCAACAGGCTGTGGCTCCCATGTTAGGGTAGTAGCTGATAATTCCACAGTCGCATCTCCTTCATTCACCAACTCTCTTACCTATCTCGAGCAGGACCTTACATAAAGCAAGTGATCGGAACTATCTGCCTCCAGCACAAAAAAAATCATGTCTACAATTCCCCCTCTTCACCCTCCTTTTTGTTCTTTCTGTGACTCTCTCCTTGATCTTGATCCCCTTCACCACCCCGCCCCAACCCAACACACCTACCCTCAAGCGCTGCCTGCATCTCTTCTGCAAGCAGCCCTTACCTCTCCCACCCTCCCCCCTCTTCCTCTTTTCCTTCTCTTCCCCTCCGCATTGATCACCTTCACGCTGCATTACTGCTATTCCCTACCGCCCAACCCCACAAACCTGCTCCTCCTCCTCTCCTCCCCCCCTCCACTCCCGTTGCTCAACTTTGTCAATGCCCTTCTCCACCGCCCCCGCCCCACCCACTTCTTGGAAAAATCTGCCTGCATATCTCCCGCCAGCATCTCCTACCCTGCTAACCCTCCTCCCTCCCTCCTCCCCAATGCTCATCTTCACACTGTTTCAACACCCTTCCCACCCAACAAAACCCCAATCACCTGCTCTACAAACACTGCCTGCATCCCCCGGGGCCAGCAGCCCCTACCCTGTTTCCCCACCTCCTCCCCCTCCTTTGCTCCTTCTCCCCCTTTTGCTGTCTCCACACTATTTCACCCGATCGGCCCATAATCCCACCCACCTGCTCTTCAAACGCTGCCTGCATCTCCCGGGCCAGCAGGGCCACCACATGCCACAACCTACTTTCAAGCAGTACAAGCACACGTGGCAGCGCATCCAGTACAGCACGATACCTGTGCAAAGCAGTACAACAGGCAGTACACGTCAACCCTAGCCCTAGCGGCAGACAAACGCTTGTCAATGCAGCCTCTAGCTAGTCAAATGTGTGCTTGAAGTCAAATGACACAAAGGAAACCGTGTGGGCAAGCAACTGCATGCAGGGTTCAAAACACAGTTGCCACAAAATTATGTATCCTAGCCTAGGGTTAACCAAATCTTGAAATGGTGTTTTTACTCTTAATAGGTAATCATGCAATGTGGTACAGAACAACTTCAGAAGTCAAGAAGATGACTTTTCCTCTCAAATTCTCCCTTAGCTTGCCACTAGCAGAAGCATCAAAGCACATGCAATACGATGGAGCCTGTCAAACCTCTCAAAATGGGATAACGACTGAAGCGTACCTAGGCTAACTTCTGGCTACAAATAATGCAACCCACACCCTACTCACGCACCAATAAACTGTAGAAAGTCCTAAAAAAATATTATCATTATTATTATCATTGTTATTATTATTATTATAATAAAACTGTAGAAAGCGCAGTTTTAATAATAACAACAAAACTGTATTATTATTATTATAATAAAACTGTAGAAAGTGCTCCTAAGCAACTGCCAGGCAAAAGACATAAGCCAATTCCAACCTTGCAGCTAGCTGCCACCACTCTGTCTCTTGCTCAACACTTTTTGCCATTTACTCAAGTCAAGGTAGCCCCCCACAAAGCACATGCGCATATCAGCAACGCCCATGCGACTCCTCTATGAAGTACAGCAGCGAACCTGTGGGAAATAACTACAACCCGCTCCTGCGTCTCTGACCTAATTCCCCCTAGGCCAACAACAAAGCACTCCTTCAGCCCTAGCCCTAACAGCAGACAACCGCTTGTCAATGCAGCCTCTAGCTAATCAAATGTGTGCTTCAAGGCGAATGAGCAAGAAAGAAACAATGTGGGCGAGCAATTACAGCTTCATTGACACATAGGTAAACAATAAGGCGCTTGTTCTCCATGTCTACCCTCACTCACCTAGCAGTTGGATGTGGGATCTCAAACTGCTCCCTGAAGGCAGGGTCCACCACCACTGGCGCCGTCAACTCCCCAGGCTGTATCACTCTTACAAACGAATGCGACAGTGTACCCATCGGCGACTGCAGCTTCCTCCCAGATGCCGCTGCTGCTGCTGCTGCTGCTGCTGCTGCTGCTGCTGCTCCCCCTCCTCCTCCTCCTGCTGCTGCTGCTCCCCCTCCTCCTCCTGCTGCTGCTACTCCTCCTCCTGCTGCTGCTGCTGCTTCAAGAGTTGCCCCTTCTGCCCTTCCTTGATCAGCTGCAGTGGCACCAGGCGGGTTACCTGTAGTGCCCCCGGGTGTCACCGGTGCCTCTCGCACTGCTAAGCTGCATCGTATGCTGACATGGTAACCCAGACGTGCAATACGGTGTGCAAGGAGCAACAAGAGGGGTGCCTCCTCTCCTCTGCTGCCTGCGCCACCAGCCGCCACTGCTGCTGCTATTCCTGCTGCTTGGTTTGATTCTCTTCCTGGCCTTGCACTTCCCGCTTCCTCTGTCCCTCCTGCTGCTGCTAGTCCTGCTAAAGGCTCCATATGCCTGCTGCTGCTGCTGGTATTGCTGCTGGTGGTGATCTTGCTGCTGGTAGTCCCACCACGGTCAGCTTGCGGTATTGAATCCGTAGCTGCTTGCTCTGCTGCTGCTGAAGGTGCTGCTGCTGATGTCGTCACTTGACTGATGGTGGGGTCACCAGAAGCACCCAACTCCGACAGCACATGGGACGCCTGCCACAATCATAACAGTGCATGCTTTGTCATTAGTTGTCCCCCAAAACACTCAATCTCATCAATACAGTACAGCTGTCAGGGAAGAGGCCAGTAATGCCTCATCACTCCCAATCCAAAACGTATAGCTGAGTGCTGCCAGTAGTTTGTGCCTAGCATCGATGCCAGGGTTTAGGTTCAGGTTTACGGTCATGATACCAGCCCATCAGCCCAGCCACGATATCCAAATGCTACAGATCACTGCCACAATGCTTGCTTCTGCCATGGGCCAAGCTGCAGTTATGGCAGAGCACTATCACATAGCACATTATGCTGCCGTAAAATCCGCTCTGAAATGGCTTTACATACGGTATACCACTAGCCACTTGCCGTAGCTTGTGGCAGCTGCAGACCCGGCTCCCTGATCATATGTCATGTGTTGAGTAATGCATAATGTCCCAAGGACCCTCCTGACCATAGCAGAGAGCCCCGCAGCTCACCTCCTGTGCCTTTCGACGCTAATCGTTCAACACCAGCCTCACGTCCACTCCAGCTCAAAGTCCAACCCGTAACCAAATTTTACAAGCTAAATGTATACACCTACAGCTACTATCACATGTCATGTGAGCAGAGGGCCACTGGCAGTATTTTGGGCTGGCAATTCCGATGTAGCCCCACCATCTCAGATGCCTGACCCACGCAATGCCACATGAAGTCTCCTACTAGACCAGATGTATCTTCTGCTGCAAAGCTGCCATAGGCCCTCGGTGTGCAGTATCAACTCACAATGACACAGCTAAGCTTGCTTGACCATGTCTTTGCCTGATCTGGAATGATAGCATAAAAGCAACACAATAAACATCAAAAAGAAAACTTCAGCCCACCCACCTGCATTTGCAGTCCACTCTCCATAACACAGCTTGCCTCCGTAAGAGCTGCTACAGCAGTAGCTGGTGGCAGCTGTAGCTGCTGCAGTTGCGGGCTCCTATGAAGCTCCTCCAGGTTGTCTGTAAGCTCTATGTCAAACTGCAGGCTGCTGTTCTTCTTCATGTGACGCGACTGGGACGCATCCTTAGCAGGACTATTGGGAACAAAGAAGGCAGGACAGCATGGACTTGGATAAAATACATTGCAAAAATGGGCCAGGCATTTTCAGCACCAACATTAAGATGGTACATCTCCTTGGCAGGACTAAGGGAGACAAAGGGGCCAGGACAGCATGGATTGGATACTCGACAATTGAAAAAAGGGCCAGGCCTTACAACACTTTACACTAGGAGGTAATGTCTCCACTGCTTCCAGCAACTTCAAAAAGAGCCAGGCAATACAGCACCAACACTAGCACAGTAATGTGTCCACTCCTCAAGTGAATAAATCCCTAAAACAATTAGCCCCAGCAGACCGTTGGTGGGCCTAACCGACAGTCCCAGCTATATCCCAGAAAAATCATCCCAAACATTAGAGCCTTGGGGTTACAGAGATGCCAGGATGGGCGGCCCTTGGCTGTAATCGAACAAAGGGGCATGAGTTGGGACAGCGGGAGCAGAAAAATGAGCAACCCGTATGAGCTTGGCTGCTCTTTTGCTAACCAAGTAGTGCACCCTCTGGAAAAGGCTGAACTCTAAACCCTAACCCTAGACCCTATAACCTCTTATTACCCCCCTGCTTACAATTTGTATAGTCTTGTCTTGAGCACATGAGCCACCACCTCCATTTGAGGGCGTCTGAACCCTAAACCTAACCCTACGATCTACAACCTAAAACCTCTTATAACCCCCCTGCTTACAGTCTGTATGTTCTTGTTTTGAGCACATGAGCCACCACCTTCATTTGAGCAGCACTGACCAGATTGCCACCCAGCTGAAGCTTCTTAAGGCTGCAGTTACACACTGCTGCTGCCAGAGCCTCAGCCCCCTCGTCACCTGTGACAAACACCAACAGCAGCAGATCAAAAGTCCACGCTAATCCTTACACACCAGCCTCGTATCTACTCCACTTGACTATTCAGCCAGCACCCAAGTGTTATCAAACAGCCAAACCCAAAACCCACCTATCCTGTTATTGCTGAGCTGCAGCTCCGTCAGTGACGTGTTCTTATGCAGCGCCTCTGCCAGACTGATGGCCCCCACATTGCCAAAGGCGTTGTCACTGAGGTCTAAGGACATGAGAGTGTTGTTCTGACTGAGGCCATCTGCGATCATCTCAACTCCTGCATAAGCAGACAGAAAACGGTTCGCAGTTTGGTGGCTTGTTCTGTGTGAGTGTTATGCATATATTGGAAGTTGCAGCATGGATTTGCAGACCAGTCTTTGCACCTGATGAAGGCCGAAAAGGCCGAAACCGGTAGTCTGGCTGGTTGTGTGTATATTCGCATGCGTTGAAGCTTCCGTGCGTGCGTAACGATTACATCACCCCTAAGGAGACAAAAGGGCAGTCAACACTATATCGGCCATCTGCTATCATCTCAACCCCTCTGTGATAAACAAAAACCCCACATGTCTGAAGGTACCACACGTTAATGCTTTAACTGCCTGTAAAAGCAGCTTGCAAGGGCAGCCAAAAATGCCACATATGTTTGAAGGTGCCACATGTACATGAACGGGCTGCCGACAAAAGCAATTTGTGTAAGCAGATAGATCAACAGAAACCCACACTTGTGAATGCTGTCACATGTGAACGTTTTTGCTGCCTGTAAAATCAGCTAGCTCAAACCCCAACGTATGTAGAAGGTGCCACATGTACATGAGTACCTGTACCTTGCCACCACAACAAGCGCTCCAATCCAGCCAGTTGCACCAGTTGCGAGGGAGTCACTGCAGTCACTGCGGTGACCCACCCGCCGCCTACTCGTGTTGCGATGGTTTGCAGAGTGCCCTCCGCACAGAAATAGGCCACCGCTGTGACCACAAAGCAACATCTTCCTACCACCATCCATGTCACCCCCCACTCACCATCGTCCTTTATTGCGTTGCCAGACAGCGTCATCACTTTGATGCGTGAATCCCTCCTCAAAAACTCCCCCACAGCTATACACCCCTCATCATTCAGCCCCCACCCAGGGTAATACATGAACTTATGTGGGTGCTGCTGACCTAGCAAATAGTCCAGATACTTATCAAGCTGCTCATGCCCAGACTTGGGCAGAGGCCCTTCAGGCCGTCTGCTGCTGCTGCTGCTGGTGGTGGTGGCTGTGCTTGTACCTGGCAGCCGGCCTGGCCCAGTTCTGCTGCTGCTGTTGGGAGCAATCCAACTGCTGCTATCAGCACCACTTTCACTATCGCTTCTGCTGCTGTCGTTGCTGTTGTCGGTGTTGGGAGAGACGGCAATAGCAACTTGAGGCCCTTCTCCACCTAGAGCTGCTGCTCCTGTTGTTGCTGGAGCGTGGCACGGACCTCCCTTGGCAGGCAAGGCACGTGACAAGGATGCTTTCTTTCCTCCTCCTCCTCCTCCTCCTCCTCCTCCTGCTGCTGCTGCTGCTGCTGTGGCTGCTGGGATGGTAAAGGTTCTGGTGTCTTCTGCAAATGCAACGCTCTTGCTCTGCCCCACTGCTCCTCCCTGCTTACTCTTGCTGCCTTTCTTACGATTCTTCCCTGGAGAGACCGCTCTGCTACTGCTGCTGCTGATAGCTGCTTCTGTGTCTTCTTGCCCGCTGCCACCTATACTGCCACTGCTGCTAGAGGATATCAAACGCCTTGATTCTGACAGAGGATGATTACATTCGAGCTGATGGGGGTTTGTGAGGGGCTTGGGGGCTGTGGCTGCTGCTGTTCCTCCTGCTGCTGCTGCTTCTGCTGCTGCTGTGGTGCATGATTCCGGAAGGTAGGGTGCTGCAAGGGGCCTTGAAGGACCTTGGAGAGGAGGGAGGAGGGCGCTAGGTAAACCAGCACCACTGCTTGCGTGCCTGAGAAGCAGAGGAAGGTTGGGGTGTCACAGGGATATTGATAGAAAGAAAAATATGATCGTACTATGTTGCCTATGCTGGTTCCCCGCTGCAATGTGTTCCATGCTGTTAAGGCTGCTGTTACTGAGCCCCTTGCCTTGCTCACCAGGGGACTCACGTGATCCTACGCCTTTGAGCGTTTTGCTGAAGCAAGCAAGAGGCTTGCCCAGTGCTGTGATGCAGCTGTCGATTATTACTACACTACTATGAACTAGTGTTGATTGACTGTTCGACGTTCCTGTTCAGGACAAGAATCGCACAGGACCTTGCACAAAGTGCAGCATCATGCTTGCTTGCTATTGAGGATGCAAGTGGTAAGGGCTGCATGTCTTAATCCCCTGAGCAACTACTGTATGCCATGCTGCACTGAGCGCAAGCATATGCCCTTGGTCTGATAACGAAGGGCTTACTCATGGTATCTGAAGCTGTCTGTCAGGCGCCTGGTGCTTGGCAATGGGATGGGCACAGCCACCCTTGCTGCTGTTGCGCTGTGACACCGCAGGCCAGCAACATCTGCTGCTGCCCCGGCATGAGCTTGTAGATCTGAGGTGGGTGGTACGGGGATCAACTCAAGCTCGCTGTTGGATTTCTTGACGGACCCAGAGCGGCCAGATGGTGCCTTCCTCAGGCCGCTGAGCCATCCATGGTCCTGCATTGAGACTGGCTTCTTGCGTGCTAGAAAACAGTGCTCATTTAAATATCGATAGCTGTAAAAAAAGGGGCTCCCAAACAGCGTGGTTACTCCTGGTGCTCAAAGAGCCAGTCAGCAGATGCCCCGCCCTAAGACATTCAGCAGGCATAGGATCATATGAGTAACGGGTTCATGAAACAGTGGCATGCAACGCCGAGGAATGCGTAATGTGCAGGCTTCGCGAGGTTTGAACCAGGTATCTAAACACATGTTACGGGACAGGAAAGCTGACTCAGAAAGCACAATTCACAAGTTGCAAGCGCTCCAGGCTGTATATCTCATCTTGGCTGCTAATGCACCTCTAAGGATTGACTGTACTTGCCGGATGCTAGGTATGCGCCCGCTTGGCAAGGCCGGGTGAGACCAAGGATGTACAACGGATAGCCAGTGTCCACCGTCAATTTTACACAATCCGCAATCAACTCACATCACTTGGATCAAACATTTTTGACGGTCGTGATGTGTCGAAGACTGAGCACATATATCGAAGCAATGGAAGACCTCAGAAACGTGAGACACATGGAGTGCTTCCACAGAACTATAGGGCAAATGACGCTGTCTCTGACGCCTCTGGTTATTTGGCGTCGACACCAGACCAACAGCAGCAATAGGATCCGCTGCTACAGCAAGAGCCGACTGCACTTTCAGCAAGCTTGTATGTGAGCCTCAAAACCGGCTTAACCCTGCCCAATTACTCAAGGCATATGGCCAAATGCCCCAAGCCCAAGAGATCCCCATGATAGACATGCTTTGTGCAGCAAAGCCAACAAAGCAACTGGACATGCTCTGTTCAGCAGGACCCCCATGAAATCACGCTGCGTGTAGCCATTTCTTGACAAACGATCAACAACAGCAATTGGCTCCAAATGGGATGCCCTTCTGGGCTAGTTGGTAATTTGGTAATTTTGGTAACAGCCTCCTCACTGATGCATCAAGCAAAAGCAAATGTGGCTACGCATTCACAAGTGCATACATCCTGCTAGGTTTCAAGGACTTCAGCACCAAGCAAAACAAAGGGTGCCATAACATCCATCACCACCAGCATACTGCAGCTTGCTGCCCACAGCAGCTGGCTTGCTTGATAGCTCAAGTGATGTACTTAGAGGTTGTGAAACATGAGGTAGGCTGACGCGCGTGTGTCGGTGCATCTTGGAGAAATCAACTCTCAGCAGCAGGCTTCATACTCACGCAACACATCTCAGCTCCCTTTTCCATACACCTCACTGCAAAACACTCTCACCCATGGCAGCTAATTGGTAAGGCCCCCCCTCGGCAGCATGTGTGCGCCAAGCTGCAGCAGCTCGGCACCATTTCTTCCACAAGAAGGGACCTCCCGTACTGCTCGCCCACTGCGGGCGCAGGCCTCACAGCCATGCAGCACTCCTATCCCCCCTTGCCATCCACGTAACCTCCAACAACTTTCCTCATCCCAGGCACCTCGTCCCTCTCTCCGCATCAAAGCTTCTTGTTCCTTCATGAGTATCGGACCTACTGCTTGCCCCCTGCACCCACAAACCTGACCCTCATACAGCTCTCCCTATTTCCCCCTTGCCATGCAATTCACCAACTGCTACTCCACCCCATGCTGCTTAACATCTTATGTTGGCAGCAGGAGCCAGCCAGCAGATGTGGATGCTGTGCCACCTTCAGGGAACTGAATTCGCCTCTTGGCACGCAAGCATGCAAGGCTACAACAAACCTACTGCTTGCCCCCTGCGCCCACAGGCCTGACCGTCATGCAGCACTCCTTATCCCCCCTTGCCATGCAATTCACCAGCTTCTGTTCCACCCCATGCTGCTTAACATCTTATGTTGGCAGCAGGAGCCAGCCAGCAGATGTGGATGCTGTGCCACCTTCAGGGAACTGAATTCGCCTCTTGGCACGCAAGCATGCAAGGCTACAACAAACCTACTGCTTGTCCCCTACGCCCTCAGGCCTGACCGTCATGCAGCACTCCTTATCCCCCCTTGCCATGCAATTCACCAGCTTCTGTTCCACCCCATACTGCTTATAGGCATCCAGCCATGACATATTATGCTGGCAGCAGAAGTACACCAGCAGCTGCCCTAGCCCCTCAGCGCCAAGCACCTCATGGAACATGCAGCGACTCACAGTGAGATCATAACCACCATCTTCTTCCTCCACCTCTACCTCACAGGCACCTTCCATGTCCTGCGCACACGTTGAGCAAGACTGGGTCAATGCACGATGTATTGGTGATTAAGGCTAAAAGCAGTTGACAATTTAACAGAAAGTTGTATAGAAAGGCACTTGACAGAAGGTGGCTAGGAGAATATAATGCTTGCAAGACTCTACCACACAGGCACCTTCCATGTCCTGTGCACATGTCAAGTACAGCAGAAGCAAAGACCAGTTGAACAAGGCTGGTCATTACATGATGGAGTGATGGTTGATGCTCTTGACACTTGACAGAAGATTGTTTGAAAATGATGTGCATGCAGGACTCTACCTTACATGCACCTTCCATGTCCTGCGCAGATACGAGTTCAGCAGAAGCAGACACATATTGAGCAACACCGACGAATGCAGGAGGTGAAGATTGATGCTGAAAGCGGCTGAAACTAGAAAGAAGGTTAAAAGGGAGAATGATGTGCTTGCAAGACTCTACCTCGCAGGCAACATCCAAGTCTTGCGCACATGTAAAGTACAGCAGAAGCAGGCAGATATTGAGCAGGACTAGTGAATGAATCAGGTGATGGTTGATGCTTAAAGTGGTAAACAGGACGATGTATAGAACAATGATGTGTTTGCAAGGCTCTACCTTATAGACACCCTCCCTGTCCTGCATCAGCATGTTAGCACAGCAGATGCTCACAAACAGGGAGCAAACCGTGTAGTGCGTGGGGGGCTGCAGAACAGGAATGCTGGTCTGGAGTACTAATGTGTACAAATGGAGACAACCACTGGTGTAGCCTCGCATTCTCAGAGCACTTGTTGACAAAGCTTGAACCGGTAAAGAGTGGAGACCCCCCCGCCCCACTTTCCCACTCCACCCCAACTTTTCCCCAGAAAAAGGGCACATGTGACATTTACAACATTCCAGCGATCTTCACTGGGTCTGTCACAACAGTCTTTCCCTCTTTCTCTCCCTCTCCCTCCTCTCACTTCAGTCTATTTGTGATGTGGTTCCAACCACCCTTGCACATCCCAGCAACGCACCCCATACCTCCGCCACCTTATACCCCATACTCCCGCCACCCCAACATCCCTGCCCAGACGGCACTAAAGTTTCGCACCTTAGCAATGTCCTTCAGCGTACTCCCTGCCATCTTCACCGGTTTCTGCCCCAGTAGCTTCCCCCTAATCCAAGCAGCAACCTTCAACCCTCCCAGCATGAATGGTGCAAACAGCCCCCCCATGCTCTCCCCAATGTGCTTCTCCACAGCAGCAGCACCTCCACCACCAGACACAGGCAGAAGCACCTGGTAGGTGGCTGCTGCCAAGCATGCAAGCTTCAGCTGAGAGCGAGCCTGTGTGGATAGCATGCGACCCCTGGAGTGGGTCTCATAGAGGCTGTAGTAAGCGTCCCAAGCCTCCCGGACGATCTCCTTCTGTCTCGCTGGGTCCTACAAAAATGGAGCAAAATCAGATCAGGTCAGATGTTAGTCGAACATCTCCAGACAATGGCCAATATCAATTTAACCCAGATCTGCTGGACAATCTCCTTTTGCCTTCCAGAAATGGAATAAGATCAGATCAGATCAGGTCAGATGTGGGCTTTGCAGGAGGGCTTCTGTCTATAACCGAGTACAGTCAAGGAGAGCAATGCCTGTAAGTGTGCATAGATCCGAGAGTTGCGTCACATGGCAGCAGATTGCCACTGTCCTCCACATAATCAATACAGCTGTATAAGCAAATGACACACACAACCAAGCACGTCATCTGTACATGTTTAGAAATCTTAAAATTATACAGAGCCCATACCTGTACATGCAAAGAGCCCACAGTGCAGCCTCTGCTGGAATGGTCAACTGGATAGTGCTTTGGAGAATGGGAAGCTGAATTATGCACCCTGTAAAGCTGCTCAAAACAATTTGTTATGGCATGAGTATCCAGGAGCAGGACACGTCATGCAACATGTAACACTACACACACCACTAATGGCAAAACATTGACACTTGCGCTTGTCTCTCTCTAGTCTTGGGTCTATTTACATTGACCTACAACAAAGACAAAGTACCAAAACATAGGTAAAACATACAAGTTGCACTGATATAACAAATACAAGTTGCATTGACTGAGCTCACCTTCAGGCTTGGGTCGTCCCGTGCCCATATCTTGAGCCTGCCCCCCACCCCTGCCATCCAAAGCTCCTCTTGGGACAGCTTCCCTGCTACAAATTCCTTGGAGAAGCCTGCAGCACCAGCATGCTCAGGATCCTTTCCCTTCTGATTATCATGATGATGTGCCTTGTCACTCCCAGTACTGCTGCTGGTGAGTTTGGCCTCTGCTGCAGCTTGAGTCTCTTTCGGAGCTTTTTCAGGATTCTGCTGCTGCTCGGAAGAGGGGCTGTTGCTGCTGCTGCTGGTGGTGCTGTTGGTGGTGGTGCTGAAAGAGGAGTAGCCATGCTGAGCCTGGGACAAGATCAGAAGCTTGGGGTGGAAGATGGTGGGGGCCATGTGGGCTGGGCATGGGGCTGCAAAGCTCCATGTGGGTGTGTTAAAAGGCTGGTTGATGATATGGTGGCTGCTCGGAGAAGCAGAAGCTGTAGCTGCAGCAGAATATGAGGCTGAAAGCATTGCTGCTGTAACTGCTGCTGCTGCTTGTTGAGCTGCAGCTTGGTGCAAGCACGAGCCAAGAGCGGATGGTAGGACGCATGCAGCTTGCTTCAGCATCCCAGCGACACTCGTCGAGGCTAGGGCGTTGTGAAGCATTGTTACGGGGTAGGCTGAGGTGCAGGGCCGTCGGCACGGGCAGGTTCTACAGTCTGTGTGGGCTGCTCAATAGGTTTAGGTGGTACTATGAGCCTTGAAGGCAACTTCTTCTTCTTTACGAAGCCGTTCATAAACTTGTCGAGCTCCTGTGGAAGGTGGAGAGTATTGAGTAGCCACCAGCCCAACCGCTGCATGCATTCCTAGAGCGTCCGGGGCTAACCTTCTGTTCATCTAGGCACCAAAGACCATTGAAGCACTTGTTGCACATTCGAAATGTACCGCTAGTACCAGAAGGCAGCCGGATACGGGCCTTTATGAGCCTGCTTGTCGCACTACCATCAATACGGGACTGGTCCGTGAGCAACGGGACCGGGAATGCGCTTGCTGTCAAGCCGTGATACAGATACGCAACAGACCGGGTTTGCCTGTTTATGCTAAGCGACTAGCCGAGCCTCCTGGAGCGGTAGCCGCTAGCGAGAGGGCGGGTACTTCCCTTTGAGTGACAACTGTACTACAGCAGTGTGGAGGTCATTGGCAGGCGAAGACATCATGCACCAGTGCGCACGTCAGCAAAATTAACCATTCGGGTGCCCCATCTGAGAAGATGCCAAAGTGACCAGGAGCTATCCCCACTCCCCAGATCCCACAGATGGCGTGGTGCCCCACTAGCAGCATTACTGGACCATATACAGCGACAGTACTCTCGAAGTGTCGGCCACTACAACCATTTCAGATGAGCTGCCATGGGGAAGGCATTGCAGAGCGTTCACTTTCTTCCCATGAGCTACCTTCCATACAAGCGGACCTTCGCCAGTTGAATTGTCCCAGCACAAACTGCTCGCTAACATCTCAGGAGGCCTCGCTGCTTCCATCGCACTACCAACTTTGCCCTTCCCAGCTCCTGCTCCGTGTTCAGCTTCCTGACTTGCAGAAGCACCACAAGCAGAAGACCCTTGACCAGTAACTTGGACGCTGCTGCCTTGACCAACAGAAGGTCCTTCCAGTACTTCCCCTCTCCCCACAGCCTCGTCCGCGTCACCTTCCTGTCTCTCTATCGAAGGCCTGGCCCAGTCCCACACTATCACACTCTTATCCTCCCCCCCTGAGGCCACCCATCTCCCCCCACCACCAGCATTCAGAAATTCCACACATGCCACTGCTTTCGTATGCCCCCCCTCCTCCCGCCTTAAATCCACACTAAACCCCCCACTCGGTGGCCAAAACCCCACCCCCCCTTCCCCCGCTGCTGCTGCTGCCCTGCTGCTGCTACTCCCTTTGCTCCTACCCATCTTCCCTGAACCCTTCCCACCCCCTCCTCCATCCACATCTAACACACTCACCACCCCATCTCCTCTTGCTACTGCTACAGCACCTTTAACCCCTTGTTCCCCCGATTTCCCTTTACCCCTAGGCACAGCCACCCCATGCACCATAGGGGGATTCCACATTTGCTGCCCACCCCCTTTTCCCATTTCCCCCTCTCCTTCCAGAGACATATTCCAAGACCCCAGGCTCCTCCCTTTGCTGAAGTCCCAGCGTGCCACCCGGCAGTCCACTCCACCAGTGACTAACTCCCATGGTTTATGGCCTCTGAACCGCACACAGGTGGCTAGGGGGTCATGGGCTGTAGCAATGCGACGCCCAGGCCGTAGCTGACTGCTGCTGCTGCTGGTGGAGACCTCATATAGTAATACATCGCCTGCACAGGAAGAGTAACCAAAAACTTGCATGAAATAGCTCACTGCACAGAACTCCGACTGTGGAGCACTTGTGACATGACTCCAACCGGTTTGTTACAATTACCAGAAACATGAGGAGTCAACAATTACGACTACATCACATTCATCAGAGCTCAATGCAGCGAAGGGGTGCAAGCATGCTGTGCCTCCCAAGCGGGTCTTGCAAATGCATGATGGCCTGGTATGGCGCCAGACTGTCAGCCCGGTAACCTAGCGGTACGACAGCCCCTCCCAGCCAGTGGTGCAAGCAGAACGCAATAAAGCACAGTCAGGCATTTCTACCAAGACAATATTTAGACTTGCATCTTGTCGACTATACTTGGATTTATAGATGCGTCTTTCTGTATGTGACGCCTGCTACTCCACCTTCAAACAATGAATTGCTAGGCATCTTATAACACACTACACTGGCCGCAGAGCGAAACGAGCAGCCGGAAGCTCAAGAAAAAGTATAATGATGGACCCTAAGCCATGCGCCCAGCGGCGCTTACACCATTGCAGATGGCAATTGCTGCCCAAAAAGGCATAAGCAAGGGGCATGTTATACGAAGGATAGTTACAACAGCTTCACAAACCTAGAGGTGATGCAATTCAGCCAATTTCCAGCGTGAGAAATGGACATCCTGTGGTTCAGCCTGAACCCTGAACCCTCTTGAAGTGCAGTACTGCCCCTGCCACTGCTTTCCGCCCATGCTACAGCTCTTTCGCAACTCTTGGTAGGTCAGGCAGTGTGTAACCTGCTGATCTGAATCGTGACTTAACACCTCTGCCAAATCCCTCCTCATTTGGTCGTTAAGGCCTTGCATATGCTGCTCCTGCTACTCCTGCTGTCAGTGTATTGCATGCTTTCTCCCGCTGCTGCTGCTGCTACTACTGCCACATTTCCCTATATCAGCTAATACATCCACTGCTGCTGCCCAGGTTTTTGTACACTGCCTCTAGGCAATCCCCAAGCTTTTCTCTTTGCTTCTGCTGCTTGCCCACATCGCGGTTCCTGAGCTGCTGCTTAAGTACTCCTATACAAACAAGCACTTTAGCTGTGGCAATGGCGAGACGGCTGCTAGGTCAAACCCATGGCATGGAACCAAAGATGATAGCTGTGCCCCTGGCCCACTACTACTGCCAGTTGCGGAGCGCAAGTACTCCTGCTATTGCTGCTGCTGCTGCTGGTCTCCTAACATGCTGCTGCTGCCTGATGTGATAAAAATTTGAAATTATAAAAAGTTGAAATTTTTTTATAAAAATAAAAACGATAATAAATAATATTAATACATTGGCCCCAACCCCCCACTGCTGCTGCCTGATTGGCCTTGGTTCCTGCTGGTGTTACCAGCTTTTACGGGTCCCTGTTATGCCACAGCAAAAGTACCACAGGCCCTGCTAATACTGTAGCTGCTGCAGCTGCTCCTTAGATCTGCTGCTGCTGCTACTGGGAGGAGGAGGTACTGCCCCTGCTGCAGCTCCACCCGTTTTTCTGCACGTGCTCCTGAGTTCTTACGCCACAGCTCCTCGAAGTCCAATATTCTTGGGTCACTTAACATGTTGTGCTTGCGAATGTCCTGGCTCTAAAGATCCAGTGAATCAAGAGGCTTACCTGCATCATCTGCTGTAGCCAAGTACTTGCCACTGCTGTGCCAGTCCATGGAAGCTATATCATCAGTATTCCCGCTGCAGCTTGCTACTGTTTCGGGGCTGCCTGATCTTAGATCTAGAAGCTGCAGGGTAGTGCCTACTGCTGCTGCAAGGCTGTGGGGGCTACTGGGGTGAAAGACCACAGCGCCTACGGCAGTGCCGTCGGATGAAAGGCACCAGGAATGCGCTGCTTTGCGAGTCCTCAGATCATGAAGCACGAGCCGCCCGTCCTGAATGCAAGTTGCCACCACTGGGTTTCATGGGTTCGTAAAGTCTGTACCGGAAGAGGAGGTCTAACCACATGCACGTCTGCCAGCGAGCGGGTGCTTGCTTGCTTGCTTTAAGCACCAAGAAGCACGTACCTCAGCACCCGATGCCAGCATATTGTTTTCGTGGTCCGCGTGCAGGCACACGACAGCGTCCGTGTGCCCTGTAAGGGTTCCAAGATTCGGTGTCGGCATACTGCTGCTGGCAGATCCTATTGGAAAACCCAATTGGATTACTCTTATTTCATGGACAAAGGTTCCAGAAAAGTCTCCTGGCCAATCAGATCCTGTAAAATGTGGCAAGGGCTCAAAGCGCTCAAGTTGCCAGTTGGTGCAATGCTGATACGGACGGCAGGCAACTTTTGCAATTGAATAAGGTAACTTTCCTCACGGCTGTGATAAGCAGGAATGCCATCCTTACAAGTACACCGAACGAAAGGACTATGGACATGTTGTCAAGCCGTTCATGGTAGTGACTGCGGTACATCGGGAGATGTACAAGCAACTGCAGTCAGCCAGGGGAGATGCAGCAAGTCGCAGCGCCACACACGTGCTCAACCTGATAAGTTGAGACACATCTAATCCTTTCAACCCAAATCAATCTGCCCTCCATTGATGCATTTCTCAGTTAACCCCACTGGAGTGCCCTACAGCAGACGAGCCCCTTGATTGCTGTCCTGACTGCTATACACCTGGCACAGTGCAAGCAGACCCAACTGCAGTTTACAGGCACCCCAACCCACACCAACCTGAGCAACTAAGGCCTACCGGCATTACAGCTTTCTTCGTCCCACAAGGAAAATTACAAGGAACTGGCGCCGTAATCTCTCGTAATCAAAGGGGCCGGGTAATAAGCGAAAACAAACCAATTCTAAAATAATGCGCTACGCTCCTCTATGGCTGGCCCTTAAATAAAGCAGGGCAGGATCCCTGGTCTGAATCTTGAATGCACTGGACACACGGCAAAACTACCACCATAGCTGCTGATGAATAGAGGCCATATGAAATGTATGCATGGTGTGCAGTATTGAATCAGTATTGAGAGTGACAGGTTGAAGTGCGGGGCCTATGGCAGTTTTAGCGATGGCATATCATGAAGGGCTGCTGAAAAGAACTGTTAAATGTCCGCTTCAGTTGATGATATCCCCATTCTAAACTGATTTCTGCAGCCTCGTGCCCGTTCTGCCATCTGACTGCTAGAACGCTTTGGCAGAAGCACCTGTATGGCAGGTGGCCACGCTTATATGGATGCATGACGCATGTGTAATATGCAGTATTGCTGCAGTAGCAGAGTACTCAGGGACGATGTGCCCAGCGACACGGATAAGCAGGCTACCTGAGTCGACATGTGCTGGGGAGGTGACACGCCGCAAGAATGAGAAGCTAACGGACATTGACATAGAAAAGCATCCGTTTTCACCTCCTTTATCGCCGTGCAGCCCGCTCTGGGTCGCAGCTGTTTGGCAGTTCAGCCATGTCCTTCGCCAGGCGGTCTCCGGTATCACTTTCTTCATGGCTGCTGAAATGATTAGGACTAGCAAGTGCATTGGGGTTATCACAGGCTTCAAAGTAGCTGTGATTTGGCTGGAGCTGGTGAATGCCGCGACTTTATCACAGTTCGGCCATGCTCCTGGTCGTACCGTCCTGAAGCCGGTTCCAGGTTCCGGTTCCAGGGCAAAATGTGCTCAGTTCCGCGGTTCCAGCGATGCCAAACATGTCAGTTCCTGGTTCCAGCCCTGGGCCACCCTCTGGCCAACATGTCACATGCTGGTTCCAGCAAGTTTATTACAAAGTGTAGAGTGCTCAACTGAGTGCAAGAATAGCATTTTCCATTGTACAATTGGTTGTAATAAGTACAAATCATCGCTGGCTTCTGGGGCTTCGCCCCAGACCCCACCAGGGGGCCTGTTCCTCCCCCCTGGACCCCCGCCTCCTGCTTGGGTCCATGCTGCGCATCGACATGGCATGGTCTCCCCCAGAAAAGTTTGGTTCCAGAGGCCTTGTTCAAGTCTAGTTCTGGTTCCAGAGGAGGTTGTGGAACCGGCTTCAGGACGTTATGGTCGACAAGTCGTCCGGCATGGTCTCTCTCACGGCTCTTTGCATCATCAGGGGCAAATTGTGCAGGCGAACCTTCAGAAACGAGCAGCTTGCGAAAATGGGCCTGGGGCCGCTGCATGAAACGACTTTTCAGGCGTTCTGGACCTGGCGCCACGGAACATCGTCGCTGTAGGGGCCAACAGCCCCTTCGCGAAGCGGGATTTTTGCATATGCATAGGCCGCACCTGGGGCCACCCGAATATGAGCATCCGGAGCCTCAACAAGCATGCAGGGACATCTGCTGGGCGCTGCAACGGTTCGCAGGCGGTTTGGGAAGTCGAACCGGCAGGAAAATGACTGTTGTCGCGAAGCCCTTCCCTGCAAATTCCCGTTGGAATTTGACTTACCGCTAAGGTCCGGCCCTAAGGGCCAGCCAAAAACACACTCAGCCACTGGCCAGTCAATCAATCAACGCAGAACCAGTTATGCCACAAGGTCACTCAAGACCAACAAGCACACGGCCCGGCCAGTGGAAGCAACAAAAACAGGCAGGCTGTGACATATCAAATGCCAGGGACAATGGGATTAGTCCAACAGAAGGCACCAGAGGCACCAGACCCTGCCGGGTTATGGTACCCCTGTATGTCCGCCCCTGCCCACCCCCGCTGTCCGCCTGTGCCCACCCATATCAAACAGATCTTAGAGGCATTAGAACCTGCTTGGTACCCAAACACGTTACAACAACAACTGAACAAACATTTAAGGTGTGGCAACCGCAAAGGGCCGCTAGGTCGAACCGACCAAACACACCATCGGATGGATCCAACACAATGGCTTCCAGACCACCAACTCAAGCAGTACTGATACCGAGACATGTGTCCAGGCAAGACAGAGCCCATGATCAAGAACACCACCCACTCCTCCATCGGTTGCAATGGCATGGCAAACAATGACGATTACCACGGGCTGGAGATGTACAAGAACCATGCAAAGGACTCAACCACAGAGGGATATATGCAACCAGACCCAACCACCATGGAATGTGGCCGAATCAATCCCTCCAAAGTCAAGGCAACGCTCCTATCGAGACAGAGCCCATGATCAAGAACACCGCCCACTCCTCCATCGGTTGCAATGGCATGGCAAACAATGACGATTACCACGGGCTGGAGATGTACAAAACCATGCAAAGGACTCAACCACAGAGGGATATATGCAACCAGACCCAACCAACATGGAATGCATGTGGCCGAATCAATCCCTGAAAGGTCAAGGCAACGCTCCTAGCGAGGTGCGGATGATGGGACACAGCAGTCCTCCAATGCCAGTCCACAAATAGCATCAAAGAGAAAGTTGCATCAACCATAATGGCTGGCCACAAGCATGGAGCGAGTGCTATAGGCCAGCCCAGCAAGGGACAAGTTAATGCTGGCCGTGATGATGAGCCAGCAAGATTTACCAGCAGTTACAATCATCCCCACACACCCGATGCTTTAGAGATACATGCCAAACATGCCTTAGCTTTTTGCAACATATTTTGAGTAGTGGCGCATGTTATATAGGGACAACAAACTTGAATACATTCGGAAATGGCCCTCCGTTTGTAAGAGGTGCCATGAGCACAAGCTAGCCAACTGCGGAAGTCACTGAAGGTGGTATGTATTATACTCGATAAAACGCTTGGTGCAGCGTTAATGGCCAGAACACTATCACAGCTGTTTGCATCATGATACACGAGTCCCCGGGCTGCACTTGTATTTAATAGACATATATCACTCATCCCCCTCTATTAAGGCCCCATAACCCCAAACAAACAAGTATTTCAGGTGTGGCAACCACAAAAGGGCTGCTAGGTCAAAACAACCAAACACACCAT
>OY744494.1:10283815-10445978 GCA_963556185.1 Pseudopediastrum boryanum
CACCAAGTTACACCCTGGGGTAACCCAGTCACTTGGGGTGTCCATGCTCCGGTGCTCTGTGCATTATCATTAATCAACACACAATCATTGATGCTCCACAGCTGAGTCGGTTGAGCAAAGTTGATCGGGATGTCGGTACTTGTTGCAATCCTCCCGGCACTTGTCGTCACTTGTACTCGGATATTCCCAGCCACCGGAACAACCCCGCTAGTTCCAGCCGACACGTTAAACTGGCAGTTACTAGTTTGACCCGAGGCAAGGATGAAGGTCCCGGACGTTGTAGTGCCGAAAGTAGGGTTTATTCCGCCACTCGCCACGTCACTCGCAATGATAGTAGTGCCTCCAGAGATACTGCCGGTGCCGAAACTTCCGCTGTAGCAGGTTGGTTGTTGAATTTGCCCTGTAGAGCTCGTCAGCTGCACGTTTTGTATCCCGATCGGCCCTTGCTGATTGTTTGTGATCTGAATAGTGCCAGACATGTAATAAGACCCTGTCTGCATACTTTTGGTGAAGGATAGGGTGTAGCTTGCCGTACCGCCTTGACCCTGCTGCAGCTGAATTTGACTGGGGTTTGACTGCTTGCGCATTGACCATTGGTAGGTCAATGCGGACCAGGTTTGCAGGTCTATCATTCCGACGGTGGGCAGCACGTCGCAGCCAATGACTGTGATAGCCAGGGTTTGGGAGGACTCGAGGGAAGTGAAGCTGCCGTCGGTGGAACGTAAGCGAGCAATGTTCGTGGCCTGCATAAATAAACATGGAGACCAAGGTAAGATGTTTAGCAGCACTTTCTTTAAGATGAAAGTCTCGCACTTCACTTCAACAGCCTAACACAACATCAGCATCTTCATACATGGTTTTGACCAGTGCAAAGCAAGGCAGCTAGTAGATGCAGCAAAGCAGGAACTGTCTGAGCATGATCGCAAGGTTCATAAACACCAGTGGGAGCCAGAAGTCAAGTTGCCACGTCTCACTGACGAGTGTTGCACAGTCAAAAAGATGCCCAGGAAGAAAGTGAGCTGCAATAGTTGTTTGAGTCTAGGGCTTTGGGATGGATTATACTCGTGCTGATTACTCTAGAACATCCAAGCTTCTGCTCAACCACCCCACATTGACACTTGCGTGGTCACCAAGGCGCAAACGGTATCCTTGCAGAAGAAACAGTTCAGGGGTCGAACAGCTTTTCAAGATGCCAACAGATCTTTGACCTTCCCACTTAAGATTACCAGATTACCAACTAGCCCAGAAATGGAAGCTTTTGCAGATGCCAACAGATCATCGACCTTCCCCACTCACCATTGGTTGTGTGATGCAGACGCTCAGCCTCATCAGAAGGTTATAATTATACGTCCTGGACTCGCAAATCTGCATCCCAGCCGATCCTGTATCCGAGGGCGGCTTCCCATCAGCAGGATCAATCCGCACCCCAATTGGCGTGCTACCGCCAATAATCGACGATCCCCACCCCGACCAGCTGAACGTATCCGTAATGTATGCGCATTTTCCCACCGTGAAGTCCTGGTAGCTCCCACTTCCCGCTGTGAATCCAAAGGTCTGACTCGGGGAAACGATGCTCCCATCGGCAAATGTGATCGATGCAGTGACGGTCCCAGCCGTCGGTGCCTGCGTGTATGTGATGTTGTAACTGCACGTTGTAGTGCCTGCGCCGGATGCCGGTACCGCCGGCGGCGTACAAGTCAACGGGCCGCTGCTGCCGTCCGACGCCGATACCGTCGACGCCGTAATCGACGCGGCAGAGGTCCCAGTGTTTGAGAGAACCACCGTGCCGGCGACGGTAGCCGTAGTCGTACCTTGCGACTGCGCCGCGA
Source organism: Pseudopediastrum boryanum (assembly GCA_963556185.1). NCBI lineage: Eukaryota > Viridiplantae > Chlorophyta > Chlorophyceae > Sphaeropleales > Hydrodictyaceae > Pseudopediastrum > Pseudopediastrum boryanum. The sequence goes on from OY744494.1 coordinate 10,285,645, forward strand.
CGACGGAGTACCCCGCAGCGCCTTCTGCGTCGCGCGTGAGAGTGATTGCTGTAGGGCTTACGGCTTTGTTCAGAGTCCAGGTGTATCTAGTAATAGTGACGGTTCTGGCGGTGACGCTTGAAGATATACTGTCTGCCGTGGACTGGCTTCCGGTAATGGTTAATGGTACATTTGTCACGGCGGGGATTGACGGCCTGGAGGTTAGATCTGTGAGTTTTGCTGTGTTGGTTAGATCTGTGAGTTTTGCTGTGTTGGTGATCTGCAGGAAGAGAAGGCACAGACCTGGAGGTTGGTATTAATATTACATTTCATGATATGCCATCGCATAAAGTGCCATAGGCCCCGCATCTCAAGCTGTCACAAAGTACAGTGAGGTGGAGCTTGGTACAGGTAGTCAAAGCAAGGGAGAGTGTGGACGAGAGAAGCAGGGCCTGTCATGCCGTGCTGGAGCGAAGAAAAGCAGGTTGCAACCACCACCCCAAAAACATAGATTTTGTTCTGTGAGCTGATCAATATGAGTTTAGTACGTGGCTGGCAGGCCTGCTGAACAGCTGAATAGGCTGCTGCTGACAAAGAGCTAACTCTCAATGCACTAAACCATAAACCAGCAGTATGTGATTAAGCTATCGTATGATGGTGAGGAGGCAGTTGGCTGAGTATGTTCACTGAATAGCCGGCAGCCGTCATCCTCAAGACAACAACACATGTAGTCTTTGAGGGTTGAGTCATACTCTGGGGTAGGTGGTCCTCAATTAGTAGGCCTACTTCCTTAACTGTACGCCGCAAATGGTGTGTGCGTAGATGTAACCATGTAACCATGTAGTCTTTGAGACGACAAAGAACCAACCCTAAAACTTCAGCTCGCGGCTTATCCCCATCCCCCTAAACCTCTGTACGACCCATAAAGCCCTTCAAACCCAACCTCATGCTGTCATTCGTCTAAAACCTAAACCCTAACCCGTAACCCTAAACCTCATGCTGTCATTTGCCTTCTCCTCTCACCCCCTTCTCTCCCTGCTACCCCCTTCCCTCCCTTCTGTTTTCACTGCTTGTCTAGACCTCCCTATTTAGGCACCCCACCACCCTTGTACCTCCCTCCCTTCCCTCCCTCAACCAACCCTCGCTTTTCTCTCCACAACCCATCTGACACCCCCTCCACGATCTTTTGGTACCTCCCTCCTTCCTCCCACACAACCCTTCCTTCCCTCCTCTCCTTCCCCTTCCGCCTTCCTCATTTCTTGCCCTTCTCTCCCGCCTTGTTCCCTCCCATCTCTTCCTGCTCATCACCCTTGCATACCAGTACATCCCTTTGCCAACCCTGAACCCTAAATCCTAAACCCTGAACCCTAAATCCTAAACCCTGAACCCTGAACCCTCCCACATCATTCTACCCTCCACCCTTCCATACCGGTAGATGCCTTTACCAACCTGTTTCCTTACTTCTTCCTGTTTCTCTTGGTTCCATTCCCCTTTTCCCAAGTCCCCGCCCCCTACCATCTCCCCTAACCATCCCCCCTACCATCCCCCCTACCATCTCCCCAGGGCCTTCACTTCCTCGACCCTCTGACTGTTCGTGGTCCTGCATTAGGGTTTATACCTGAACCCTAAACCTTAAAACCTTACTCCTTCCTGTTTCTTTTGCTCCATTCTCCTTTCCCCAAGTCCCCTACCATCTTCCCTACCATCTCCCAGGCCCTTCACCTCTTCAACCCTCAGACTATTAATGACCCTGCATTAGGGTTTAAACCTAAACCCTAAACCTTAAACCCTCTCACCGTTTGTGATCCAGCATCCGTATTTGTAAAGCTCCCAAACGTTGCCGTGTACGTATACTCCTTGCTCTCGCAAATGCTGAACCCAGTCTCAGGCGGCCTCGCCCCCGAAACCGAGATAGGTTTTACTGTGCTTGTGAACTCGTCCGAAATTGTTGCGCACTTGTCCACATCGCTTGTCGTAGCAGACGCAAAGTCAACCGGGATTGGGCTTGAGTTACTTGTAGTGGTACCAACGATGGCAGTTATGGTCAAAGTGCGAGCGATAGGGTCAACGTTAGTCAAACTAAGTGACACCGGGCACGTCACTTGCCCACCGGCCGGGATTGTGCTTTGGCCGCAGTTTAAGGTGTCCTCCTGACAGCTACCACCATTCTGGCATAGTCTGGCTGTAGCGCTGGTCAACACAGCAGCTGTAGCTGAAGGGTTGACCAGAGTGGCTGTAGTGGTCACCGAGGCGCTACTGCTTAACCGTTCCTGCGTAGCCCTGGGGATTAAAAACAACAGTAGCAGGTTTACGGCTTTGCACACAAACAACATAGACTTTCTGTGTAACACATGTACTTACATGGGAGAGGCACACTGTGCAATGTGCCGGCTTGCAGCAATGTGCACATAACATGCATATGAAGTGGCCTTAAACATAGTTGTAGCGTCAGCCCTGCATGTTCCCTCCCTGCATTGAATGGGAGACCCAGCCTGGATGAGAGACAGTGATGGATCTTCAAGTAGTCTGTGAAAGCCTTGGCCCTAACTTCAGAGTTAACCTACAGCTTGCCTTGCTCTTGTTGCTTTGCCCATGAATTTGTCCTCACTTTACCCCGTAACCATGTACCCAACAGGAAAACCCGTAGTGCCCTGCAATGCCTGGGAATGTTGTTTTCTTTAACATCAAACTTCCAGATAATCTCTCACTACCCACCTGATAGTGTAATCAACAGTCCCAGTGGCCCCCGCCGCCACAGTCAAGCTCGCTGGAGCAGACGACTTAGTCAAAGTCCAGGAGTAGGTTGTAGAGGTGCTGGTGCTAATAGCACCAGCAGTAATGGTCAAAGTTTGACTACAGCCAGTGACAGTGACTGAGACTGAGGCTGTATCAGGATTGAAAGGCCCTGGAGTGGCAGTGTTTGTGACCTGCATTCAAAAAGCAGCAAAGAGATTGGGAGATTGGGAGCTCAGAGATTGGGGAGAGGTAATCAAAGCAGGGTAGAGTGATGCGACAAAGAAAGGCGAGGTCCTGGAGGCAACATGACAGGGTTCGTGCGGAGACAAAGACGTGCAGTTGTTACCCCTTAATACATCACAAACAGCAGTAATGGTCAAACTTTGACTACAGCCAGTGACAGCGACAGAGACTGAGGCAGTAGCGGGAGTGAAAGGCCCTGGAGTAGCAGTGTTTCTGACCTGCAGCCAAAAAGCAGCAACTGCAGCTCAGATATTCACAGCTGCTACTGCTCTTCCCGCTATCACAGCTGCTACTGCTCTTCCCGCTATCACAGCTGCTACTGCTCTTCCTGCTATCACAGCTGCTACTGCTCTTCCTGCTATTACAGCTGCTACTGCTCTTGCCGCTATCACAGCTGTTGCTTTTGTGGCTATCAAATAACTGCTCCCCTGGCTGCTAGGGCCAATGTTTCTGATCATGTGCTGCTCTTCACGCTGCTGTCTCTGCTACAGCTTTAAGAGAGAAGTCCTATTGAGGCCAGGGTGTCTAGAAATCGGTTAATAGTCAGTTTGTCAGTCCTATGGTTCCGTACTGCCAAAAACTGCCGGACGCTCCATTTAGCACAGCCCTGACACTAGACCTTACAATATATAGACTAACACAGAGGCACTACAGCTTTAGATGCTCTTATTACCACAATCCTGCATGTCCCTTCTTATGCTACTGCCAATGAGGTATCAGGAGAATGCGCTTCTCAGATACTGCACAAGCTGCCAGCACTGCTGATGCTGATGCTGGTTATTTAGAAGAAAGGTATAAAAAGCAACTCTGTAAAAGGAGTTCTATTGAGCCAAGGTGGCTAGAAGTCGGTTACAACTCTGTAGGGCAAAGTGCCGCTGTTGCTGCTGCTGCTTTAGAGGCCAAGGTGGCGCTCCTGCCGTGGCGATTCACCTTCCACCAGTGCTGTATTGAAAAGCTGCCATTGCTGAAGCTGCTTCTCACTGCTGTCGCCTGCTGCTGGGCCTTAGCGCTGCTGGCTGCTGCTGCTGCTCTTGTTTGCTGCTGATGCTGACTGCAAGAGCTGCTAGGACTCAAGGTGCTGCCGCTGCTGCTGTTGCTGCCCGTCTCAGTGCTGCTGGCTGCTACTGCTGCTCTTGTTTGCTGCTGGTGCTGACTGCAACAACTGCTAGAGGTAAAGGTGCTGCCGCTGCTGCTGCCCGTTCCAGCCCTGCTGCTGCTGCTGCTTCCGTTGCTGTTGGTGCAGAACACAACAGCTGCTACAGGTGAAGGCGCTGTCATTCCTGCTGTTGCTGTAAGCACTGCTGCTGATGCTGCTACTGCCGGTTTCAGTGCTGCTGACACATCTGTGAGTGCTCTGTTACTGTCCCTGTTGCAGCAGCAGCGACCAAATTGTCTTGGCCACTGTGTGTGCTGATATCGATCTCCCGGTTGCTGCTCCTGCTGTCCTGCTGCCGCTCCTATGCCTAACGGCACAGCTGAAGTTGTAATGCTGCCAGCACTTCTTCTCCTTCTGCTGCTTCTGCTTCCTGCTGCTGCTTTCTGCTGCTGCCAGCACTCCTTCTTCTTCTGCTGCTTCTACTTCCTGCTGCTGCTTTCTGCTGCTGCTGCTCCCTGCTACGAAATCAAGGCAATGATGGGGGCAGAACTCCCCAGCAGTATCTGGTTGGCTACCCCCCCTCCTGCTATCCTGAATTACCCCCACTTCCAACTCACCTCAAAAGATGTACAATCTGTCACTGCTGGTAGTGTAGCAGCATACATGTAAGAAGTACTGTCACAGATTTCCACTCCACTGCCAGTGGTACCACTACTGACGACGGGTATAACCCCAGTGCTACTAATGACATCTGTAGGAGTGATGCATTGATTGGAGATGGTCCCCGTCCATGTGATCGGTATTGTGAGAAAGGGAGTCGTAACGGTTGCATCTGATGGTGGGGCACTGATGGTTGCTGTGAGTGTTGTGGAGGCATCTCCGGAGGCAGTACCAGAGTAAGTACAGGTGGTTATGCCTGGGGGGTCACCAGATATAACTGCGGGGTTACACGTGGCCACTGCAGAGATAGCTCCGGAAATAGTTACTGTAACTGGGACGCTGGTGGGACCTCCATTGGAGACGGAGACTGTGCCAGTGACGGAGTAAGTGGGGGAAGTGGTGCTGATCCGGGAGTAGGCAACGTTGTAATTGATGGGGTTGCTTGATGAACCGGCCGTTACCGATAGCGTCGGCGGGGAAGCTGATTTCGTCACGGACCAGGTGAAGCCGCCTGCACGTGTGCCGATTGCTGGTGCAGCAGTTGCCACGATTGTCGGGATAGCTGCTGGGCGGATCGCGCCCCCAGGTGAACTTGCGTCTGCTGCTATATCGAACTGTGCAGCTACCTTAGATGCTATAAAACCTGCAAAGGCGTTGTGAGTGAGCTTAGATGAATGCAAGCCCGAAGAAGCGATCTTGGGCTCCCGTGTCCTTCACACAGGCATGCAGCTACCGCGGGCTACCTATGGCATGCTACATAGGAATGCACCGGTTGCGGACCCACGTGCAATGACTGTGGCACCATCTTTGCACCCTACCTGCGACTATAGTGAGAAGCAGCAGCTTCCCGGGTCTTGGTAGACGCATCCCCAAAGCCCGACACCGAATACTTTTAAGATTACCAATAGATGTAGCATAGCCCGTTGCCCATTTTTAGCCTTGCATAGCTGATATATCAATGTTCTGCAAATTTAGCACCTTCTCGAAGACGGAAGCATAGCCAGGGAAGTTCCTCAAAGGGTTCGTAATGTGACAGCACAACTGGTAGATCGGCCAAGAATCTGCTCGTCATAGTCCGTCTCTCTAGTTACTCATTCATGCAAGGCAGACCTGCGTACCGCAGGGTCCCCCTTGCTTTCGATGGCCGCATTTGTCATCTGTGTCACCTGGGTCACCAGTGGTGAGACTGGTGACACCGCAACGGCAAGTTGATCCATCGTGAGAGCACATGATTGCACGCTCTCCTCTTGCCCCTTCGCGCGCATCTCTTCACCAAAGTCAGTGAAAGGCCACTACCAATGCCGTTTAGGATGTTCAAAATAGCATACTGTACACCAGAAGTCCGGTAGCAGACAGGGTGTTTTCCACTGCATATAGTGCTTCGAACAGCTTATCGGACTGCCGCCAGACAGGAGCCTCGGAACAGGCAGTAAAAATGCCGATCTAGTAGGTCACATGCGTAATAAGAATGACTGAGGTTATCCCGGCTTCGGCCATCGCACTGCGCGTGGAGCTGCTCAGTGCATCCACGTAGAGACAAGGTGGGTTAAGGTCGACCAACCATGGCAACTTGCTTACATGCACCATAAGTCTTGCCTGGCATCGACGGAACCTGCCTTGCTATGAACTCTCGGTGACACCATGGGACCGGGGAACGCGTATGTAGGATTGAGCTTACATATGGCTCCATGGTTGGGCTGGGGTATGATCCGCACCTTGCAGCTGACGTTAAGATGTCTGATCACGCCATGCAGGACAGAACGTAGCGCCCCAGCAGCGACCTAACTAGCAGCCATGGGAGGCCTTCGCCTACATCGAGCTTGTGCTTTAACGCTTCCACGAGCTTTCACATGCGTTTTCCTGGTCCTTGCAGCAGGTAAGCCTCAATGCCTCGCTGTATTCTACTAGTGGGTCCCTCAACGACGTAAAATCGAGTTAAAGCATTGCATCTACCGATGGTTCCCTTTTGATGTGGAATCGACCACCTGCTAGAGCATGCAGAACAAAGCAGCAGCGTAATAGCCTATGCTGATTACAACCTCGTATGAGGAGCCTTCCCAAGATCACGTAATGCTCATCCTTGAAGGAATCAGTTCCAAACTTCCAATCCAAGCAGATCATCAAACTGATTGGAACTGATCCAAGACTGGAACTGCCGTTTTACTTTCCCTGATATCTGATTCCTCTGTTTGTATATCTCCCTACCTGCAGTGACCAATGCAGCAGCAGCAGCAGCTGCAGGTGCAGCCGATCCAGATCCTCAGTTGCATTCTGTTCACCAGCACCATCACCAACACATGAGCCATCATAAACATACAACAGCAGGAGGAGGAAGAGGAGCAGCACCGGCAGCAGGAGCAAGGCACCCAAACCTTAGAGGAGTCCCCTCCCAGCAACTAGGAGCAGTAGCTACAGCAGCAGCAGCAACAGCAGCAGCAACAGCAGCAACAGCAGCGGCAGCAGCTAGCGATGAATCAGCAGTAGCTATTGCAGCAGCAGCAGCCAGTTCTAGCAGGCCAGCACACCCAAGTTCTGCTGCTGGTTTCGCCCTTAGTAGGCGGTTTCGGAGCCTCCTTGGTCGCATCAACACCTCAGTAAACCGTGGAGCCAACACTGGGTGGTCTAACAACCTCTTCTCCCAAAATGATGAGGACGCCGCACTTAATGCAATGGATTTAGGAGAAGAGGAGGAGGGGGAGGAGGAGGAATACATGCTGCCAATGCTACCAATGCCACTGGTACGGCCACGACCACAACCACCAGCAGCTGCTAAACCGCCGCCTCCACCAGCAAAACTAGCTTTTGACCAGGTACTTGTATCAGTACCACCATCAGCAGCAGGAGCAGCAGCAGGGGGCAATGGGGTACGTAAACCTCCTTCTAGCGCCCCCACTCCTCCCCCCACCTCTCCCCTGCGCCCTCCATTGCCAGCAGCAGGTTCAACAACAGCAGCAGCAGCGGCAGCAGGGGGAGGAGCTACAGCAGTGGTGGGCGGAGGGCCATCAGATGTCCTCTTAATTCTCACACCTGCCTCCACCCCTAACCCCACTCCTGTATCAGCTCCCGCCGGACCCCCTACGACTGTCACCACATCGGTGCCACCGTCAGCAGGTGCAGGTGGAACTGCTGCAGTAGCTATCCCTTCTTCTCCTCCTCCTCCTCCTGCTGCTGCTCTTGCAGTGAATATCACTGACACGGCTCTGACGACTAAACCTCCTGCTACGTATATGGTCAGAATACACTCCCAGAACTCTTCTCCGCCGTCACCAGTACCGCCGGCACCAGGTGTAACTCCTGGTAGTGACTCTGGTGACTCCGGTGACAGTGGTGATGTCACTACCACTGTCACTACAGAAACCACCCCCCCTCATGTAGAGACCATTAAGACGGTGGTTACCAAAGTGACGACGACAACAGTAGTCACGACGACACGCACCGAGCGCCGGAACGGAACCATGCCCAATGGCAAGCAAAACCCACCCCCTCCTCCGTCTTCAGTTTTGAGGCCTCCCCCTCCCCTCTCCCCCAAGGAACCCGAGGAAATTCCCCCTCCGGAACCAGAGGACCCAGAGTTACCCCAAGGGCCAGGTACCCTAAACCCCAGCCCCCCTCCAGTGACCCCAGTCACCACCACCACCACCGTGACACAAAACACTACGGCACCCCCTGGACCTCCTGTGGAGTTCCTCACCTTTGGGGAGGCAGAGCCAGGAAAGAAACTCCTGGAAATTGGGTGCATGGTGCCTTTAACAGGCCCAAGTTCTGGCCAAGGGCCAAATTTAATGAAGGCCTATGAAATGGCTATTACAGAAAGAGCAAAAGAGGAGCTTGGAGAGCAAGTCAGTGTGATATTGACGTGCCTGGACACACAATGCACAGATGTTGGGGCTTTCAGTGGAATCAACAAGCTGATCAACTTGGGTGTAGGTGAGTGGTGATTTTGAGTGGGTTTGGCCCCTGCTGCTGTTGGAATGGACTCCAGCAGCTTGAGAATCAGCAGATTTTCAAGCATGTGATAACTGTTTGTCTCCTGATGTTGTAAGGGACTAGTTTAGGGTTTAGGTTTTAGGGTTTAGGGTTTTGCCATGCTGCTATTGGAATGTGATGCAATATGCACTGCAGCACCTTGAAAGTCGGTAGAGTCTTAAGCATGTGACAGCGGTTTGTTTCCTAGAAATGCCCTGCCAGTAAAAGAAATGAAAGCAGAACCTTAACCAATATGATAATGGGGCTGTGTTTAGTAATGCATAATGCCCAACGGACCCTCCCAACCGTAGCAAAGAGCCCCGCAGCTCACCTGATATGACCATGGGTTTGTTTTTAGAGATGGTCCCGCAGGCTTTCCAGCATGTCATAAAAGTCACAAGACCACGGTTTTGGCTGCAATGTCATGCTTTCAAGTTGTTTCGATCTTGAGCTTTGCTTTACATCATGGGGCTGTTGATAACCATCTGTCTGTTTTATGATGGATTGGGAGGACAGGGTAGGGGGGGAACGCACCACGCGTGCTAGTACCGCCTCTTCCTTAAAACTACGCAGGGCTAACGCCCGGCGTCCACTCACTCACACCATTGCATTACTCTGTTGCAGATTCTGTGACAATTTTCCATTGCTGCACTTGCTGTAGATGACAGTGCACACTCATTGCTCTCATCTGCTAAAGCCTAAAACCATAAAACAGGTATATCAAAGACCCTCTATGACTGATATAGGCAAAACCATACACAACAACCTGATAAAATACGTAGTTTTTTGGTCATTCATCAGCCTATGCCGGAACCTTGCCCCGACAATGTTACATTACCAGACTTTATTGAATTTGTTCAGCCATGCCACCTTTCTCTCACAGTATCAGTTAAAGTTATGTCAGATATGTTCCTGGCTGTTCGCAGATGCATTAACATACCTTGGGGTAGCAGCTATAGAGAGTTCAACCATAGCCATTCTAATTATGAAACAAATCTTATACACGAAGTCCATGCGCTCCTGCCTGTTTGCATATGTGTGAATATAGCAGGAGCTAGCAGCTATTTATAGAGAGATGACCAGAGCCAAACTTCTTTCAATCGTGAGATTTCACATGGTTCCAGGGCTGTGCAGCAATCTTCCTGATAAATCCCCCGGTCTGCTTGTCTCTGCCTCTCGTACTGTCAGCGCGCTGTCTCGCTCTCGTTCTCACTAGCTCACTCTCGAGAAATGTGATCATGTCTTCTCCTGGCTGATTGCAGATGTGTTAACATACCTTGAGGTAGCAGCTATTTTTAGAAAGATAACCAGAGCCACACTTCTTTTGATATGAATTCTTACATTAAGTGTGTGTCTCTTCCTGGCTGATTGCAGATGTGATCATTGGGGATGTGTGCTCCAGCGCCTCTATTGCTGCTCGGAGAGTTGCTGAGGACAAAGGGGTAGTTATGATCTCTCCCGCAAGTACCAGCGCCGACCTGTCTATTGCAGGGGACGTCTTTTATAGGTAAGCAGCTTGTCCTTTTGATTGTAGTCCATGCTGTGAGGCCTAGGGTTTAGTGGGTTTGAGTTCAGGGTTTAGGGTCTGCGTTTGGGGGATGTCTTCTATAGGTAAGCAGCTTGTCCTTTGAAGTGTAGCTCATGCTGTGAGGCCTAGGGTTTAGTGTTTTTGGTTTGGGGCTGTAGGTTCAGTGAGGGTTTAGGGTTTAAACTCATGCAGTGAGGGTTTGTGAGTCGTAGTTCAGGTATATGTACTTGTGAGTTATATGAGACAGATCATTGCACAGCTTTCGGGCCGTGCAGCACCCGCCACATGATTCCAACCAGTTTGTTAGTGTGTGTTGAGAGAATCCAATACTGAGAGCTAAGGTGACGAGAGCGGAGACAATCAGACTTGTGAGTTATCCGCTAAACGTAATCAAAGATGTGTCAAAGCATGCTGGAATCTTGAGCACACGCCCCATTGAGACGACAACGTTGGCTGCGGGGAGAAAGAAGCAGCAGCAGCTAGACGCCGAGTAAAAAGCGTAGTGCTATGCCCTATCCCCCGTCCAGAGCCCTGTCCAGCGGCAATGAGCCCATTGCGGAGGGCAATTGCTGCCGGGTTTAGGGTTTAGGTTTTAGGGTTTAGGGTTTAGGGCAAGCATGGGATCCAAGGATTAATGATGGTTGTTTGCTCTTGCTTGTGAAGTCCGTGCCTTTAGCCTGACGCCAGCCTCAGGTTTTGATAGGGTTTGGATTTGGATGCTTTCGTCCGACTTGCTGCAGCGGGCGCTAGAGAGAGCTGGATCCCCAGGCGGAAGATACACCACTGTAGTCTATCACATGCCCAGGCTATAACCAAATGAATAGACTTTTTACATATGGAGATCTGTAAGGGAGTTGGGAGTAGAAAAGATAAACATTGTTCTGCTCTTTTCAGGACGGTGCCTAGTGACAAATTTCAAGGTGTTGCTTTGGCCAATCTGGTGCTAGACCAAGGCGGGAAGAACACGTTCTTAGTGCAAGAGGATGCAGCATATGGCAATGGGCTGGCTTATAGTTTCACTGCAGCTTATACAGCAGGTGAGTGCAGGACGCTCAGTATATTAAGTATTATGTTAATGTTGATTAGGGTTCAGGGTTTCAGTGTGAAGGGCTTGGGGTTTATGTGATTTTTTTATATTATTTTTTATTCTGTTTTAGCGAGTGAGTGACTGGATTCGCCATCTATTTGGAAGTGAGGTTCCACTGGTGTGTCAGGTTACCCAATGCACTCATGAACCCCAATCCATAAACCTGACCCCTAAAATTTAATGCCTCATGTGCGGTGTCGGCTCTTTCCTACATCTCGGCAAACTTGCAGGCCTTGGCATCACTCATATACATTAACAACCCCACCTGCGGCTTTTTTATATTTTTAGGATTATTTTTTTATCCCTTAGGGTCAATTGAGGCCTTCTTAACTGTCTGCTCCTGCTACGGCAAGCCCTGTCACTGCCTAGTAGGCAACCAGCGGTATGTCTTAGGGCTAAAAAACCCTATCATCCTCCTGTGCCTTGCAACTAAAAAGAGAACAGTTTTAGTGCCTTGTGATAATAGCTATCAATGGAGCCTCCAAGGCTTGTTCTTGACGACTTGCCTTTATAGCAGTGTGTTGTCCCACCTCGCCTTTCTGTGACAGTTTTTGCAATGGTGTCGGGCCTGTGTCACTTTTGCTATGGCATAGAATGTAATGTTGTACTTATACTCTACCGATCTTTTTAATTTAATTTTTTTATTCTATTAAGGTATAGTATAACTCATTGATTCTATGATGTCCTGCAGCTAATGGCAGCATAGCGGGCAAGTACTTGTTCCCCCGTGGCAAGGGAAATGTGACAGAAGCCGTGGCAATGCTCCAGGCCTCTAAGGCGGACAGTGCCTTGCTGGCTACAAATCACATTCCTTTTGCAGCAGGTGAGCGATAATCTAGTCTGATTACACCGACCGGGTTTAGGGTTTAGGGTTTTAGGGTTTTAGGGCATTCTGCGGCAGGTGAGCTTTGATCTAGTCTTGCCACACCAATCGGGTTTAGGGTTTAGGTTTTTAGGGTATTTTGCAGCAGGTGAGCTTTGATCTAGTCTGATTACACCAACGTCCGGACAGCAAACCCTGAATCATTTTTCAAAGCCTCTTAGCGCTCTCACACATACGAAGGGTTATGATAAGGCCTCTTTGTCTCGATTCTGCTCTCCACATACAAATAAACTGGATGGAGTTCTGCCACGGGCGCGTGCACGGCTCGAAAGCTGTGCAGTGATCTATCTCATGTAAGATGGTTATAGCGGACTGTAAGTTGTCAGATTATATATCATCCATTCCTGCTTTAACCCTTCTTATGGTGCTCTCACCTTTCTCAGTGTTCTGTGCAGGTTCAATGCTATTAATATGCCTTTGTTAAAAGAAAATAGTGCAGTTTCCGTGTCCTCTTGGTGCTGCTTACATCGTAGGTTGCAGCATCGGCACCTTGAAGTGCAGTGCACCGTGCATTTGGATTCATTTATTAGCTTGTTGCATTTGTACGTCAATGCTCTTCTGCTCTAAACTCAAGTTCAAAGGAGCCACGTCTTATCACGAATGCTATGGCCAGATGAATTTGATGTATGCAGCCAGGGGGGCAGGAATAGGTTTGCAGGGGTGGTTGCAACCTGCTTTGTTCGCTGCACCCTGCTCTATTCATTCCAGCTGCATGACACACCCTGCTGTCCTTCTCACATTGCCCTACCCTGCTTTTTCCACCTGTACCCAACCTCCGAGCCCAGCATGCACATGCTGTATGAGTTCACGATCGGAAGAAGAATGGCTCTGGCGTCACCATAGCTGCTACATCAAGCAATGTTAACAGAAATATCAATCAAAACGCAAGACCAGCTATGCCAATGGCCAAACAAACCTAGGCCACAAACACAAGGCTCCTGATCACAATCACGAAGCCACACAACCGATGGTGGATTTGCCACACACAAGCTGAGGCTAGATGCAACGGCGTGCACACCAAGGGGAAACAAACACCACCACTAAAACCCAAAACCTGCTCCACTTCCGCCATCAAGCAATGTTAACAGAAATATACATATACATTTCACACTTGCCTTACTCTGCTAAGCCACATGCTACTCCTTGAAGAGAATAATGCGAGTCCTCTCTCCTAACAGTGCTCCTGCTCCTGCTGTTGTTGTGCCTGAACCTGTGCTCCAGAGTTCACCGGTGCTGTAGCTGCTCAGCAGTGCTGCCGTTCTGCTGCTAAGCCACATCTAGGTGCTTCATAAGAATAATGCGAGTCCTTTCTCCTAACAGTGCTCCTGCTACCACTGCTGCTCTCCTTGAACCTGTGGCCCAGGGTTATTCAGTGATGTCGCTGGTGCTGTTAAGTCACATTTCACATGCAACTGCTTGAAGCAAATTGTGTACTTCCCCTCTCTCAGTAGTGCTCCTGCTCCTGCTGTTGCTCCGCTCCAACCTGTGGCCCAGAGCGTATTGGTACTGTAGCTGCCCCGTTTCGCTGCTAAAACACATCTTGTTGCTTCAAAATAAAAATGGAATCCTTTCTCCTAACAACCCTCCTGCTGCTGCTGCTGCTCTGCTTCAACCTGTGCTCCAGAGTTCATAGGTGCTGTAGCTGCTGCCGTTAGGCTGCTAAGCCACCTTTTGGTACTTCAAAAGAATAATGCAATTCTCTCTCCTAACAGTGCTCCTGCTCCTGCTGCTGCTCTGCTCAAATCTGTGCTCCAGAGTTCATAGGTGCTGTAGCTGCTGCCATTACGCTGCTAAGCCACATTTTGGTAATTCAAAAGAGTAATGCAATTCTCTCATAACAGTGCCCCTGCTCCTGCTGCTTCTCCTCTCCAGAGTTCATAGGTGCTGTAGCTGCCGCGAAGCTGCCTGTGAAGCTTTACGGTGGAGATTCAGTGATGAGTCCATCAGTCTATGAACAAATAGGACCTAATGCTGCTGCCGCCAGCAAAGGGGTCAGTGGTACCCAAACCGCACTAGGTAAGTGCCGCTTCCATTATTCATGTTATCCTGAATCTGGAGGTTGGTACAGGTAATCAAAGCAGGGTAAAGTGATGCGAGAAAGATAGACAGGGGTTGAGCGGGCTGTTAGCTGAGTCTGGAGGTTGGTACAGGTTTTAAAAGCAGGGGGAGTGCGGACGAGAATAGCAGGGTCTGTCATGCAGTGCTGAAAACGAGAAATGCAGGGTGTTATCCTGTATGACTGGAAAACGGTTCCTGATTTTGAATCATTATGAATTATATTGATTCATGATCAGGAACATTCATAATGATCATAATTAGGAATCGTTATCATTCCTAGAGCTCCCCATAGGTGCACCCACTTCATGTGCTTTGTCTTATATGAGTTGCTAATTACAGGTCTTAGAACCTAGTGTCAGGGCTGTGCTACATGGAGTGTCCGGCAAGTTTTTGTCAGTACGGAACCATAGGGCTGACTGACTAGTAACCGACTTTTAGCCACCTCGCCTGATTAGAGCTTCCTTTTACAAGATAGCGGGCCTTGTTACATCATGGCCCAGCTGAGATGGATGCTGCATAGGTTGGGAGGGGCCGGGCTGGTCCTTACTGGTCCTTGTAAGTCATAGCCCCTTGTATTATTACATCTGCATGTTGTGCCATAGGCCCCGCAAGCCTTATACCTAAAAAAATTCCTAAATACAAAAAACAATACCTAAATAAAAGCAAAATACAAAAAAAAATTGTACCTAAAAAAAAACTACAAAAAAAACCTGGAAAAAAAACTTGTACCTTGTAAAAAACATAGGGGTTGTCCATAACTGTGACGATCAATGCAGCTGGAGCCAGCCCTTCTGGTGGCAGAAACCAAAGAGCATTTGCCATGGGCCGGCTGGGGGCTTTGTAAGACTGGGGGTACTACTTGTACTGCATACTGTCACTCTTACCCCCAGTGGGCCGTGGGGGTGCTTTTGACTTGGCTGCTGGACCCAATGTCGAAGACAACCCGTATTTTATACCACCTCGGGCTGTTCTCTGTGATGGATTGAGGTGCGGGGCATATGGCACTTTTTGCAATGGCATCTCATCAAATGTATCTTTAATGTTGCTAGCCACCAACGGCAATTACTTTCAAATAGAGCTGGTGATGGCACTTAAAGGACAGAGCTGAACATCCTGCCGACCTATGGATAATCACAGGATTTTCATGTAGACACAGTCTCTCCTATCGCCAAGCCTAACACCAGCCATCCGTTTAACCAAGGCATCCCTCCTATTGTTCTACTTTGCTGTTCTGCCTGCGAAGTTGATACATTTATGCCTGATTTTTGGCTGAATGTATGCACATGGAGCCTAGTTTGGCTTTGTTACGGGCGCCATCACTGTGGGGCCAACTCTGTAATCTGTTATCTGCAATTGAAGCTGCTGGGCCTTTGGCACTTAGCTATATGGGATACACGCAACTTAGTAAATCTTCATAGCCAGAGTAACCCTCCTACAAAGCTTTTCATGTCTGAGAAGCCTTTGGTGTGTTGTCTGCAGCAACCCCTGCATTCCACTAGCGGCACTACATACAATTGAGTATAATCCTTAAACCCAAAAAACCTTCCTACAAGTTTATCCCTGTTTGAGAAGCCTTTGGTGTGTTGTCTGCAGCAACCCCTGCATTCCACGAGCGCCATTGCATACAATTTAGTTTAATCCTAATACCCAAGTAACCTCCTTACAAGGCTTTTCTTGTCTGAGGGCTCTGTCATGTTTTTTACCTGCAGCGACCCCTGCGTTCCGCAAGCGGTTTGAGGAGTTTGCAAACATGATGGTGGGCACAAAATCTGCCCAGGGGTACAATGCTGTGTGGGCGTACTTCAAGGCTTATGCTGCTGCTAAGAACAGCACCTCTCAAGCAGTCCTGGCTGAGCTAGCCAAAATGAAGTTCGAAGGTACGATGGCTTTCCCTGAACCCTCATTTCAGTTTAGTTGTGGCCACTTAGATTAGTCATGTGGTTGGGGAGGCCACAAAATTGGGAATCTCAGTTGAGGAATGAGGTTGGGGAGCCACAGAAAATGGGGATCTAAGTGGAGTAGTGAGGTTGAGGAGGCCAACAAAATGGGGATCTAACAGGAGGAATGAGGTTTGAAATGAGTTCGGGGAGGCCATTAAGAATGGGGATCTAAGTGGAGTAATGACGGGTTGGGGAGGCCAAAAAAAGGGGGATTCTAAGGAGAACCCTTGGTAGCCGCACCGTTATAGATTTGTCTTGGTGTGACCATTATTCACTGTTCTTGGGAAGACTCATTAGTATTTCCTGGCACTTGGCAGTTTGATGGGATGCCAAGCAGTACGAAACAGGTTTGACGGGACATGGGTGGTCAGTACAGGCCACATCCCCATCCCCCTAACTTTATCGTGCCTTTACTTTAGTTCACTTCATTCCAGCAAAAGGTTGCTCGCAGCTATAGAATGTACCTTTACCTGGGCTAGGCAGTATGTACACGGTATGTCTCTCTCCATCGGAGCCAGGTATTCACCCAGCACCATATAGTTAAATCAGGCAGGAATTAACATATTGGACCTACTGGCTCCTGTGGCCGCCACCTGGTACTACTTGTAGCTAATGTGTTAGCCATGCAGAACTGGTAATAGAATCAATGGACTTTGGGGGACTCTCCTTCTGCCCAATTGCTCTGGCTGCATTACGTTTACCGTTAACAACTCTTATAAAGCAGGTGCAGCCATGCTCCTGCCCAGTTGCTGTGGCTGCATTACGTTGAGCAACTCTTATAAGGCAGGTGCAGCCACACTCCTGAGCATATTGCGCTCATACGGGGCTACGTGTCAGCAGCAGCTAACTCAGCTTCCAGCAGACCTGCCAGCCATTTCAGCTCATCGATCAGCTCAGAGGACAAGAGAATTGGATTTGGGGTGGTGGTTGCAACTTGCTTTGTTCAGTGCACTCTGCTTTTCATCATTCTAGCATTGCGGGCATGACAAACCCCTGCTTTTCTTGTTTGCACTCTCCCCTGCGTTGATTACCAGCACCAACCTCGGGGGTCCCCTGCCCACAAACGTACAGGAGACTCCAAAGGCCGTTTGGGGCCCTGCTTGTCAGTCGGTGCCCTAGTAGAAACTACAGTAGACAGTGCACTCTGATTGGCAGTATGAGACAGCCCAAATCATAAGTCTGATAATACCTTTTCCCTTGGGTGAATGTGCAGGTGAATCCTTCCCCGTCGAATTTGATCAGTTTGGCGATCTGAAGTTCAACAAGCAGAGCTACTCAATCGTAGGCTTTGGGCCTGAGGGTGAACTGGTGCCTTTGGACTTGAAAGATTGAAAGGGGGGTATACGCTACAGTGGGCACGGCCCATCTATTGGCCACCAATGGAGCATGGGGTAACCCATCTCCTGGACGCATTTGGTAACACACGCTTTTCCTGGGGTTCAGGCGGCTAGGATATTGGGTTGAGGGTACCCTAAATCTAAACCCATGGCAAGTGGTGCTTGTAGCAATTGTCCAATCATGTCATGCTTGGTAGAGCTTTTCTATGCTATGCTACGCAAAACTATACTGCATATTGTGTAATGTAGCCAGCTGGAGCAGTCGGTGGTGTGTTTGGTCCTTTCGATCTCAGCAGCCCTTTGCGGTTGCCATACCTTAAATGTTTGATATGTTATCTGACGTTATGTTACGTTTGTGCTTTGGCCAGCCAAGGCATGTACCCAAGGCCTGGACCCGCCCTTTGGCGGGTTGCACATGACAGCATTTTTGAAGCAGAGACGGATATGCGGAGGTTACCATTTGTGGTCACTATCATACCATGATGGTGGCCTTGAAGCTGCAGGATGTAGTATCACTCAGGCATTGAGCCGATTGGTTACTTGTCCAGGTAAAATCAATAGTTGGGGTAATTTGTTCTGTTGCTGGCTATTATTTTCTGGCATTGTAAGGTAAGCTGCATATCCATTCACCAACCAAGCCAAGCCCAACAGCTAAATGCTTTAAGTTGCATGGCTGCCTGTGCACGTTTTTCTGGATGCGTTCATGCACACAAAGGTGCTCACCCCACCGCATGCAATTGTGGCATGATCTGTCTAGTGGCTTAATGGCATATGTTTGATTGGCATATGTTTTATGGCTGGACGTCTTGGGTGGTACATATGCGGTGGACTTACTGGACCTCCTGCTTGGTTGGTGCTCTGGATTGTGTTTGATTTGGACACACCCATCAGTCTCCTGCTGGTGCTTTGTTTGCTGGTGCTACTATTTGCCGTGTCCGTAGTTGGATGTCTGCTTGGGTATTCCTCTTGCTTGGTGGTATGGATTCCATTGTTTTTGGACCCATCCGCTGGTGCGTTTGGTCGTTTCGACTTAGCAGCCCTTTGCGGTTGCCGCACCTTAAATTTTTGTTTGTTTGTTTGTTTGATTCAGAGTCAGATCGTTCTGGTGCTGGTTGGTGGTGTGGAATCCACTGCTTTTGGATCCATGAGATGGTCTGTTTGGTCGCTTTGACCTAGCAGCCCTTTTGCGGTTGCCACACCTTAAATGTTTGTTTTGTTTCTTTAAGCAACTGGACACTGCCGCCTGAATTACCATGATGACAGCTGCTGGGGGCTGCTGGGTGCCTTGTGACTCTTGTGGGCCAGCAGCTGCTTTTAGTGCACTGCTGCTCGCATTTGGTTAGTTTCCTGGCCAGCCTCTTTCCATCCTGGGGCATATCAACTGTTCCGCGAGCTGTGCCTCGGTTTATCATACGAGTCCTCCCACTGCCCAGTTGTCAAGGCACTTCCTGCCTTGACTATCGCGTATGACTCAGTTACAAGCTGCTCATTCTATATGTGGCTATATGGATGTTGGCCAATGACAAAGCATATTATTCACTCAGGGACGGTGGCCCAACAGGGAGGCATGCGGGCTTGTGCTCGATGTCTCATCAGTTCGCGGCTGCTCAGTGAGGAGGCAGGGCCTCAGGGGTGTGCCTCTAGGGCCCCTGGTTGTTACAGCCGATGATCCTGAGCCCTTCCAGGCACACGCTCGGAGGGCCAGCTCCGTGGATTCAGAATATAAAAATAAAATAAATGCCTCGTACACGCCACGCGCGCCAGACTCAAGTCAAGCCCAGAAATTACAAGCCAAAGGAGTGGTTCAACCCGTGAAACATTTTAAGTGGGGAATCTCCGGAAGGCACAAGAAGGCCATACCTTTCCTGCAGGTCAAAGCACACGCAGGTGGTGACGGGCGAGCCGAATCAGCCTGTCCAGCAACGGACCCTCCACTTTTCCGCCGAAGTCCTAGGTGAATTCGAGGTGTTTACTTAATCAGCAGCTCGTCATGAGGGTTATACTTGTTAGTACCTGCTAGTTTGAAGGGCTAGCCCAAAGGAGGTCGAAGGTGCGGTGCGGTGATGTGACCTTCGTATGTTTGCGGAAGCTAATGAGAGTTCCTTCAGGCCAGGCAGCAACCTAGTCATATACACACTTGATACCAGTGCCATTAACAGCAATCTTACACGGTTCTGGTCAGCAGGGCTGTAAAGTAGACGTCGTTTGCACGTGAGGGGGGCAGTGATCACCCGCGCTTGCGAAGTTGCCTTGCTCCACTGATCTACCAGGGACATAACAGCATAAGTTACCACATGTCCTTGCCAATGGGACTACATGTCGGTCCCACCCTTGTCTTTGATGTTCAACGAAACAAGGCGTTGCATGCCCAAAGCTAACGCCTGCTCTCTGTGATACAGAAGGCAGCTGTCAGAGCTCTCATGGCCACAGAACAAGCTTCAGCGTCTCGTATAGCGGATGCGCCATCGCAAGGAGGTGATGGCCACGATCATGATGAGTGCCTCTCCAGCAACGTGCTGGCCCAAAAAGCTAACCCACCTTCTTCACTTGCAGTTGGGCCCAACCTGTCCGTCCAATCAGCACTGCATGCCCAGCATCTCGAGCTACAGCATATCCAGCAGCCTCACGTCCATGCAGGCGAGCCAGGAGCTATGGCTGAGGCAGTGCAGGCAACCCTTGCAGATGCAGTAGCAGCAGCAGCAGCAGCGGTCGGAGAGCTCCAAGCAGGCTCTATGGCTCAGCCTCAAGCAGATGCAAGTGCATCAGAACATGGAATAGCAGCAGCAGTAGCAGCAGCAGCAGCAGCCGCCCAGGCCGCTGAAGATCTGTTAGATGATCCTGTGAAGTTGAGAGAGGAGCTGCAGAAGTGCCAGAAGCACATGGAAGAACTGAGTGAAAGATGGGAATATGCAATGAGGGTGAGCTGCAGAGGATCTGTTGCACGTGAGGCCGTGTGCCAAGCATATGCTGAATGGGGTTCTGGGGTCCTTACCATTAGCAATCAGGCTTGGCACTCACAGGATAGTAAGGAGCAGATGATCTTACTGAGCATCCACATTTGCCCTGTCATGGAAGAATGGTGTGCGCATGTTCCAGCATCTGCAAGCTATCTGCCCAACAGGGGAGTACGATCCCAGGAGGAGCATCCTCGTGTGTTGCAGGCTAACAGCCAGCACAGGAGACGTCTCTCTTCCATAGTGCAGGGCGGCAAGTATCTTCATTCCTGAGCAACACGGGCTGAAATTACTGACCTTCTGGTCCCCTTTCCTGCAGGAAATGGCAATGCAAAGCACCATTATAGATGAGCAGCAGCAGGTGATCACACGACTGCACATGGCCACACACCACTTAGCAAGCAGCCTGCTGAACAGCACGCAGAGCATCTACCAGGAGTGGGAGGCTCGATTGCCTGCTTTGAGGTCTGGGGCGCTCATTCAAGATGTAGGCCTGCAGATACAGCCAGTCAACTTAGGTCAAGCATTGGGCAGCGACCAGACAACGCTTCTGCCGATGGTTGTCATGCCTACAAGTTCTATGCCGCAAGGTACCTGGGGGGAGTCTGAGCAGGGGTGTAGTGGAGACAAAATAGCTAACATTTGTGCTGACCTAGTGATGACATGGCTTTCTGTTATGTACGGGCTAGTGATTTGTAATTGTGGAGCAAGCCCTAGTTTATACTGTGTTTGGACAATGGCCCCTAGCGACGCCACAAAAATCTTCAGGCTGATACATTCTTTAGAACTTTCACGCCACAGGTATGGCTAGCAACTGAATGTGCATATTTCCATCCAGGCATGCTTCAAAAAGCATCTGCGTGAGATGGGTAAGAGACTCAGATGAAGTTGTGATAGTAAGCAGTGATAAGAGTAAAATGGCATGATAAGTCCTTGTGCTGCATTACATGTGCTGTTGGTGATGTGCTGCTGCAGGAACTCTTATGCAGCTATCCCACGGAGATGCAGCAGCCGCACTGCAGGTGGTGCAGCAGCAACAACCAGCAGCAGCAGGAGCAACCAACAGTGGGCCCCATGTAGAGGAGGGCAGGCGGACTTCCAGGCAGCGGGGTCTGCGGGGCCAAGGCTCAGCTGACTCCAGCTTGGCAGCAGGAGCAGCAGGTACAGCAGCAGGACACCTGTCAGGACTGGCTGGGGAGCCTGGGGTGCAAGTGCCATCAAGAAAGTGAGTGGTGCTGAGTGCAGCATCATAATCACAACATGAACGAAGAAATGGCTGGTGCATTAAGTTGTAGAAAAGGGGGGCAGCTTATCTAAGCACGGCCAAATGCACCATACTTCATTGTAGACTATGACACACAGCAGAGATTGCCGTTTGGTGGCCTGCTGGATGAGATGCTTGGACGTTCTTGGGGTTCGTGGGGACATCTCACCAGGCCATGCAGCAGTGCTGTGAACAACTCGTCGTTACCGGTGATCCTGAGTCACTCATGTCTCAACTAATGCATAATGCCCGGAGGATTCTCCTGAGTGTAGCAAAGAGCCCCGGCAGCTGACCTCTTGCGTGCGTTGACGCCAACTGCTAGACACCAGCCTCACGTTCACTCCGGCTTACCATCCAGCCCGTAGCCAAGTCTAAGCTAGAGGGCTGGAAAATCGAGCGAGGATTTGTCTGTGAGTGGTGTGGGCTCTTGCTTGCCTTTGTTATTGTTTGGGCAGGTATGTAGCAATTGAAGACCTACCAACCAGCAGGTACTACAGGTCGTCTACCTGCAGTCGCTTCTTGGCTGCCCTGCTGCTTGCATCAAGATGAAGCTGATGCATGCCTGTATGGCACCCTACTGCAGCAGATGGGTGCTAGCAGTCTATTTAACGGTCCTAGCATGTATATCTGGTATAAAAAAAGTTGCTGAGGTGCTATATGGCTAAATCCCAAAATGGGACATGTCATATACGTGTACGTATACTGTATAAATACGGATATACGGCTATAATACGGATATACGGCAGTATGTCCGATGTCAATATACGGTCCTGCCCAACCCTACAAGTCTTTCAAGGTAACCCTATACAACTTCAGCTTATCACTGACAGCTAAGTATAGAGCCAAGCCACACATGTCCCGAGTCCTGCTTTCACTTTGCAGGCGCAGTGGTGGCGCCTCCAGTGTGGGTCCCCTTTGGCCCCGTCAAAGCACAGACGAGCAGCGGCAAGTGGGGACGGATGCGCCTGCCCTCCAAAACCTTGCTTACGTAGCCCAGAACTTTGCCACAAAGCCCAGCCTTTTACATGGCATGCCTCCCGTATCCGGGCCCCACTCCACAGCTGTTATCCCTGGCCTTCAGAGCCAAACCTTCCCAGCAGCAGCAGGAGCAGCAGCATCTGGTGGGGGGCCAGCCCCTGCCATGGACCCAGCAGCAGCAGTTGCCGCAGCACAGGCTGCCATCGCTGCTGCCGCAGCCGCAGGAAGCAGCTTGGCACCTCCGGGGCAGCTGCCGGTCTCTTCCCTAGGTCACCCTATGAGCCTCCTTGGACCAGCAACTGTAGCTGCTGCAGCTGGGACAGGCCTGGGCGCTGACAATAGCAACGGCTTTGAGCATCACAGTAAACGGCAGCGAACAGGAGGCAAGGAGCTTACCATGCCTGGGTCCCCTGGAAAGGGTGGACTTCGTGCAGCAGCAGCAGGGGGGCGAACTTCTGGTGTGAATACGCCAACACGGGAGATTATACCAGGGGGAGGTCAAGGGGGGTTGCTGGAGCTGCAGCAGGGTTTAGGTGGGATGTCGCCCTTCCAGGTGCATGCTCGGCCGCTGGCTCCAGGACTGACACTGCAGGGGCAAGACTTCAATGCAGCATTGCAGCAGGTATGTTCATGGATCAACCGTGCTGGATCAATCTTGCTGTGAATAGCATGTACGCATGTGGCTGAGTCTATGTTTGCGAGGCGCTTCGCGTAGTCTCCCTGGCTCCTGGTCAAGCTCCCTTATACTAGTCGTTGGAGCTTGACCCTAAGGCCATGCAGTGTCTGTACACTACATAAAGGGTGCTGGCCAAGAGCCATGCGGCCGGTTATTGGGTTCCTGATGTGGCAGGGGCGCAAGCAGCTGAGGTTCTTATGAAATCAGCAATAGTCAAGCTTCAGGAGGCCTGGTTACGAACACGGGTGTTAGTACCCTGCCGAGGGGCGTCTAACAAGTGCTACAAGGAGCGTCCAAGTGCATTTTCCCCTATTGGCTAGCCACACGGGGCATTGTCACACCCAATGTGTTGTAACTGGTTCTGGCTTCTGTTCACAAGCTTGTCTATTCGAACTCTTGGCTGTAACCTCGCATATTCCTGTTCTATTTTGATCTGCTGATGTTGCAGCAGATGGCAGCAGCACAGCAAGGCAACGGCATGGTTGCAGCTTTAGCAACAGCTCTGACCGTGGACCCTCAGACGGGAGCTCAGATGATCCAGCTAGCAAATGGTCAGCCTGCGTTGGCAACGACAGCAGCTGGCACTAGCATGGGGTTGCCGATAGCTGCAGCAGATCACAACCAGCGGCGGCTGGGAGCCAAGGGGCATGATGAGGATGGGCCAGGCAAGCGCGGATCAAGAGTAAGTGGTGGCAGGGTAAGTGGATTGCATAGCTAACTGTGAGGTTGCATTGTTTGCAAGTTTCTTGAGGGTCTGTTTCAAGGAGTGAGACTGCTGGTATAGGTAGAGTGCAGCTTTTTTATTGCTGAAGTGGGGCACCAGAGGCAGGCGGGGAGGAACTAGGCAGAGGGTTCTAACGCAGCTAGAGTCTGGGGTTATTGATTACAGCGGACATTCAGGTGAAGTTGACCGTTGTTGAGGCTGGGGTAATAGTTGGGAGCTGAAATAGCTGAACTAGGCTGTGCAGGAGTAGCTGCGCCCCAGGGCACCCTTGCTGAGTAAGTGCTGTTGCTTTCAGGTTAGATCTGCAGCCGAAGCATAGGAGGCAGCAGTCCTGATTGTACCAGAGAGGATTCAGCAGCGCCATGATTAGGGTCAGCTGATATCTTTTTTCCAGTACTGGTGCAAACTTGGCCACAGGCAACATTGCTCGTGCTTCAATTCTGGACTGACATACCTGTATTGTCCTGCTGCCTTGCATCCATGCAGTCTCTGGAGAATGAGCTAGACAAGCAGATACCAGAAGACATCCAGCTACGCCTGCGGGAATACTGGCAGGAGAACCAATCGGTTCGTGTTGTCTGTGAACAGCTTCTGGGGACATTCACAGTCGAGGCTGGCAGCTTGGTAGTACGTGCGGATGACGGCAGCGGCAACTTGGGGCACCCCTTACACCCTAGGACCTTTGAGGTGGAGGCTGGGAGGGTAAGCAGTAAGAACTGGAAGATCAGCATACGGCTGCTGGACTTCACGGTGAATGGGAAGCTGGGAGCGCCTCTGGTGAAGCTGGGCCACTTCATGATTCTGAATGGGCTGAAGGATGCGTCCTCTGCAAACGTAGGCAAGCAGGATATTCATATGGGGGTGGCTTGAGGGGTGTTGCAATGGGAAACAGAGATGGTGGGAGCGGGGAGTGATGCCTGTCATTGCAAGGTGGGAACGTGGGATGCAGGGTAAGAGTGGGGGTTCATGAAAGCAGTGTCTCTGACGGCCATGGGTCTCTGTGGGAGTGGGATGCTTACAAGCTGGATGAATGAAGTGTGTACTGACGTCTCACAGCTGCACCTGCCCATGGATGGGTTGGTAAACAGCAGGGCCAAGCAAGAGGTGTTGGGGCCGTGTCTGGTCCAGAACTGCCCTAAATAATGAGGCTTGGCTGGGAACTGGGCTGCTAGCATGTGCTGTATGATCGGTAGGCGAGGGCTTCAGACATGCAGCAGGTAAGCAGGCTCAGGGCTTCCAGCTCTTTTGGGCATGTTGGTCAATGGCTGGGAGCTATTTGTCATTCAGGGAAGGGGCGCATCACCTGACGTGTCAGCAGAGGGGTCAGGGAGATAAAAGAGACACGAGAGTGGAACACAGATGCTAACTCTGTTTCTTAGTGCTTACTGATAACACATGAAAGGCTGTGGGCAGAAGCATGCACAAAGGATGTGATAACTTGTTAACAGGCTGGGCCTGTCTGTCTCCTAACTTATCAGCAGGCTGGGCTGGATTTTGGTGACTGGGGGCTTGTGAGGCCATGCAGGACATGGAAAATTTGGATAGGTGGTGCTTGCTTTGTGTTGCTGTGAGATGGCAGGTTGCAAATCAACAATATGAAAAAGGTGGACGTCAATGTTCCGTTAATGATGTCATTTGCACTACGTAGTATCCAATAGCGCTCTTTGTGGTTGACCACATGCTCAGCTGCAGCAGCTGCCCTCCTTATGAGGGTTATATAGAGGTTAGTGTTGTAACCAGATCAACATGGTCATGGGTCGCAAGGATGACAGGCTTGGATCAATGTACATGCACTCAAAGTACCTGCCTTGTCAGGAGCGCTAGAGGCTACCCGATTTTATGCTCTGTGCTCCTGACAGTTTATGCCTGTAGGCATGATTTGTCGTGAAAGTAGATGACAGGTTAGTGTGCAGGAATTGACGATAGCGAGAGGGAATGGACTGTGGTCTTTGACCTTGAATCAATGATTGATTGACATGTACAGGAGCTTCTGGAAGTACTTGCGCAGCCATACACAATTGCTTGGTAAATCTACCGCAAAATGGGAGCTGCAACACTAGTTTTGCCAGTTGTGCTGTTAGAACAGTTATAAGTGTGTATAGCCATTCCATGACATTTGCAGAGCTGCTGGTCGTGTCTGCTTTGAATCAAAGGTTGACAGTGTGTATATTGGGTACGATGGTGGTGCGCGCGTCTCACAGAGCAATGGGGACCAAAGACTCCAGTGTCTTTGAAATGAAATACTGGTTGGGGCGTTACATTCCTCAGTATGCGTTGCCTGATTGGACATCGTCAGGTTCCTCTCGGAGACTGGGTACAGGTAATCAAAGCAGGGGAGAGTGATGTTTCATAGTTGCATTGCCTTCTGACTAAGCGACTTGACTCAGCAGTTCCTCTGTCAGGTTCTAGTTGAAGTGAACTTATGGCTGCGGCGGGGCGGAAGAGTGATGTTTCATAGTTGCATTGCCTTCTGACTCGGCGACTTGTTGGGGCATTGCAGAGGGGCATTGCCCTATGCAGTTGAGTAAGCCGTCGGAGCCTAAGTTGGCTCTGCCTTGTGGGTGGTGCTGTCCCCACTTGCACCCTGCTTTGATGGGGCCATTTGGTAATCTGATGTGGCCCGATGAGCCTTTATTGGCTCACGAGAGATGCCCTCTTGGGCTAGTTGATTGGTGATCTGGTATTGCATACAAATAAGATCAGCAGATCTATCAGCACCTGCCTGGGGCGACTGAGGAGCTGTGGTGTATGGAGGATGAACACTTACTGTCTCCTGTTGTGCATCAGTGTTCATTTTTGGAGTTGAAACAGAGCGGTGACATTACATCGCAGGAATGAAACTTCACTCAGTAGTTCAGCTGGTCTCCATTCTATGCCGTTCATGTATCGAGGCAAGTATGGTTAGGTCAGAAAGTAATATACAACTAGCGTGTATCTCTTGAGAGAACTAAGCGACGTTAATGATAAGTGCCAATGGTTGCCATTTTCAGGGTTGTATGCCCCTGCGCAGGGGCATGCAACAGTCCAGTTTTGTGTACTGCCTGCCTCCAGGTGTGACTGTGGCACCCTTTGCAGGGTCTGCGCAGGCATGCTTTCAATGCTTTCCCTCACCTGAAAGGTAAGTTGACATTCAACTCTTTGCTATGGGATGACCTCCACTGGCTGCAACACCTTCTTCTCTTACGGGCGATCCTCTGCATATTCTCTTTCATATGCAGCCCCGATGTCCACATTGCGCGCTACTTGGCCCAGCGACGCGATAAAGTTGTAAGCAGCTGGTAGGAGCTCTGTTATGCGCTGAGGCTATGTTGCGGGACAAGTGAGGCACCGTGTATACTCCGACACATGTAGTTGAGGCAACTTGGGAGCCAGTGAGTAGCATGTGGGGGTACTGATGCCCTGCGCGGGTGCTACCTGCACGGACTATTCGAGTGCCGCGAATGGCAAAGGCAACTAACTGGATTAAACGGTGTCGGTTCTGGGCAGCAGAAGGTGACGTCGACTGGGTCCAAGTGTGCCGGGTCCAAGTCTGCTAGTTCGGCCGGGATGCTGCTCAGCCAATCTCCAACGTGCCGCAAAGCCTATATAATGGGCCCCGTGCTTCAAGTTGCCACCGTTCCGGAGTACATGCTCTGCAAAGCCATGTCACAAGTTGACCGAGTGAAACCATTCCAAACAAGTGAGGGCAATCATCACGATCGAAAAGCATCAGCCGCGTACATCCATCTACTAGGTAAGCTTAAAAGCAATACTCTAGCTTGAACAAGTCTCCGTGACTATGTCTGGTCGCTATTAATTCTGAGAAGAACTGACTTTTGACACCCGGCACGGAGCTCGGACCTGTTCTGTCAGTTTCGTACGTTCAGCCGGAGCAAACCCAAATAGATGCATGGCTTCCAAACACTGCTCCTGTATCGCTTTCAGACTGTCCCTATGTGTTTCGTCCTGCCAGCAAACGCAAATGTCTGACTATCGTATCGCAATGGCTTTCGCAGTCACTTCAGCTTACATGATGGGGCGCATCCAGATGAAGAGTGTGTTGGCCCTGCTATCCATGACAATCTTAATGAGCCAGGTAAGCTCTAAGCGCAGCCATGCTGCATGTTCATGACCCCGCACCCATTGTATGGGTCAGGATCCTCCATCCGTATCAGCTTGACCTGCGGCCTGACCAATGTCAATTGCTCTAGATTGCATGCAACCCGCTCTAGTCCCTAGATAGCTTTGAACGTATAAAATGTGGTATCGCGTGTACCAACACCCATCATACCTTTTCATTATGCACAGCTGCTTGTCGGTTGGGGACATCCCGTGCATTCACCCTGATGATGCACATGTGCCTCTTCAAATACTGCTTGGTTCCCTCCCAATGCATTGCCGTCCAGCCAACTATGCATATTCATGGTGCTGGTGGCGGTGAGTGGGATGACGAGTGGGATGATGATTAAACCACGCCATCGCGATCCTCAATTTCCAAGTCCCAGCTACTACAGCATCAGTCTGCTGACAAGCGGGCATTTTCTGGACAAATCCCTCCTGGATTTAACTAGCATAGCCAAACAACACAATACCAGCTACACATTGATTCAATTGGACTGAAACCGGAACTCTGTCTATTTGCCAGTCTGCTGAGACCAGACTGAGGACCAGGCTGCAAATCAGGACTTGAAATTATCATAGCTTTTGTCACTGCCTATATATCAATGCCTCATCATGGGTTTAGAACCTACCCATGGTGATGCTCAGAGCAGCTGATGGGCTCGCTTTGCTCGCTGTGTCATCGCTACTCAGTAAAATCTATTAAGTAAGATCGATCTGTCATGGGTTGTGGGTGATACCGCTGTTCTGGTGGTGGTGCCGTCTCCTTACCTCCAAAAACAAGATCAATTTGTCATAATAGTTGTGATGGTGTGTGTACCGTTGATCACCGTACGCAGGCCCTGGGTTTGCAACCCGCCGCAGAGACTACTGCTGCCGCCGCTGCTGATGGCACTACCCCCGGAAGGAAGCTGCTGCTTCTTACTGCTGCCTCATCTGCTGGCAGCAGCAGGAAGCTAGCTTGCAAGTGCAGCTGGAGCTGCCCAGGCTCCTGTGTCAAAGATGCCGTGGATGGTGTTGGCAGTGTCACCAAGCTCCCTGGAGAGATCCAGAAGACGGTAGACCCTGCGTCTCAGTACATAAAAGTGCAAGTCCGCAACAAGTGCTACAAGTCCATAAATGTGGCGATTAACTACCAGCGTTACACTGGCGGCCGCCCTGATGTATCTGAGTTTATCGGCGTCTACAACAACCCCAACGACTTCATCGGCCGCGGCTTATGGGAGGTCGCCCCTGGCGAAACCGCGTACATTGTCGACACTGCAAACCGCTGGGTGGTATTTTATGCGGAGGCTAGTGATGGCACCAAATGGGACGGAGACTCATGCTTCGGCTTTAAGGCAGGGAGCCAGGTGAGGAATGTGTGTGGGTTTAAGGAGAATGTGGGGAGCAACCTGGGGGGCACCTACACTCAGTCCTTCACCTGTAATTAAATCAAGACGGCAACTGGAGGAAGCATGAGTTAGTGGAGGTGCATGCAGTGACGTACGGCTCATGCTAGCTGGAGCATTGAAGGAAAACGCTGCAACAAGCCAAGGCTGTTGCTAACCTTTGGTCCATGGTCGATCAGCCAAAGATAATGTTTGATTGAAGAGAGGGAAGGTCGGGGGAGAGAGGGGGAAAGGAAGGATTGATCGCGTTTGATTACACCTAAGTGGGTCTCAAGTGACCACACTACCCCCGCCCACCCCAATCGCCCAATCATCCTGCTCCATCCTTAGTTGACTTGACGCTTCGAATAGGAACCTGGCAGGCGTGCAAGCACATTTTGTACTGCTTGCCCAATGGTAATGGTACGTGTCCCTGAATATGCATGTTGGCATACAGGGTATCTTGCTGAGGGATGCTGAGTGAGTAATGTGCTGCCGGTTCTTCCCCATTATGTATCTGGCATCGCCTGCATATGTTTTTTGTTTTACTGGATTTCGATTTGTGCTTCAAAGAGCCCTGCAGCCAACCTGTCGCTAGTGCGGGAGTGAGAGAGACGTCTTGGACTGCTACACCGCCCCCTCACTCAGACCGCTACACCATTAGGTTCCATCCTGGTGTAACAGCACGCCATGGTTTTCGTCCGTGGTTGCTTGGGTTTAGGGTATAGGGTTTAGGTCCTATGCTACGTTCTACGTTCCCAAGCATCAGCAAGTGGGACAATATGAAAATGGAGGACAAAATAGATTTATAAAGCACTTGGCGGCTGTTGCAACGCCCCTTTCCACGTCACTGTCTTGAGTGGAGGGATCCCACTTGCGAAATACAAGCATTGGATGGCTGTATCCCTTGTTTTGATGAGGTCACTGGGCTCCCCCTACATTGATGTAGATTAATTCGAAGACTGCTGTGACTAGTTTGAGCTTCATTATTATTGTAATCGTCTCAGCTATTTGATTAATTCTGTGATGTGGTCACAGCAACAGCCTCAACGCTTTTATGTTGCTGTGGGCGGTTGTTCCGGTCATACCAACTGACATATGCTGAGACCCACATGCGTGACATTCCAACCTGAGTGTGTGAGTGTGTGAGTGTGTATATATATATATACATATATATATAAATATGTATATATGGCTGACAGTGGCAGCCATTGTGTGAGCCGTCTTGGACAGGAAAGTTCCTTGAGTATGGCATTGGAGCCTAACTTGGCTCACCTTGTGGGTGGCGCTGTCCCCACCGGCGCCCTGCTTTTGACGGGGCCATTTGGTAATCTGTAATCTATATATTCTGATTGCGGTGCATGCAGCAGTAAATTGTGTATGCTGACAATATGTTCTGGTAGCGCAGAAACAATGTGCAGTCTGCGCTATCAGTGATATAGAGGTGGTTGCTGGACAGTGGAATGAGCAAAGCATCAAAACTGCTTGCTTTGGCCTGTTGTTGACTGGGTCAGCTGGTCAGCACATGGCAAGTCAAACTGGGCTGGCCTGACATACATTGGCTACGTCGGAAATTTTGGGGGGTATTAGTAAACCGGTTGATCGGTTGATGGAAACACCCGTTGAATCAACTTAGAGAGAAACTCCCTCTTTCTGTAAGCTGTATTGGCAGAAGGTGGGTGTGATGTCAACTGATTGATTGAACGCGTTTACGTCAAAGGTAATTGACGAAAACTCCGTGTATGGAAGGCCCCCTGTGCACAGCAACCCCGTTCATGTCAACCACGGAAACCGTGGTGACAGTACTGGTGGATTACCAGCACCACCGCTTCTGTAAATCCATGAAACACTGCTTCTAGACCACCGCTTCTGTAAATCCATGAAACACTGCTTCTAGAATAGGTGTTTTTCTCTAAGTTGATGGCAACAGGAGGCCTTACAAAATCCCGGCGTTCACGGCAACCGAGCAATGGTGTTTCCAGCATACCCGGTGATTCTGGAACAGGGCACTTTTGTAAAGCCATGAAACACTACTTCCATGATATGCATTTTTCCTTAAGTTGAAGGCAACAGGAGGCCTGACATAATGTTTTACACCAGTTTTGCTTAGCTAAAGGCATGGAGGTAAATGTCCGCAAAACAGAAATTGTGGTGTTTCGCAAGGCCAATACCCCAGAGGTGCCTGACCAATGGCTATACAACGGGGAGACTGTCCAACGCTCCGTTGAGTTCCGTTACCTGGGCATTATTCTGCATGAGACAAAAGGTATGTCATGCGCTATTGAATCTCTGGCCACGGCGGCTCGTAAAGCAATGTGGGCTCTGTTCCCAAGATTTAAACTAGCAGGGATCACTGATATTTCTATCAAGTTACGGATGTTCTCTTGCCTGGTTGTGCCAATTATGGAGTATTGTAGTGAGGTATGGGGACCGGATCTGCTGTTCTCTTGTGATACGCTGGACAAGCTATGGGACAATGAGCTTCAAAAGATTCAAAACATATTTTTAAGGCAGCTGGGGAAGTTGAGGAAGTCTGTGCCAACAACTGTGGTGCATAAGGAGATGTGCATGAATCCAGTGGCAAAGGGTTGGTTACGAGCCTCTATTGATCTATGGCGTAGGCTTTGCAAAGTGCCCTCTGATAGCCTATTGGGCATGGCTGTGCGTGAATCTCTGGCATCTTACGCAGGCGAGGGGGTTGGTTCTGCTCCTAAGAGCTGGGCTGGACGGTTTATGCATACAGTACGCTCTCTTTCTCAGGGTAGAGACGCAGATGGGACCATTGCAGAGTTTCTGGCAACAAATGGCCTAGCTGAGCCGGACAATGATAAACTTGCAGCTATTCCATGGCTTAAAGTGTGGGGTGCTTGGGATACCATGTTGCAAGAGCCATGGGACAAGGTGGCCGCATATGCAAACCCCAGGCAATCTGTCAGCTCAAATTTGATCAAGCTTTCCACATATCATTCGTGGTTTATGACGGGAGACATCCCTCAGGAGGAGTTAGAGGCTGGCTATCCTCAGGATATGCCAAGGTATATCAGGCACACATCAGGTATCCCGTTTACTTATGTGAAACAGTTAATGCGGTTTCGTACTGGTGCACACCATCTTGCTATTGAAACTGGGAGGTGGGCTCGTCCCAAACTGCCAAGGCAGCATCGTGTATGTTCAAAATGTTCCCGCACAGTGGTTGAGGACGAGGTACACTTTCTTTTTGAATGCCCAGCATATGATAGAATTCGTGAGAAGTATAATACCGTTTTGTTTGCACAGTTTGGAGGTTGCCAGGAAGCTTCTAGTACAATGAAGCATAATTCAGACAACGTGAGATTGTTCATGGACCAAGAGCCAAGTTTCCAAGTTGCAAAGTTTGTTTATGAATGCATGGAATTTCGGAGGTCGGAGGAATGTGAGGACTATAATCCTTACTTTGATTTGTCATTATTCGGGGATGGATGGCAAGGTCGTATTTTCGATACCTTTTCTTCTGGACCAAGAGGTGATATTGCTGAGACATTCACTTCTGATGGACCAGGTTCCAGTATTTCTGCCCATGGAGCCTAGGTTGGCTCCGTACGGGCGCCCCCTTTGAGGGGCCATGATGTAATCGTAATCGTAATAATCCCACCGTTGATGATAACCAGTCAGTGGTGTTGCCAGCATACCCATGATTCCGTCAACATGGTAAGTGAGGGTTAAAAGAAACCTTCAATGCATTCAACCACTACTGCAAAACACTGCAGCATGATTGTAACACACTCTCTGTTCTACCTTGGATTCTAAGGGATGATGGGAACCAACAGCTACTGCAAGCGCTTGACTGGCTCCTGCACTGCTGCTGCTCCTACAGACTGTCGGCAGACCTAGTGCACATCATGCTCAGCCCCTGCACCACTTGGAGGTAATTCAAGCTGCCCTATCAGATGCTATTGCTGACCAGTGCTGTAGCTGCTGCTGAACAGCTCTGCACATCAACAGTCCCCTGTGGCAATAGCAGTCTGGAACTCTTTTCAAGATCCAGGACTCAGCAAGACATGGCACAGCATACTTGTAGAGCGGCAGCATCTATCTATGTAGTTTACTTCAACCAAAGTAGGCCAGTGCTTATCCAGCTGCACAGTGTTCTCCTTGCAGCCATGGCCAAGGAGCACTAGGACTTGTTGTGCCTTGTTACTCGTTAAGCAACAATATGCATCGTGCTTCCTCTTGCACAGCACTAATAGGATGTCTCTACAGTACTTCTCTCAGGAGGCTTCACCTTGGTTCGAGTCTTAAAGCCATTTTCGTATGCAGCAGCACCCAAGCATAATGCCTACTTTGTGTTGATATTTGAACATGCGGGAGCGTTGCTCGCCCATCCTGGCTACTTAGCTGGTTGGTCGAAGGGTGCGCCAACTTGTCAGATGATCGCCGGAGAAAAGCAGCTCAGAAACGCGTAGAGCACGCCCGAGCTTGGTAGAGCACCGCATCAGTTGCTGCTTCGGCTGCTTTGAAAGTGGCTAACACTGGATAGCAAGGGCAGCCTGTTCGGCAGCGTTGGGCCACAGGCGGCGGATCACAACTAACCTTTCCAAGCTTACATTGATACATCGTAAGGCACAAAGCATAGCAGGGGCCCGTTCCGCTACTTCCTTCCTATTGTTTGACATCAAGTAATGGTAGCTTTCTTTGAGGTGGGAGCCCAACAAAGGCAATCGGTGGCTTGCCTGGAGGCAATACCAGTGCCGGTACCAGTGACATACTATAGGTGCCTTCGGAAGCCACAACTCGTCAAGCGCAAGTGTAAGCTAAATGGTCATGGACCTGGCTTCACCGTATGTCCCATCGTCCACAAGGGTATGAAGCAAAGTACCTGGCTTCCCTCAGATGTTACATGTGGTGGAACCGAGCATTGTGAAGACAGCCTAGACAGGCCCCACGAACAGACAGCGACAAGGGGATTTAGCTTAACCAAATAACACTGCCAATGTTTCATCCATTATATTTAGCTGAGTTGTGAGGTCTGGCGTGTGATACTTTTTGGCCATTCGGTTGCATACCATCGGCCAACCCTACCCTGATCCAACAGTCACGCACGTTTAACGCTATACTGGCATCCTCTGATGACTGACAGCATTGACGGTTATTACAGAAGCTGTTGTTAAGGCAATATACCGTAGAGTGGTTTTCTGAAGTGGGGTGCCGTTAGTACGGGGCTGCCACAATCCCTATGTTACCAGAGGGGATTGGGATTTATTCAACGCTGGTTGAGTAACAGGTTTGTTGTAAGTACAGCTCTGAAATAATGGGTTTCTGTAAAGACAGTATTGCTGTCAACCAGAACCCCTGTTTACAGCAAAGGTAGCTTCTGGAAACGTGTTGAAGCATGCCCCTATTGCCGTAAACACTCACTTCTTCAACACATGTTACGCCAATCTCTGTTATCAGAAGTGGTCAGGGTTTATTCAGCACAGGTTCAGTAACAGGTTTGCTGTAAGTAGGGGACTGAAGAAACTGTGTTTGTGTAAGGAGAGTACTCCTGTCAACCCGAACCCCTGTTTACAGCAATGGGAACTTCTGGGAACGCGTTGAATCATGCCCCTGTTGCTGTAAACACTCACTTTTTCAACAAACATTACGTCACCTCCCGATGCCGTCAACCCCTATACACAGCAACGGGTATCGTATGAATCGGTTGACTGGTTGTATCAACGGTGTTTTGTCAACGCACCGTTGATGCAACCGGTCAAAGCATTGACGGCAACAGG
Source organism: Pseudopediastrum boryanum (assembly GCA_963556185.1). Taxonomy (NCBI): domain Eukaryota; kingdom Viridiplantae; phylum Chlorophyta; class Chlorophyceae; order Sphaeropleales; family Hydrodictyaceae; genus Pseudopediastrum; species Pseudopediastrum boryanum. The sequence goes on from OY744494.1 coordinate 10,320,972, forward strand.
TAGCTTTTTCAACGGTGTTTACTAATACCCCCCAGAATTTCCGACGCTACCTAGCAGGGGATCAAGGGAGGGCTGGTGGCAGCCAGTGTGAGACTCTTGGACAGGAACTTTGAGCATGCCGTTGGAGCCCAACCAGTTGGCTCCCTTTGGGTGGCGCTGGCCCCAGCGGCGCCCCACTGTGATGGGGCCATTTGGTAATGTTAAATCTGTGGATTATGATTGCGGTGCATGCAGGACCGATTTGTGTATGTTGACAACATTTTCTGATGGCACAGAAACAATATGCAATCTGTGCTATATTGGATATAGAGGTGGTTGCTGGACAGTGTCAAAACACTGCTGGGAGTACGTGTGACAGGCATTCGGCAACTGCCACAACAGCTCCTAACATTCTGCGCACCCTTGAGGACCGCGCAACTTGCTCGTTTAGAGCAGCAACGGTGCCAAGCTGTTTGCAGCTAGTATTAACAAGCCCCAATATGGCTTATGTTCAAGGTCCGATGCTGCAATTCCCGGCGGGGCTCTTGAATTGCCTTCCTATCTGAAGCTCATGCCTCGAGCATCTCGACGTTTTGTGACTTAAGGCCTCAAATAACCCTCACTTGATACAGCCGCACATCGCCAACCTTATTGCAACCTAATGTTGTGCCATCTGCAAATCGAGATGTCTGTTAAGGCTTTTTGAGAACTGCAACAGTGTTAATCGGTCATGACCCAGAGCATCTGGACGACTTTCCTCAGGAGGAGGCAATAGCGTATTGGGACATGCATGCCTGGCATATGGGGATGCGATAATTACATAACTGCCGCAACCCTTCGAAGATTGCCCTCTGTGGGCTTTCCTTAAGCTCCCATGGCAATGCTGGGGAGGCATACTGTACGGGCGACCGAAGGCATAGCCCCCTTGGAATGGCTTTTAACCTAAGCTAACGTACTTGGAAAACAGGCCTGCGGTGCTAGGTGGCTCTTTGTGAGGCGAGCAGTTGCACTTGAAGGTGGTCGTCAACATGGGGCATCTTCCGAGAGCGGGCGAAGAACAGCTGCAGAGTTGTTATGCTGCAAATGGCCTCCACGGGACACGGCAAATGTATAACGATTTATTGAAGTAAAAATATCGCACGCTTCAGTTCAATACAGCACAATAAAAGGATCGAAAAAAGTTGCGCGGTCCTCAAGGGTGCGCAGACTGTTAGGTGTTGCACACGCACAGCTTTGTTGGCAAGATTGCTCCGTGAACATATGTGTGTGGTCTTTGCCTGTTACTAATGTATGCTGGTTTTGCGTTTTGATTGATTGATTAAATATAATACTGCTGGGTGCCGAGCCGTGAGCTAAATGTTAGTTCTGCATGGAAGTTGGACTAATACCTCGTGCCATTGGAATGCCCTGTTTCCATTTCGCTGAATGATGATTACCGTTGGTTTAAAGGCCGAGTTATGCAGGACGTGCATTGTTGTGTTGATTGGTTACGGTAGTATGCATTATTGTTGCTGAAAGTAATATCACGTTGACTAGTGTGTTGATTGTATGCATTGTTATTGTTATGTTGCTGCTGAATGCACTCTTGTTGCTGGATGCTTGGTGACTAGAAAACTAACCGCAGCATTGTGAGTGAGTTCTCGCTGTCCGAGGCTCATGGAGCATTTTGTTGCAGCACGGGGGTAGCATACTTGATTCATATTTGTCTGTCACAATCGCAGAAATATTATGGCGTTTGTGCACTCAAAAAACCAAGCATGGCAATTGAGGCCAGGCTTGGTTTCCCCATGCGGACGATGTGATTTTATTGCATTCAGATTGTGTTTACAAATGATAATGTTCGTTGTGGGGGACACTGTGATGCGTTTTGTTGGGTAAGTTCAGAAGGAAAGCAGCAGTGTGACAATACCGGGCACGTACGTGCGTGTTTTATCCCGTGTTGAGAAGGAGTATTCAGAGACTCATAGGGCCCAGTTTGCTGGGCAGTGAGATACTGAGTGGGAGTAAGTGTGACAAGTGTTCAACTAATTGTCATGAGATTGCAAGTACACACATAATGTTTTTGGGTGGGCACCAAGGGGCTCCGCGATGAGTGTCCCGCCCTATGGTTGTTCTCGATGATTCACCACAATATAAAAGTTGCCTCGATGACTCAGTGATAGTGAGTTGAGACTCGGGATGTAGATGACACACCCCACGATGACAGGTATTCAAGGGCACCTAAAACGCACTGGAGTGAATCGTAAATTTGAAGTGAAGTGAAGTTACAGCAAAGAAGGGACTCGGCCAATGCTGACCACCATATATCCCTCCAAGCCAACATAAAAAAAACACAGCTTTCAGCCCAGGCAACCTTCAAAAAGCCCTGCTGACATCTCCACACCGTGAAACCACCACAACGACCAACCCTAAAACCCACAAACTCCCAAAACCATCTGAAAAGCTTTTGCTATCAAAAAGCACATTTCCCCTTCCCCACCAAACACATCCCTTGTCCCGCCCCCCCCCCCCCCCATTCCTCCTGGTTCCTTCCAGTCCTTTAGTTTAAAGCGCAAAACTCTATACCACTGTTTTCCAAGACTGATGTCATAGATCAAATATTCTCTGGCAGTGTAATTGGGCATGTTTCACATGCCCCTCCCACAGAGACCTCTTCGTCCTGATGGTCAAAAGCGTCCAAAACCTTTTCCTCCCACACTTTGGCTAAGACCTCACCCTCAATCTCCACACCCCTGCCTGTTGCCATTTGTTTCCTCCTGTGCTCCATCATCTCCCTCAGGCAATACGCTAATTCCAACTGATTTCCCTGCTTAAACAAGTACTGTAGCACCTGCGCATCACCTTCCCCTTGGCAGTGTGCTGACTGAAACAATGTGCTGTATTTGGCACGTATTGTAGCATATGACCCACAGTGAAGCACAAAATGCACCAAATCTTCCACCTCCTTACGCTCACATCCATGCCCATGCTGCCCGCTGCAGAAAGGGCACCAGCGCTTCTCCCTTGGCCATCTACATTTGCATGCTCTTCTAGATGCACGCTGGCATCTTTTGTACCCTACTTGACGTGCTTTCAAGCCTTCGCAGCCGCAGCAGGTGACCTGCAAAGCGAGAGTCTCGCCGTTGCGGGTTACCTGCTGCGGCTGCACAGCCTGACTTGAGGCAGTACGAGTTTGTGGTCGACGCGGTCGCGTACAGAGAGAAGAAGAGGGTGACGGCTATACAGGTATACCGGGTGTATACAGGTGCACAGTGCTTCTGAAACAACCGCCCCATTCAGACTGCCTCACTTCCTACATGCTACACCATCTGCGACAGCGTGCAAGCAGATTGGAAGCAAGCTCAGCTCAACTACGAGCAACACGACTTTCCACTTACAAACAAACATTTAAGGTGCGGCAATCGCAAGAGGACTGCTAGGTCAAACCCACCTAACACTCAATCGTATGGATCCCAAGACGATGGATCCTCGACCACCAACCAAGAATGATACCCAAGCATGTATCCAGCTAGGGAACTTCAACCAGTTCATCATTAGACAAATCACCAGAACGGATCGGGCAAACCCCACTGACACAATGCTCCTGATTCTGAAGACCTTCAAGCAGGCTAGCAGTCCCAGCTACTGCCTGCATCAGACCACAGCACAGAGCTTCAACAAACATAGGAAGAATCAAACAAACAAACAAACAAAAATTTAAGGTGCGGCAACCGCAAAGGGCTGCTAGGAATCCACATATAAAACTTGAACCAAGCACCCCGGAAAATCCTGCAAAACTCTCGTTCCCAGCCCACATAGGATAACTTAAAGGCAGTTGGTAGTACAAAACTGCAGCATACAGAAGGTATGAGCCTATAATGATGTGCATGTAGCTCTTAGGAGAGCGTGCCAATGCACATCACAAGGCATACAAGGACCATCATTGACACAGACAAGCCATCCTTCCGAGCTGTGACAACACGCCCTAGATGGCTATTCTATGACTGACAAGCTTATGTTTCATGCGCACCCTGTGACACCTGAAAAGAAGCAAACTTCATGAAAACAAATGCCCCGTGCACCTTGCATCAATCTGAGCCTTGTATCGCATGGAAGCTCATGTTGTGCTGGAAAAGGCATCACTCCTCCTGCACACTTCAAAGCACCAGTAGAACCATGTCACCTTTATGGCCCAACAGAACTCATGGTACTCAGAGCAGCGGCATCAGTAAACACTATCAACATTTCGCGATAAGGGCCAATCTGCATTTCAGTTGGCTAAAACACCTCTTTGTCACCTGCCGCGGAGAGCCATCAGGACTCATGGTACTCAAAGCAAGAACATCAACAAAGCCTATCACGCTGCACCATCCTAAGTAAGGACACATCTGCATCTCAATTGGCAAAAACACCTCTGCCGCACTTCCAGGCGCAAGGGCCATCCATTATAAAGCAAAGCACACACAGCAAACATGAAGCTCCACAAGGATCGCTCCCAAACAAAGCATGCCCACCTAAGCCATTGGCAACTGCATAAGACCGTCCCCCCAAAGCGAAAGCCCATAAATGTGCAATGACAAAATGCCTGTCATGGGAGGGCAGAGATTGTCGTGCCTAAATGCTCGCTCCAGGCAGCAAGCCGCATAACCAAACCACTGAACCACAGGCCACAGAATACCCTTGCACTACCTGCCGCACTGCTGCTCCACCTCATTGGCAACCCAATCATACCCCAAGAGCCCCAACCAAGCATCCCTCCTAAACTCAATCAAGCCCAAGTGACCAAGATCAGCTGCCATTCAAGCTTGCAAAGGCCCAAAGCAACAGTACAGCCCACACCACCCATCACAAACACTGAAGCCTCAAACAACTGATAATAGCCTCCTATCTGCAGACCTACACACTCTTCAGGCTTCCTACTTCAACCCTCTCATCTCTTCCTACATGGTATGCACTCTGGACTATGGCACACATTGAGTTACATGGCACAGAACTTCAACCACATATCTCCTGAACAAACGCTGCTGGAGCTGCACGGACCACTTGCTACAAGCTCTCTGCAAATTGCACCACATTCTCAATCACCAATTGTGAATTTGCCAGGAGCATAGCGCATCACATTCCAGAAAACCAACTGTGGCACTTGGCAAGGCCAATGACAACAAAATCCAAACTCTGATAAGATGCTCCTCTGCTGCACCTGCTGCGGTCGCTACTTTACAGCATGCAAAACAGTATACTGCTTGACAAAGCTGTTTTAACCCCTGCTCTTTTCACACCCAACAAAATCGCTGCAACCACCAGAAAGGTCAATCAATACACTCCAAGGCTTGTAATCCCTGCAGATCGACCAGCTCCATATGTAAACAATGACAGCAGCCCTGCCAAAACAAATGCAAGCAGCACCGCTCTCACGAGCTCCACCATGTCTGCTACTAAATGGAAGCATACAACCGGTGCAAAAGGTAGACCCTTTCGTCCATAGTGCCAATGCGCTGGAAATTGATCCTGAAAAGTGCACCAAACATCGGCAAGGAATGCATACAAAGCGTAAAAACTGCCAACCCTTGACCTATACTGTGCTGCTTCAGGCAGGGCAGCACACTGCCAATTGAGCTCCTGAAAGCAGCATAAAGTGCAGACTACCAACTCTGACAATATAGGTGGACACCAATATGATGCAGACCATCTCCCCCCAAGCCACGGGCCAATGAATTACTACTCTGTGCAGCTCGTATCAGGTGATGCAGAGGCTGCATCAAGCCTTTGCCATTCCCCCCAAACATAAGCTAGCTTCTGGCGCGGTGGCCCCCTCGATATGGATCTGCCTTTTAGCATGATCAACTAGCATGATCAACACAAAAACGCGCCCACAGCATTTCCTGCAGGTTGCCCATGTAGGCATTGCCCCTATATGAGATAGATCACTGCACAGCTTTCGGGCCGTGCAGCACCCACGGCATAACTCCATCCAGTTTGTTAGTATGTGGATTAGGCATTGCCCCTATAGATTAATTCACACAATGTGGACCACACATCCAAAAAGGAGGGAACCAATATGAATCTGGGAAGGAAGACCCTACCCCCGTTCACTCCGCATCGACCCCTGCAGATTGATTCACAGGGGCACAAACTAATGGACACACGTCTGTGGACACTACATTAATGAAGCTTCAGCCGCAAAGAACCACCCTCCCCAAACAGGTGAGGGTGGCTCACACACACACACACACGCACTCATTTGCATAGTCCCATTGAACCTCTCCCCTGTGACCCGCCACTTCTGTCTCCTGCCATTAGTACATACTGGTAACCAGCTGGTGAGCAAGGATCCTCTGAAACTGCTATCAGGCTACAGTGCCATATGGAGGACAGCAGAACGCCTGCAGATCTAGCTCCAACATAACTGGCCGCTGTGTCATGGATCCTGTGAACTGCTATCAGTGGCCTTCTGAAAAGCACACCAAACATCTCACATACAACTACATGGAACACACCTGACTAACTGAGCATAGGGGTGACACTGCACCAAAAAGAAGCTAAAAGAGAGCAACCCCCTCAGCACCAGCATACAATGATCCCACCACTTCTTTTGGCCACCATTTTGAGCATCAAGCCTGCAGTGAGCATGCTAGCAGAAAGGCAGAGAGGGACTTACCACCTTGGTATAAGCAGCCTCAAGTGCCCTCTTCGATGATATGAAATCACAGGGACTGTGGTAACGTGTATCCCCTCTCTTTCATGCTATGAATTGCAGGCTGCAGCAAACATTCAAAAGTGCAATCCCCCTGCAATCTGATCATCAACAAGAGACAATGCTATTGGACCCTGAAGTTCTCTTGTGACGATGCTTCGGGACTTACATACCAATCAACTTACTGCTTTAGCAAGCTTTCTTGGGTTAAAAAGCTCACACCTGCATAATTGTTAGCCCTTAAGCTGGTAACATGGTTGAAGCGGAGGAACCCAGCGGGGCACACATTACCTTCCAATCCCTGCATGCCAACAAATCACTACCAGATAGGGTTCAACCTCAGTGTTTAATAGTCCCTTTTCATTTTCATAACCTCCCAGGGACACTTGTTGTTGCATATCAGCCTGCTGCTCCTGCACCTCCGCACCCGAAAACAATCATATATCCTGCTTTTTTTTCACCCCCTGTTATTTCTGTAGTTCTATTCAGCCAGTGCTGCCAATCATCAATGCAGCTGAGCCCCAATCACCTTCCTGACAACTCCCCGCCATGCACCTCTTGATGATACAATCTCTCCCTCCACAGACAGTTGTGCATAGGACCAAGACCCAGACTGGCCAACACCTCTCAACCTCACTGACTTCAACAGATCTTGCTGAGACAGCCCCACATAGCAACTCCCATCATGCACATGACGATTGCAATGCACCCTTGCAACCACTTCCTTCCCTTGTGGCTACCAAAACTTCAGCTGTGCGCACTGCTCCCAACAAGTAGATACAGAATCTACAGAAGGTCACCTGCATGCACCAAGGCCACATTCAGCAAGCAAAGACCCCAAGTTTATCCATTTTAAAGGGTCCATTTTAAAGGGCCCATTTTAAAGCGCCCTCGCATCACCTGCAGCTATATCCTACAGCACCTGAACAGCAAAAAATGAACCTCTACTGCCCCTAATGCTGCCAAGACAAACTACCGGGAGCCATTTGCACTTCAGAAAAACATACCCTCTAACTTGGCCAGTGCCCAATATCCAGTGCAGAAGTTGTGCTTGAGCCTCCTTTATCCCTTCACAGCTCCTGCAACCCACCTGCCCACCAGCTTTCCCACCGAATCACTACAGTTTTAGTAGAAACATAATGCAGTTCCTCCTAATCTGTCTGTCACAAAACGTAAGAGCAAAGTGCCAAGCCTGAATGCCAGGCCTCGCCGCCATATTCATTTGGTAGTGACATCTGCCCCCATACAAACTATTCACTTGGCACTGGCACATGCAGGAAAGATCCTGTCAGCAATCCCCTTCCAACAACCTTTCCCATTCTGCCAACTGCTCCATGGTGTGACAGCCAGGATCTGACAGCCAGCTACAAGACAGAAGAACCTGCATAGTGCTACTGCAACAAGGCGCCCTAAAAGCCCTCAGCACAGCAAGATGCCACAGCGCCGCTGGCCATGGCGCCTCTACCACTACCCCCTCACCGATGCAATTGCAGATATCCAAAAAAGTACTGCAGCAGGTGCTCACTTGAGAGTTAGCATTGGAGACACCATTCAAATGAGGTTTTTCAACCAGAGCACATGCAGTCATCCCAAGCTGCTACGACCTGTGTCGATACCATTCTAGCCGCAACAGATAGTGTAGGAGCCTGTCCTTGTGCCCTTTGAGTCTCCCACATACACTGGCACTCATCAACTCCCTGGATAGCACAGACGCCCTCTTCAATACCTGGCAGTCCCACAGGCCACAGGCTCGCTATGGAATGCAGGGTCTGCAGCTTGCACATGACACCACACCCTGCAGGCTCCAGGGCACACGAACTCTAGCTTGCCAAGGGTTGCAGCACAGGAAGCGAGACCATCTTCCATCGCAGCGTCAGCAGTACAGGATCATGGGAGCCCCATCTTGCCAAGGGTTGCAGCACAGGAAGCGAGACCATCTTCCATCGCAGCGTCAGCAGTACAGCATCATGGGAGCCCCAGCCTGCCAAGCGTTGCAGCACAGGAAGCGAGACCATCTTCCATCGCAGCTTCAGCAGTACAGCATCATGGGAGCCCCAGCCTGCCAAGCGTTGCAGCACAGGAAGCGAGACCATCTTCCATCGCAGCTTCAGCAGTACAGCATCATGGGTACTGCAGCTTGATGATGCTGTGTTAGTGTGGTCTTGGAGGCAGGTGCGCTCCGCAGACGTTGCTGCCAGGGATGGCCCGGTTACAGCACTGGCGGGGAGGGTAGCCTGGGCGGCAGATGGCTGCTTGGCATCTTACATCTTCTGCAGAGCTGCTTGGGGAGTGAACTGGGCTGGACTGCACGGACAAATGAGCAAGCGGAGCAATGGGCATGTGTCCACATGTTGCTGGAAGAGGGATTCATACCACTAAATCAATACCATGCCACCTCAGGTTGCCCTCATGCGAGCTGCAGACAAGCAGCGAGACTTGGCAGCTGCCATCCCACGTGTAAGCACATGCTCAATCCATCGACATCTACATTTAAATGGCGAGATGAGACTGGAAGGTACCTTAAGTGCTGTTGACGTACATGCTCTCAGCCGGAAAGCGGGCAAGTTAAGCGGATGTGCTCAGCAATAAAAATTTCAACAGTAGACCAGCGTGTGTGCCTACTCTTTGCCGATCCTGCAACAATGCTTCAAAGTCACTTCTAAGCTGCCTCATTCTGGAGGACTCAAACAGGCATAACAGAACAGCATGTCAGTGTGAGAGGCAAATCATAGAGCGCATGCAAGTGCAGCATCAAAGTCGGCCGTGACATCAAGAAGTAGAACTGCACCAAGTGCAGGAGGCAGCAAGGGAATGTACCCTAGCTATGAACATGTGATCTGCCATGACAGCACCACCCTTGTGCACAGCATGGGGCAATCAAAAGCTGCGATCTGCAGGCAATGCTCTGGCAATGCTCTGGCAGTTGCGATCTGAAGTTTCCTTACGGTGACCATATGAGCTGTACATCAAACCGGAGTTCTGTTCTATACAGTGGAAAATCATGGGTCAAGAGCCCCACCCTGCCCTGGAGGCCTACTGAGGCTGGTCCAATTGTCAGAGGCAATAGCCAAGAAACCGGCACAACGCATTCGGTCACCACCTCAAAGACACCCTGTCAGCTGTCATAGCTTTGCGCGCATAATCATCATGTCGGATAACAGGACCTAGGACAAGGTTGCCAACCCCTTAGCGAGCGACCCTCACCGACATGAGTAACTCCTGTGGCACGGACTGCCCAGGGAACAGCAGGGAAAGCACACGAAGAGTGTCCTCAGGGGAGGGCTCCCAGTGGTTGAGAACCTGTTCACATGAGACCGCGAACCGCTCGATGAGCCTCTGTCTCACTTCTAGAAATTTTGTCTGCTGCTCAGGCGTTATGGTATGCCGTCTGGTAGGCTCCTGCATGTGTCGACGTTCCAGTCAACATGCCAGCTGATCCCCTGCTGGTATATGTGCTTGACTACTCCACCTCAAAGCGCCCATAGTCAGTGCCCAGAGGATGTGGCAGGATGTGAAAGTGAATTACCTGCGTCTGCTGCGTCGTGCGGTGGTCCACTTGAGGATATGTGTATGTCGGCTGGTTCTGCGCCATGAACGTTGTCCGGCCTGACGTTGCACTTTACACCTTCCACGTCCTTGCACTTGCCTGAACTGAACTACCGTGACTGCTGGGTCGTTTGGAAGAGGCTCCCCGACAACACAGACTACGAGCGATCGTCAAGGAACAACCTTAAAGGCTCTGTCTGATTTTTCCTGACCAGCAAACCACTAGCAGGACCTTCTCGACACAGCAACGCAATCAGTGACACAAAGATGGGGCTAAGACCATGCACTATATGTGGAGGTTTGAGCTAGGCCCTTGCGGCAAGTGTGAGCTATTTGTCATCTTGTAACCCAATATGTTGTGGATCTGTGAACATTTTCTCGTGGCCTTCGAGCTACCACCGACCAGCTCACTCGGGACCGGAGTGACCCAACAATAAGCCCCTGCCTAGAAAACACTGACATGCCACATGTGTGGCAGGGGTTGCCGACAGAAAGCGGTCATTGGTGTTGTGGATGCATGGTCCCTGTCAGACCAGCTAGCAAAGCAGCTTGTGGTACTTGCAATCCGCCAGGTTGCCGACCTCAATTCTGTGCGGTGAGAGTAAGCGGTGTGTTTTCAATGTTGGCGCGTCAGCAATCCTCTGTTGTAACGGGCCCTTCGCGGCAGACGCGGTCCCTGCCGCGTGTTCCGCTCACCACCAGATGCTCCACAGAAGTATGCCTCTGAGCTGCTCTCCGCCAACAATCCTAGCCTCACGGTTTCAATTCTCAGGCCCTTCCACATCGCAGGCGCCCAAAGGGACATCTGGGAATGTGTGTAGAACATGCGGAGTCGATTTGTCAAAAGCCCCAGCAGGGTAAGTTGCCATGGCAGCAGGGGACTCCTTGGCAAACGCATGGAAATGGTATGGTTGCAGATGCCATCGTTGCAACTGGCCTCATTGAGATAGCTGTGCCTCTTGCTGTCATAGCCCTCCCACTAGTCCAATCCAACTACCTCTGTGTTGCATATAGCTGCGCAGCTTGTGTGAACCTGTGCCTCTACCCCACCTGCTCCCTCACTTGTCACTATAGGGAGCATGCAGTCTGCCTGCAGCATTATGGTAGCATGTTGTGAAAGCTCATGGTCTTCTTCTGTCAGGTGTGATGGCCAAGGGCGTATCATGGGCGGTTTAGCAGCCATTCCAGGCTTCGGCTGGTGGCCTATCAAGGCGTACAGGCCATGCGGCGCTCTAAGCGAAGCTGGACTGGAGTACACTAGGTGAGCCTGTAGTGCTTCCCTCAGCATAATAGTGGCACGTTCGTTGAAAGCCCTCGGAGTACTTGCTGGCAGTATCATAGCAGGCCCCCTTGCAGTTGCAGACCATGAAGCCTGCATGCACTGTGGCAAGTGTAGCTTTAAGCCAAGGAGGATATGAACATGCCACATGAGCTGCTCGGATCGTGTGCCAAGACAGCATGCAGCTCTAAAGCAGCTGCAGAGGCAGAGTTCCAAAACCCCTGCCAGACTGAAGTTCAACAGCTAGGAGCAGTATTAGGGCTCAAGCTCACGGCCAGGGATGGGACAGGGGCACAATTGTGTAAGCAGCCAGAGCAGGAAGAGTAGTTAACGGTGTCCAAGCTTGCTGGAGACATGGAGTCCTTATAGCACATGGAAAGTGGAGGCATTGCAATTGAACTAGTAGCAACAGCCTTGGGTTCCATATCAGTCCATGGTGCTGCATAGTTCTCTCCTTCTCTCGCTGACCCCAAACCCCTGCTTCATGACCTATACCTAACCTCTCAGACCTCAGAAGATTGCGTCCCGCTTGACGGGGCCATTTGGTAATTGGTAATTGGTACTTGAAGATTGCGTACTAGGAGCGCACGGACACAGCCTATGTCCAGCCTATGTGCTTTTATGTGCTGACAGGGCAATTCACAGTTGGCTTGCAGCCCTGATGTATTACATTTCATGATGTGCCATAGCACCTTAATCTGCCACAAAGAACATGTCACAAAGAACAGCGAGGTGGAACAAAGTACGGGTTGTCTTAGTCATGTAAGACGACATATGCCTAGACATGAGTTCCAGCAGCTAGGTAGTTGGCCCTGATGTACTGCTTCCTGTTTGTTCTTGCAGAAAGGGGCAAGCTACCAATGAGATGCTCTTTGGTGGTGCAAGCTTGGGTGATGCACAACAAGAGAGCATGGTGCTCATGAAGGAGACAGCAGATAAGGGTATTGAAGTGGATTTGTCTGAGCCAGCTAATAAGAAGTAACTTTGTACTGGGCTGTCTTCTAGAAGTCTTTAGGCCAGCTGAGGCAGTAAATCAAGATGAGGTCCGGCATGCGGTCTGGATCGGTCAGCAACTGGCCCACAATTACTGACTCGGAGCTTCATGAACTGACCATCTTTGGGTGACTGCGAAGTGCTTCAAGTCTGAATTCTTGCGGGATGAGAGAGTGTGCTGTGAGAGGAGAGGTGCTGACTGCCTCAGTGAAAAGGGAAATGGTACTGTGAGATACACAGGTGCGTTTTGAAACATGGCCCTGGTGGGCTTTGCCACTCTACTGGAGATGTTGGGCAGACAATCACTCTTTGGGTAAAGGGCTAGAAGCAAGTACAGAGCAAAGGATGTGTCAGTGATTATGACGGCGTATAAATTTCTGCGGGCATGCCTCAGGACTCACATTTGTAAGGAGCAGGACGGCTTTCGGCTGGCGTGTACTGCCACAATGGGATATGGTAGGGGCTCAATTTGAATCGTGTGGTAGATGCGAGGCGGGGCTGCAAGTGCCTGGGGCCGTCTCTGATTTAATTCTTGGCTTGCTTTTCACTGAGATCTCAGTTATGACTTGCTGGTTTCCGTGAGTGGGATATGGCAACTTCGTGCTGGGCCCTTGCCGGCATGGGCCACGTTCAAGGAGCATGAAGACCGCAAGAGACACTTTGAAGTACTAAGCCTGAATTGGCGCGACTTGGACTTACTGGGTAAAGCATGTGCAACGATATACGCTTCCAACTTTCTCAGGCGCAACGCCCGTGGTCGATACGGATTGGACCGGCGGCCGCTGGAATGGAGATCCGCGGATTCTGTAACCCGCGGAGAGATCACACATGGTCCCGATGAAAGGTTCACAGCGAAAGGACCACCTTTGTGCATTCACGAACGAAGATGATGCAGGGCCACGTGCAGTCGGTCACTTCCTGCATGTCTTGTGCCAATGGACCATCATGTGAGCTGGACATGCTTTCACCGTCAGTTGCAGCCAGCATGTCCTGTCACTCTGTTCATCTGTCACGCTAACAAGCGACACGTTGCTTCGTCCCAGGGGCTTCCGTACTTGCTGAACTTTCATGTTGAGCTGAAAGGCACGGTTCTGTTCCTTTTGTGGCCGAGTGAAATTGAATGCGCCTTCTGTAACGGTGCTTTGGCAGTGTGCTTACTTGATGCCAATAGCTTGGTGAGCCAGTCCGTTACATTAGTGAGACCTAGTAACAAGCGGGACTGGCGAACGACTCGTCATGGGGCTGGATGCAGTACCCCGGTCTGGTGGCATGACAAGGTCCCCAACTCTCTTCTTCGAGCTAGTGGTACGTGCCTAGTGCTTGTTTTGCAGTAAGGTAACGGTAACAGCCTTGACAAAGTAACCTCCATGCAGGCGAACGAGCAAATGACGGAAGAGTGCGAGGAGAAGCTCAGCAGATCAGTATGCAGAGGGCGCTCCAGTGCTGATTCCGCCAGTTCTCTCCCAGCAACAGCCCTGCAAAGAAGCAGCCAGGAAGATTTCGGTGCAGATGCCGCCAAAGCAACGGTCAAGGCTATGGGCTCCTTGTTCTTCACAGAAGACTCTAGCTACGAAGAAAACGAGCAACAACAGACAGAGCAGCACCCAATTTCAGACGCAACTCAACATGATGGCAGTAACACAGCAGCAACAGCAGAAAGCCGCAGTCCTGTGGGACCAGCTGGTGTAGTGGCGCTGGCAGCAAGCGGCAAGCCCCCAAAGCACAAAGTTGCAGACTCCTTGCAACCCAAAGAAATTCTGGAGGAACTGCTAGGGGACCTTTACATCGACTACAGCCGCTTGGAAATGGGTAAGCAGGGACATCTTGTAGGTTACATGGTTGCATCTACGCACACACCATTTGTGGCGTACAATCAAGGAAGTAGGCCTACTTAGTGAGGACCACCTATCCCAGAGTAACATCTTCTGGCTAGGAGGGCTAGGCAACTAGCTTCCTGACTTGCAGCTTTCAGGGTTGCTGTTCACAGGTTCGTCTCAGCCACTGGCATGGTGACCTGCGCTCTGGTAGTGCATGGCGGAGAGCTTCCTGCAACGGTGCATACCATAGAAGCAAGGGGCACACATATTAGGCATGGGCCGTCACATCGCAGAAGCAGGCTGTCGCATTTCATGTTAAGAGCAAGCACACAATGGGCATGGTGCAACATAGGACACGCGCAGATGCAAGAGTAGCAGCAGCAACAGAAGCAGTTCAGCAGTACGACACCAGTTGGTGATCTTCAGAACTTTGCCGTGTCCTTTGGCAGCTTTGCTCTACATCGCTCGTGGTGGTTGCTTTTCTGGATGTTGCTTGTCTTACATCGCTCACCAAGTACTAGCTTGGCATTGAACCTGGGCTTTTATGCTGCAGCTGCCACTTTGCTGAGGTTCATTGGAAGGGTTTCCCAAAGCTTGTTGCTGTTAAGAACTTTCTGCCTAATGTGCTGGCAATATGCTATGTATGCTGCAACAGCAGTTCTCGCCCTGGGCCTGGTGCTGCCCTACTTTGTGCAAATAATTGTGCCACTCTTCCTGCTGCTTTGTCCTACCTTAACCATTTTCTTTCTTTTCCTTCCTCTCCTTCTTCCTCTTCTTCCCCTTCTTCCCTTTCTTCCTCTTCTTCTCCTTGTTCAGGTGACGTGATAGGCACAGGCGGTTTTGCTGAGGTTCATGCCGCACAGCTCCGTTCCCCATTTGTGGACTTCTCAGAGTCTGTTGCTGTGAAGCAGCTGCTGCCTGATGTGCTGGCATCCCCGGATGACCTGCGGGAGTTTCTCATGGAGGCTAACCTTTTACGCAAGATGAAGCACATGTAAGTAGGTGTTGAAAGGAAGTTCTATTGAGGCGAGGTGGCTAGAAGTCGGTTGCTAGTCAGTCCTATGGTCCCGTACTGCCAAAACTTGCCGGACACTACATGAAAGTAGCTTTTCAGTGCCTAGTAACAGTTTAACTCAGGTGGCAAGTATAATGTTTGTTGCCTGATGTGCTGGCATCCCCGGACGACCTGCGGGAGTTTCTCATGGAGGCAAACCTGTTGCGCAAGATGAAGCACATGTAAATATCTTGTCAAATCTGCTGGTCTTGTAGCACATCTGGGACAGAAAAGTACGAGTAAATGCAAGAGCTAACCCACAATAGGAAAGGCAATGACTAGACCAAATTGTCGTATCTGAATGCTGCCTCCGAAGGTTGCCAGCTTGCCAAGCCTTGTAGCACATCTTTGGGGGCAGCAGCTGGTGTGTCAGTGTGCTGTCATTGTTTATTAAGAGAGACCACTGCACAGCCCTCTGGGCCGTGCAGCACCCAAGCATGACTCCAACCAGTTTCTGCTTGTGGATAGTAAACCCACTAAAAGTTTACCATCACGGGTGGGGTGGGGTGGGGTGAATAAGCTTGAGAGATAGAGAGCAGTGGGCTGTGTTATTGTGTATTAATTACAACCACATTAGTCTACTGTGGTTGTATCTAGTAATCAGTTCCAAGATGTTTAGGCAGGTTTGTTGTGGAGGTGGCAATTGTGCTTGGAGGTTGGTACAGGTGATAAAAGCAGGGTAGAGTGGTGCGACAGAAAAGCAGGGTCTGTCATACAGTGTTGAAAGCGAGAAAAGCAGGGGACAGCGAGCAAAGCAGGTTGCAATTGTGCTGGTAAAGGTTGACTGCATTTGCAGGTCAGTGATCTCCACCCCGGTAATAGTTATCAGTTGGCAAATCAGAAACACTACTGAGGATGTACTGATTTCTGGGCATGATGCATTCAACATGCACTTTGTGCAGAGGGGGTGGAGTTCTTGACTGAATGTTATCCTAACTTTAGCCTACTGCTATTTTTATTGTTGAAGAGAGACCACTGCACAGCCCTCTGGGCCGTGCAGCATTCAAGGCAAACTCCAACTTACAAGCTATGGATAGCGTGTGATGCTTCTGCAGGCAGTGTGTTTTTTAACGTTTCCAGATGTCTCCATTCAATGATGTTTGTTTGCATTTGATTAGGTACAAGCACTGAAGTGTCTCTCTGCTGGTACCGATGATTACTTGGGTGCTGATGCTCTGTCCCCTGCCGCTTCTCCTGCCCTTCCCTACAGGAGCATTGTGCAGTTAGTGGGTATAGGAGCTCGTGATCTGACAGACCTGGTGAAGATGCGAGAGACCATGTATGCAGTGCAAGAATACATGGCAGGAGGGGACCTGAAAACGCTGCTGCTAGACCACATGCGGGACCCCTTTGCTCGGCTGTACAGCAAAGTCCATGCGCTGGGGTGGGCGCTGCAGATCGCAGATGCTATGTCGTACCTGCATAGTGTGTGCAAGCCTATGGTGATACACAGGGACTTGAAGTTGGACAATGTGCTGCTTACGGGGGGGCCAGTGGGAGAGAGACAGGTGAGGGAGCGGGGGGGGGGGGGGGGGAGAGAGATGTAATGGGGGCAGGCGGTGAATATGGATTACTTAGTTGTATAATCTGCTGTTTACGGGGGAACCAGTGGGAGAGAGGCAGATGAGAGGGCGGGGGAAAAGATGGGAGTGGGGCAACTGTGAATTAGTTAAGTTGGTCAATTTGGTGCTAAATGGGGGAGCAGTGGAAGAGAGACAGGTGGGGAGGGGGGGGGGTTAAGGGTGCGGGGAAAGAGGGGGGATGGGGGAAATGTGGATTAGTTAAATGGAAGATGTGCTGCTGTGACATGGGGGTAGCAGCGGGAGAGACGCAAATGAGAGGGCAAGAGAAGGATGGGACTGGGGTAACAGCAAAATGGTTAGCTGGTTAATCTGGTGCGAAATGGGGGAGCAGTGGGCGAGAGGCAGGTGGGGAGGGGGGGGGTTAAGGCTGCGGGGGAAGAGGTGGGAGAAGAAAAATGTGGATTAGCTACTGATTGCTGGATGATGTGATACTGATTGGCGGAGCAGTGGGGGAGGATAGGGGCGAGCGTGGACAAGGAGGTGAACAACTGAAGATAGAGGTTTGCTGGAGCAGGGACTGGGGAAAACAAGGGGGGTTAAAGGGTAATGTGGGAAGAGGTGACCGGGAGGGAGGTGCAGGGTAGATTAGATAGGGGGGACAAGCTGCTGCTGCTATGGCGGGACCAGTAGGGGAGAGGCAAGGGCGGGGGGAGGGGGGCGGGGGGTAAGGGAGGGCGGAAGGTGGACATGGGGGAGTGCAGTTGGGGGTGGGGGGATGTGCTGAAAGAGTTAGGGGGCCAGCATGGACAGTGGGTTGCTAAGGGGGGCCCCAGTGGGGAGGAAGATGGGCGAGGGTGGAGAAGAGTGGTGCCGGAAGGGGTAGGAAGAGTAAAAGCAGGATGGGATTGGGTTTAAGGCCAGATGTGGAGAAGTGATTATAAAGGAAGGAGTGTGGTAGCATCCGCAGTAGTGGTTTAGCTCAAAACATTCTCCAACAGATGCATTGGCACGTACGCAAATGATGGGTGCCAAATGTTAAGGCCAGATGTGGAGGTTTGATTTTAAAGGCAGGAGTGTGGTAGCAATTGCAGTGATGAACTGGATTAGAGCATAGCATTGAAAGACGTAGCTAGGTAGTGGTCGGGGTAGCTTCTAGTTCAGGCTACAAACCAGGCACCTCATGCTTAGATGACTGAGCTGACGCATGCGGAGATCTGGTCTCTCCAACATCCATGAGAGACACATGTCACCGTACAATGTGCTGAGTAATGCATAATGCCCCAAGGACCCTCTCGACCGTAGCAACGAGTCCCGTAGCTCACCTCCTGTGCCTCACAATGTTTCTACGATCTCTACTAGTAACATAAACCAATAAACGCATCAATCAGATACCTCATGCTGCGAACAAGGGTGGGCCGAAAGCTACTGCATACCCTGTGACCTAATCATCAGGGTTTTGTGTCCTGCAAGATAAGCTTGCTGACTTTGGTCTTGATGGAAACAGCAGGAGCGTGGTAGCATGCACAGTAGGAATTTTTCTTGTAACATTCTCCAACATATTCTTTGTATTGGCACGTACCTCGTGCTGGCTAAAGAGGGTGGGGCAAAAGCTAATTCATGCCCTGTGTTTTAATCCTTAAGGGTTTTGTTTTGGGTCCTGCAGGCCAAGCTTGCCGACTTCGGCCTTGCCAAGCGTATCCGCAAGCTAGCAGGGTCCACTCAGCATATCCCCTGGAACCAGGAGTTCTCATATCATGGAGATGCTTACGAGCCATCCTTCTACGGCGGGAACAAGTACCTCACTCGGGGGACATTGGTTTCGGGGTTCTCAGCTGAGCCCAGCATGCATAACGGCAACTTGCAGGACAGCAGCATGCACAGCATGGATGGTGGGGTCAAGAGCGGTTTAGGGAGTGGAGTGGAGGGTTCAAGGTATAGCTCAGACGGTATGCAGCAGCAGCAGGGGAGGCGGGGTGTGGGAGCGGCAGGGATGCTGTCGCCTTCGAGGGGGGAGTTCGGCTCCATAGGAAACTTGGAGGCGGTCGCAGAGGAGCAGAGGCGGTCTGGGGAGCTACGGAGATCAGCGGAGCAGCAGCAGCAACAGCAGCGACAGAAGCAGCAACAGCAGGGTGGAGTGCAGCCAGTGGGTAGCAGTTGGATGGGTGGTGGGGGTGGGCCTATGCCGGTGTTGCAGTCTGCTGCTCGGGCTAAAGCGCTGGGGCTTATGGAGGACAGTGAGTTTGTCGCGCATGTGCTCTCTGCGGCGAATATGAGCGGGGGCATGCCGTTGCCTGATCTAGAGGTGAGGCTGGGGTTTAGGGGTAGGGACTTGGGTTGAAGACTAGGGACTAGGGTTTAAGTTTACAGGAAGCAGCAGAAGAGAAATATGCGAATGGAATGAGACTGGGGTTTACAAGAAGAAGCGGATGTATGATGAAATGCCTATTGCGTGCTGTTTGTAATTTAAGTACAAAATGGACCAGGCGATAGAGCACTACAATAACCATAGGAATGCCTTCGCTCCTAAAGGTGAAGACAGTTCCGCTGGCCCTGAAAAAGCCATCCCCAAAGGCATTCAACCAAATGTGTTTGCGATAACGGCATCTGAAGGAAAAGACAATTGCACGTGGTGCCTTCTCAAAATGGTGTTTGTGGATCTTGAATTATAAACGGTGGCCTAGATTAGGCAGGGATAAGGGCAGCCGCTCAGACCCGAGTGGGATTTAGGGATTTAGTGACTGTCACGAGTGCTGCTCAGCCGACAAGACCTTGGCATAGTCAGCATCAGCAAGAGGCAGCAGAAAGCCTGCAAAGATATGAGGGCCCACTCTCATATCTCTTTTATGAGACGAACTGCTCCATCTTGAAGTGTGGGGCCTCTGGCACTTTTGCTATGGCATGATCGTGACTTGTGATCAAATAAGTGAATTTCTCATTGGTCTGGCTGCTTTTGTTTTAGCCCTTTGTGTTGAGTAATGCATAATGCCCCAAGGATCCTCCCGCCCGTAGCAAAGAGGCCCGTAGCTCACCTCCTTTTGTTTTTGCCCTTTGTTTTCTTTCAGGAGCATCATCTGGGAGGTGACCGCTCAGTACATAGGAAGGTAGCAGCAGCACAAGCATTGGACCGTTCTGTTCACAGGGGCAACCGTTTCTATGAAGAACAGCAGCAGCAGGAGCAGGAGCAGCGGTTACAGCAGCAACAGCAGTTGGCGGGGGAGGTAGTCTCTACGTCTGGAAGGGGATCGGTGCGCTTTGCCGATGCAGAAACATCGTCATCATCAGCAGCAGCAGCAGGAGGAGGAGGAGGAAGGGGTGGTTCTGAGATCACGGTGGCTGCTGAGGGTAGCAACGCCACATCAGCAACAGCAGGCTTAGGAGGTAGCGGAGGTAGGGGTGGGTCTGGAGGTAGAGGTGGGTCTGGCTCTGGCTCGGATATGCTAGGTAGTAATGCAGGAGCAGCGGCAGCTACCGTGACGGCAGCCCTTGGGAGCGGCCGGGGGAGGTACATCAATGCCACTCAGAAGGTTGGGAGTTTAATGTACATGGCTCCTGAAGTGGTCATGGGAAATCCTTACAATGAGAAGATCGATGTCTTCAGTTTTGGCATCATCTTGTACGAGCTGTTTTCCGGGGCCATTTTAGCAACCCGGGTGCTCTTTGAGGGCGGTTTAGTGGAAGGGGAGGAGGGGCCTAAAGAAGATGCGGCGCGGGTGGAGCGGATGCAAGCATATGCGGAGAAAGTTGCGGGGGGTCACCGGGAGCAGTTACCCCGTCACTGGCCGGTGGAACTAAAGCAGCTGGTGGGTAAGTGCTGGGCGCAGAACCCTGCGGATCGGCCGGCGTTTAGGGAGGTGGTGAAGGCGCTGTATCTGATGAAGCAGAATGGGGTGGTGCAGCAGTTGGATGAGATGGGGCCGAAGGTGGGGTATGATCCGGTGGGTGATTGCGGGTGTGGGTGTGCAATCATGTGAGAGTGATGGGGGTTGGCGGTGGCAGGGGGAAAGGGAGTTGGGTGGTGGTAACCCCCCACCCCCCGAAGGTGGGGTACGATCTGGTGGGTGATTGCGGACTGTGGGTGCGCCATCATGGGAGAGTACCGGGCAGTTGCTGGGGGTTGTGTTGTTGGGTAGGGAGTTGGGTGGTGGTACCCCCACCCCCACCCACCCCCTGAAGATGGGGTACGATCCAGTGGGTGATTGTGGGTGTGGGCGCACCATCATGTAAAGAGTAGTCGGCTTAAGAGAGGCGTCTTGTTGAACCCCAGCCTGAGCTCTTATTGTGGGAGGTTGTGAGGGACTTGCCTATAAAAGAGAAGTCCTATTGAGGCCAGGTGTCAGGGACTTGCCTATGCATCTTGGGGAGACAGTAATGGGCTGGAGGCAGGCGTGGTGCTGAAGGTTTGATGTGGCACAGTCAGATGTGCTAGTGAGTAGGCAGAGCATTCCTGCCTGGGATACATGCCTAGAAGATGTGAAAGGAGGGTTCGCCACACTCGTGGCACTACTTGGAACTTCAGTGTGCACCTTGGGGTGGAAACGTACGGCACTTGTCTCTGCTTGTGATCAAGTGTCAGCAGGCACCGCTGCTGAGCTGGGTTCTATGCACGATCATGGCAGGTGAAGCACTGCTGGAAAAATGCAGGGTACAGTGCCGTTAGTGCCTGCTGCCGTCGAAGTGCACTGCTGGAAAAATGCAGGGTGCGGTGCGGTTAGTGCCTGCCGCCGTTGAAGTAGTGCAAATCTGGAACAATAGCTGGCCTGGAAAGTTTATTAGCTGCTGCCAGCGGCTTCTTAGCTTTGGAGTTTACAGTAA
This sequence comes from Pseudopediastrum boryanum, assembly GCA_963556185.1. Taxonomy (NCBI): domain Eukaryota; kingdom Viridiplantae; phylum Chlorophyta; class Chlorophyceae; order Sphaeropleales; family Hydrodictyaceae; genus Pseudopediastrum; species Pseudopediastrum boryanum. Next base: position 10,342,648 of record OY744494.1, read on the forward strand.
TTTCTGTATCCTATGGCTGTTGCTGCAGCCTGGTACAATTGGCAACATTTGCAGCTGCCAGCGTTTGCTTGCTCTTGGTGATGCAGTGGGTTCTGTTTTGCAATGGCTGTTGCTGTAGCCTTAGTTGGCAGCAGCTAGGCTGTAGGAGGAACAATGTAGATCATTGGATGTGGACGTATGCCGCCAGGCGCTGCATGGTGGAAAGAAAAACAAAGCTTGAAAGCTGTGCAATGATCTGTCTCATACTGTGCTCGGATGCTGATTGGCATTGTGAGTTGAGTGGCAGCAGGTAGTCTGCATGCGGGCAAGGGGTGAAGATTTCCACCTCGAGTAAAACCTCAAGTTGATGAGAAGGTGCCTGTCTCAAAGCCAGCAGACGGGGTAAGTGGCTTGCAATATTATCTGGGTGGATATGCTGAAGAGCATTAACTGTTGTGCTCAGCATGGCAGGGCAGTTGCAACTTATGCTGAGAAATTTCTGGCCCAACATAACAGGCATGGCATGAGCCCCGCCCAAGCAGGTGGGCATGCTTTGTTCCGCCCTACTATGTACATTATGATTGTAGCTGCAGGTTTCATGCTTACTATACGTGTTTGATGAGTGAAGAGATGAGATTGGATTGTAAGCTAAGCTGCAGGGTTCATGGTGAGGACGCATGCTTCCAATTAGAACCCAACAGTGGTTGTTGGTCGGTGTTCCGTGAAGATTGATGTCATGCTACTATTGTCTGCAGGGCATGAGGTTGTGTGTAACCTGGCGTTTTTGGTTGTTGGGGTTTAGGGTTGAAGGCATAAACCCTAAACCCTGAGTTTCTGCCAGGTGGTTGGTGAGGCAGTGCAGTGTACATATTTATGAGGCATGTATAGATGGCATGCTGTGTTGTGAGTACGCAAGTATGATGGCAGTTGCTTTGTGTATTGGAGTTGGAGGTTTTTGAGAACACAATATCAATTCACCGCACAGTGTACATTCAAATGCGGAATGATTATATGGAAAGAGAGGCTGGTTAGGAAATGATGTTGGGATGGTGTTTGATTATGTTTTGTGTATTGCATTTTTGGCTGTGCCGCCCTACTGGTCTGTGCTCAAGTCTGTGGGCTTCCAATCTGTCTCTATGATTAGCTGAAGAACATGCTGTGGATGGCGATATAGGTGGCTGTGGGCTTTCAGGAATGTTGCATCGTATGATGCGAGAAACTCGAGTCAGGCCCCATCTGCTGCATGGCTGCAACGCTGTGAATATCTGTCTCATGTATATGAGATAGATCACTGCACAGCTTTCGGGCCGTGCAGCACCCGCCACATGACTATCTCATCTATCTATCTATCTCTTTCCGTTGCATAGGGAAATGGGGTTTGACCCCGGTGAGTTTGGTCGCTTCGACCTAGCTGCCTTGGTGCAGCTGCACCTCATGGTTGCCTTTATGTGCCAGTGCTGGGCTGGGCGCTTTCAGAACCTCGGCTGTTCAATTGGTGATATTAAGGTGGATGGGACTGTGGCCATCCCTAGGAATGATGTAAACAGCATTTCCAACGATTTTGAAAAGATAGGGCCATGCAGATATCACCCTTGCATCCCTTTGTTGGGCAGGCACATGCAGATAGCGCTGTTGCATGGCATTGTTATGGCATCAGCTTTGCCATTGACATCTGTTGTTGCGGAAACTGGACAGGTTCTTAATATAGATTGACACCTGGGCCACTGACTGTGTATGTATGGCTTTGGCCCCAGCTTGTGTTGAGAGTGGGTGCAAGGCATGTGTCCTACTGACCTCTTTATGGCGCACGAATGTGTCAGCCAGTAGGGCTTGTCTGTGCAGGTTGTAGAGGGATTGGCTTCATCTTTGGGATCAGTATTTAGATATGTTTGATTCGGAGTCTGATATTCCTGGTGATAATTCTGAGGATGAACTGGTTGAAGTCCTCTAGATGAGTGAATACCTGCCTGGTATCCATTTGCTTGGTGGTATGGAACCCATTGTGTTTTGGATCCATCCGATGGTGTGTTTGGTCGGTTCGACCTAGCAGCCCTTGGCGGTTGCCACACCTTAAATGTTTGTTATGTTATGTTATGTTATGCTTTGTGGGTTTGCCTGGGTGCTGCCCCAGCCATCTTCACTGCAGAAAGTCATGACATGGACAGAAGAGATGCATAGTTGTTAAGAGAGACCATTGCACAGCCCTGGACAGAAGAGATGAATAGTTGGGAGTCTGGCAAATGTTTCTCATTGCAGCTAGCTGTGGATGTAATGGCAGCGAGTTGGAGTGAAGGTGCATGTGCGTGTGGCTTTTTATATGATATAAAAGTGTGAATCTTACATCTTACTTACATTGGCAAACCCATCGGCACGCGTGCGGAGCCACAGTAACAGTGATGAGCTTTAGGCATACAGGCACCTTAGTTGCTGACTCACCTCATCACAGAATGAGTCAGAGGATGTGAGCGAGCAGGCAGCGCTGATCCTGCCTATCGTAAGAAGGCTTGCTGGCTAGTGCCTGGAGCGGTTTCAGTGCCATTGTGTTGTAGTACTACGTTGTGCAAGTAAGTCCATGTGGTAGTTGCCGAGCACGTGTGTGGGTGATGCTCTGACTGTGACAGAAATACCGCAGGGCGTACTACAGTGCTTATGTTCAAAGGCCATGCATGTCTGGAAGAGTTTAATGTTTTTGACAAGGATCGCCTCAATAGAACATCCTTTTACAACGGGTTGTCTCTAGTTACTACTGGTGCTAGCTGGCTGGGAGTGCGGTCAACTACATGTTTATGGATAAAGTTGAACGGGTGACTGTTGAAACAAATGTAGTGTGGGTTTGACTCGTGCCTTCCAGTGCCTGAAGAGTCTCAGTCGATGCATGCTTATGCCAGTGTTAACACATTAATTCTGGGGCCGACCGTTTGATCAACTGGTCAGCAGTGAAGCTAGGGAGAAGGGTTCCCTGTGCCTAACGAGAAGGGTTCCCTGTGCCTAACGGGGGCTGAGAATATGGCTGATGCGTTGATAAGCTCGAAATCTCGGGTTGGTAATGGGGAATTAGAACCAAATCATTCATTATCGTTTTAAAACAGCGTTCAAAGTCGGATCGCACAGATCCTGTAGACCGGCAGGTTACATGATGGTGGGCATGAGCCAAGTTACCAGACCTGTGCCGTTACCGCAGGACAATTTCTGTATGGGTTGTTAGAGAAGGCATGGTCTCGCCAGTATTCAATCGGTGGACGCTAAGCGGCGGGCGGACACCGATGCTGCTGCCAGTACAGTAGCCTATCCATGACTCGACCGAGGAGCACGCAGCATAGCAATCAGCGTACCGGCTGTTGCATATTCTGGGTGTGGTATATATACCACATTCCAGCATTTCACCTTCCGGGACCAAGGGCAGGCACCTTCGATGTCACCCAGGTGCCTCGGGTGCCGAAAAGAGCAGCTGCCAGTAGTCCAGCACGTACACAGTGTAATGAATGTCAACGTATACTAGGGATTCCATGTTGTACATCATGGCGCGTCCTGCATGACATTCCTTGCTGTGCCATTTACACGCCTGAACGTGTAGTCCGTCTACCATGAGTGCCTTAAATCGGTTGTTGCTCGTGCTATGTTTTGCTCTGACAACGACGGCAATTAATTCACCACATGGTACAACTCCACACGTTTCTGGGACTGGCGCAGGCATATTGCTGCCTAACCGTAAAGTCCTAGCAGCTGCCCCCACATGCGTGTGCCGCTTCTTATGCATAGTCGGCAAGGTGGGTCCCCATCCGGTTGCCATGTGTTGCTCTCATGTCTAACGACATGTTTCGTTTCACTGCACGCTTAAAGCCTTCGATCTGCCAGGGGCGATGCAATCTAGTACTCAAAGGCGATGGCAACCCTGGCAGGCTTTGATCCCCTAGTCTCAGTCTCAGTCCCAGTCTAGTCTCCCCTTTCCCTCCTTGAGCCTTACAGCAAAAACTTTCTTGCATCAATGCAGTTCATCAGGGCCCTGTCAGCGACCAGTAGGAAGCACATTCTTTAGGCATTGGCTGAAGTTTTGTGGTTGTCTGCTTTGTACACAGGTGTGTGGCTGCCCTTACACTGGGAAACCCGGATGCATCACTCCACCTCCACAAGTTACACCCGTTAAGACCAACCTCACAAGACCTGGCACAAAACCAACCACCCCTTGCTCCTGCAGGCCCCCTTCCTGCAAATTCGGTCTCAAATGCAGCTGCAGCAAAGTCTCACCCAACGGCACCTGCAGCACTACCCCACCAGCAGTAAACAGCACTATCGCTACTACCACAACTGACCGTACCGCAGCTACCCCCGCTTGTACCTGCGCCGCCACGTCCTGCGTCCTCCCTGCCGTCTGCGACTGCATCGCCAACAAACCCAAATGCGTACTGCCTGCCGAGTGCTGTGAGATCTGCAAAGCAGTACGGTGCCGAGGCGGTACCAGCTGCTATTGTGATCCAGTGACAATGGAAGCTGGGTGTCGCCCAGATCGAGAAGCAACGGCAGTGTACCCGGCCGCCTCTGTTCCTACCCCCCCTGCTGACCCTTGAAGTCTTTAATGTGTTGGGAAGCAGCACAGATCGGGAAGCAATGGCAGTGTACCCGGCCGCGTCTGTTTCTACCTCCCCTGCTGATCCAGGAGGTTGCTAAGAAAGTCCGGTGTCTAGGCAAAACTACTTGCTCCTGTGATCATGTACCAGGGTAGCTGGAGTGCCAACAGCCAGAAGCACCAGCAGCAGCAGCACAGACTGGGAAACAGCGCCGGTGTACCCCGCAGTCACCTCCGTACCTACTGCCCCTGCTAGCCTGTGAAGTGTGCTGAACCATTGGGATTGCCTAGGCAGGATTACATGTCCTGTCATCCTGAAACAACTGGGTATTCGGTGTACCAACTGGCAGATGCAGCAGCAGTGGCAGATGCACCATTTAGCTTCACTGCAGCAGCAGCAGCAGCGGCAGCAGCGGCACTTGGTATATTCTATCACCGCTGCTGAAGGGGCAGTGCTGTGCAGTAGAATCTATCGCATCTGCCGGGAGGATGCTGCCATGATCCCTGGGAAGTGCCGCTGCAGCTGCTGATTATAATACCCCTGGATTGGCACTGGGATGGCGAGTGACGGCTAACTAGCGATCGCTCTCTGACCAGCTGCAAAGGGGTTCATCCGGTTTGTGCCCAGGGGGGGAGTGATCTGCGCGGTTACAGCTGAAGTGGATGGTGATAGCATGGGAGGTTCGATGTTAAGTGTGGCTGAAGGAGCATCGAGGGTATGTGTAAGGATTGGGGGAGCTGTAAGGGCTGGCAATCCTTACAATACGTAGCTTTATGGCAGCATTCTCGTTCCTTTGCTGGATGCTTTCACATGCACTAGGTTTGTCTCTAAGAGGGCGCAGTTTATACCGCAAGTTGGTTCGATCTATTGAGCTGAAGCTGGTTCATGGCTCTGCTTGGGTAAAGGGGGAACGTCGAGCTGTGGAACCCGTCGCCAATGGGAACACCTAGCTGGAATGGTCTGTGGAGAATGCTGCTGACAACAGCAGCAGCAGCAGCAGCAGCAGCAGCAGCGGCTGCCAGGTGATAAGGGTGTGCAATTTTAGCTATCTGCAGATGCCGCAGTGAATGAGGATGGGTTGGGCATGTAGGTAGATACCTGTTGTGTACAGTTTTGAGCGCTGCAAGTACTGCCTATGATGCTGCTCTGTCAATATGATACATGGATATTTAAAAAGGACATGGAAAAGGCTATTTAACCCTTGCGGGCTCTTTCTGCTGCCATCAACAGGCAAGATACTCCAGAGAGTTTTTACATTGTTGAGGGCTGGGGTTCAGTCCCCCATGGGTTTAGGGGGTTTGGGGCTGGGGTTTAGTCTGGGGTCTTCATACAGCATTAGCATTGGTGGCAATACTGAGCGTCTTGGCGATTTTTAAGAGAGACCACTGCACTGCCCTCTGGGCCGTGCAGCACCCAAGCATGACTCCAACCGGGTTTGTTAGTGTCTTGGCGAACATGTATGAGATAGATCACTGCACAGCCCTTGGGCCGTGCAGCAGCCACCACATGACTTCAACCAGTTTGTTAGTGTGTATTGACGCTCGCTCGTGTGGTGCTACATTGGGGCGGAAGTCGAACACCCAGTTATAGGTTAGCGATAGAAGCCGTTGCTTGCAGTCATCATTCACATGTCTCATTGAGTGCATCTGTTCCTGTGTGATGCACCTGATCAAAACCTTCATGTTTGAGAAACGGTCAAAGCAGGGGAGGGCAGCAGTTAATGGTTATACTATGCCAAGTCTGGCCTTACCAAGCTCTTCCAGTTTGTATTTATACCACTCACAAGTACAGGCTCTCTTGATTATAATTGGTATTGATTCTGTGCCTCTTGCTTCCCTTGTGGCATACTCGTTGCGCTTGCTCCCTTCTTGCTTTGTGCTGACCTGGGTGGAGTGGGTGGACAACTTCAAAGACACTGCAAGTAAGCTGTTTAGTGAAAGATAGTGGTGTGCAGCTGCGTCTGGCTGATGGAACAGCGGCAGCATCAAGTACCACTCAGTTACCCAGTGGCCCCGTCAGAGCAGGGCGCCGTCGGGGGGCAGCGCCAGGCACATGGAGCCAACTTAGGCTCCAATGGCATACTAGTCAAGTTCCTGTCCAAAGCTCGGCACACTAGATAGCTGCCACCAGCCCACATCACCCAAGATCCCTTCATTAGCCAGTGTATGTCAGGCGCCAGCCCATTTCGACTTGCCATGCACTGACCAGTTGACCCACTAGTCAACAACAAGTCACGCAGTTTAATCCCTTGGTTGAAAGGAATTTAGCAGCACAACTTGTAGTGCGGACCTGGCGGCTCCTGTAACTCCCAAAACAACGTGGTCGATCAGTAGCTTACCGGCTGACCCAGACACAGAGGAATAGGAGTTCAGGTACACTCCTTCCAAGACATAACATAACAAACATTTAAGGTGTGGCAACCGCAAAGGGCTGCTAGGTCGAACCGACCAAACACACCATCGGATGGATCCAAAACACAATGGGTTCCATACCACCAAGCAAATGGATACCATCCAGGTATTCACTCATCTAGAGGACTTCAACCAGTTCATCCTCAGAATTATCACCAGAAATATCAGACTCCGAATCAAACATATCTAAATACTGATCTTCCGGAAGCAAGATGTCTGGCAAGTCCACCACATCAGTACCACCAGACTGGTGGCATTGTCGACCGACACGAACGCAGATGGCAACATACTTGACCAACACTGGAAGAGGGACCCTGCCAGTTGAATACAGTGCCCAAAAGTCAGCATACCTGAGAGACGACAGTGCGGACACAGGTGGTACAACAGCTGACAAGAAGACATCTCGTGCCTCAACAATTGTCGGGTGTTCAATTTCTGGTGATAATTCTGAGGATGAACTGGTTGAAGTCCTCTAGATGAGTGAATACCTGCCTGGTATCCATTTCGGCTTGGTGGTATGGAACCCCTTGTGTTTTGGATCCATCCGATGGTGTGTTTGGTCGGTTCGACCTAGCAGCCCTTGGCGGTTGCCACACCTTAAATGTTTGTTATGTTATGTTATGTTCACACAAGAAGAGGCAATGTGCCTCATCATCCACGGCTGTGGAACTACAGCGCAAACAAGTACGTTGAGGACGTAGGAGGGCAGGCAGCTGCCAACGTCCTGTGTGAATGCGCAGATGATGGCAGCCAAGACGAAAACGCAAGAAGCGTACCAACACACCATGAGAAAGTCTACATGAGTAAAAAGAAGGGACCACGCCCAAAGCATGTGTACCCACAACCCTGAAATACAGACCAATACGGGATCCAGTACCATGTTCAACCTGGGACAGATGCTGGATGTGCTCAGTGTACCTAGTGGACAATGCCTCATCAATGGCAGTAGCATCCAAAGGCAGGCAATTCCGCAAGGTGCGTGTAATTCCACCTGCACGAGGCAGGAGAATCCGTAACACCTGAAAGAGAGCCCCCACAAAATTATGGGCCCGAGAGCGAGTCGAGAGAGCATCATCAATGTTCTGTCGTAGCACACCTCGATACACTGAAGCAACATCTAGGTCAACAAGGCAGTTATAAAAGCGAACAGCACGCCGCACATAGCAATGCACAAGAGGTTCAGATCCAAGCTCATGTAATAAAGGCAAATGGGGCACAGATGCAGGGAGCCGCAACCATTGACGGATCAGGCGGCACCGCTGCACCTCCAAAGGATCTGCCAAGCCATAGAATTTAGGGAGGCTCCAAATAGACGACCACAAACCTGGAATAGACAAAAGGCCCCAGAGTTCACTACCATACAAACCAGCAGGCTCCATAACAGTATGCAACAATCTCAAGAAGGCGGGGAGGGCACACGGGAAATCTAGTACGGCACGCATTTGGGCTGTAGCAGCATGAAAGGAGGATGAAAAACATTTCACCCTGTGAGCCGCCATGGTGCCCGCAGAGGCAGCTGAGTCAAAAATGAGTCCAAGATAACGCGTTCCCTCAGTCAGCGATGCTGAAGCAACACTTGCGGTGCCCAAACTCAAACAATGGTCAGCAGGTGCCGGAGCACCCGCCTTCACACCCAAAACGAGCGCAATACACTTTGGCACCGACAACTTAAGATTACGATCAGCCAACACAACAGCAGTATGGTTCAGCAAAGCCTGCAGGTCGGGAAGGCTCTCCGCCACCAGAGCAGCGTCATCAGCATAATGATAATCAGGATGGCAGCCTGGAAGCCCAGGAAAGCGCGGTCCCTTGTCAAGAGCACTCAATGCTGCACTAAGTGGCTGAACATACAAATTGTATAACATGGGGCTGAGGGGACAACCTTGCTTGACACCAACACCAACATGGAACGGGGATGCCACTCTCCCATTTGTAACCACCTGATAGCGCAAACCCTGGTACATGCCTGCAATACCTCGGACAAGGTGCTCTGGGAACTGTAAATTGATGAGAGTATCCACCATCTTGGCATGGTCAGTAGTATCATACGCGGCTGAGACATCCAAGAACGCCACATACATGAGACGATTGAGGCTGAGAGCATGATGAGCCACATGTTGCACAACAAACAGATTATGAAGAGTGCTCCGTTCAGGCAAGAACCCTGCTTGTCGGGGGAACATGTCCCCATGCTCATGGCTATACCGAGTGTGTGCCACATACACCCCAGAACCCAAACAGTTTGCATACAACTTATGAAGAGGCGAAGACACCACTATAGGGCGATAGTTGACCTCCTGAGCATGGTCCCCACGCTTGTAAATGGGACTCAACAAGGAAAGACTCATCTCCGAAGGCTCTTGTCCAGCCAAGTGCACAGCTTTCAGGATAGACTGAACCAAAGGCCGAATCTGGTAGGCAGCCAGAGCAATGACTGGAATGCCAGATTTACCAGGAGAAGCCCGACATTTGAGGCGCTTGAAGGCACTTCTGATTTCCTCATCGCCAAATAAATCATCGAGGTCGTCTGCTGTTGGCGAAGCCAAAGGCGGCAGAGGGGCCGTCACTGGCGGCCCACTGAAGACGCTGGCAAAGTGCTGGGCAACAACAACAACAACAAACATTTAAGGTGTGGCAACCGCAAAGGGCTGCTAGGTCGAAACGACCAAACACACCATCGGATGGATCCAAGCAGAATGGCTTCCAGACCACCAACCAAGCAGTACTGATACCGAAACATGTATCCAGGCAAGACAGAGCCCATGATCAAGAACACCACCCACTCCTCCATCGGTTGCAAGGGCATGGCAAACAATGACGATTACCACGGGCTGGAGATGTACAAGAACCATGCAAATAACTCAACCACAGAGGGATATATGCAACCAGACCCAACCACCATGGAATGTGGCCACCATGGATGTGGCCGAATCAATCCCTCAAAGTCAAGGCAACGCTCCTATCGAGACAGAGCCCATGATCAAGAACACCACCCACTCCTCCATCGGTTGCAATGGCATGGCAAACAATGACGATTACCACGGGCTGGAGATGTACAAGAACCATGCAAAGGACTCAACCACAGAGGGATATATGCAACCAGACTCAACCAACATGAAATGCATGTGGCCGAATCAATCCCTGAAAGGTCAAGACAACGCTCCTAGCGATTGCAGGCAGGTGCGGATGATGGGATACAGCAGTCCTCCGATGCCAGTCCACAAATAGCATCAAAGAGAAAGTTGCATCAACCATAATGGCTGGCCACAAGCATGGAGTGCTATAGGCCAGCCCAGCAACAGCTGGCCCCCCTCCATAGGCAAGCTGCTGCTGCGCACCACGGGACACAACGTATCGCACAGCTGTCTGAAGAGGCTAATCATCAGGTTGTCAAAGCATAGAGCCCAATGGCTGCCACCTGGGCAAAGTCGTCTGCTGTTGGAACCACTGGGCTGGACTGGGCAATACCACGGCGGAGGGCCTTCCAGAAGTACGATGGCTGAGATTGACACAACTGCTCGAACTGCGAGTATGATCAGAATCATCCTTCATTCACCTTTTTCACATACATACTGGGTGTATGCCTTCATATGCCAACATATTCCATTACCCCTATACCCCTGTACCCATACCACCTCCATTTTGAGGCCCCCTCACTATAGTGTCATACTCAGAGTCACAGCGCACATACCCTAAAAATCCCATCTATGGTGCCCCACTTTTACCAGTAATACAACATCAGAGCCAGCACCAGAAGGGCAGAAGGTAGTCTGGAGGAGGGGACTACCTTCTGATCCTTTTTTCTGCTGCTGCTCCTTGGTTAAGGAGGGGTCAACAAAGATCTTCCTTCCCTTAAGACGCTGCACAAGGGGGCTTATATGAAGCGCCTTGCAAGCGAGGACGGTCTTTGTTGACCCCTCCGTAGCAAAGATGGAGCAGCATCAAATGAAATGCATCCATTCTTCTGCTGCAGGATGCAAGACCCAACAGCACCCACATAAAAGCCTTGGTGCATCTCAATTCCACACCAAAAGGGAGGTAGCTGCCTTTAAGCACCATTACATCTCCACGCCAACCTAAACCACATCCCCACTACCAACGAGTCCTAAACCTTAAGGTCAGAGCTGCCCGACAACAGCCCCTAGAGCACCCCCTTACTGCTGCTCAGCACTGCCCACCTTCAAGATAATAGGGCGGGGTTTGCCACCAGGCAGTGGTTTCCCCACCCCGAAGGCACTAGCAGACGACAGTTATGGAGCCTCCACCCATCTTCACTTTCAGATCATCAATGAGGTACCGTACCTCATTGATGATCTGAAAGTGAAGATGGGTGGAGGCTCCACAATCAAATCGTTGTCTGTTCTGCGTTTCACTCCTTCAGATTTGACATGCCAAACACTCCTGAACTGACTGAGAGGTGACAACCCTGCTGTGACAAACAAACTTAAAAGGTGTCACAACCACAAGAGGGCTGCTAGGTGTGAGACCCTGTGAGACAGAGTATAACAAAGCGTAAGGCAGTTCGTCCTCTGTATGCATCCCTTGCAACATGCACATGCTCGCCCCTAGCACTGCGGTGCAACCACAGTATTCTCAGTGCCCTTGCCAAAGGCTTACAGGCGATACTGTAATGTCCCCATACCGTATACAGGCAGACAGTGCATCAGAAGCACTTCACCTTGGCTTACTTTCCAGTCTCATTTTGTTCTCCATTCATGTTGCATATCAGTAACAAGCACAACTCACAGTGACAATACATAACATGCCCAGCCCCATACCCTCTGATGATCACGTTCATGTCCAGAATTGTGCCAATAACTTTGAAAGGTATGGCTACTCACAATATGACATCAGTCAAGTATATTACTACATTTCATGAAATGCCATAGCAATAAATGCCATAGGCCCCATAGTACTACTGACAGCACAATCTGAACAACCTGACGGCCCTATATGAGCATATGTCCAACATGCGCGCCAGATACTCATCAGCTTGGCTTGTGTTCTACATACAACATTCCCCTGTAAAAACATCAAGCATGCGCAGCACTGCCATTGTGGAAGCTCAGCCCTCATTGTGACCTTTAAGTCTGAATACCATCAGTTCATGCTTGATGTATCTGAAAGCAAATGTATGTTGCATGTATCACTTGTCACACCCACAGTACATGCTGGAAGAGTTGACACACCCTGTCACTAGTGCCTACCTAGTATGTGACAGGTCAACGTCACCAGCACAAGTTGCCATGTCACAGCCAATAAGAAACCCCACCCTTGCTCATCCACCACTATAGCTCCAGCACAGAGACCAAGTAGGGCACAAGCGCGCACGGCAACCAGATCTGGCATTGTATGAGATAAACACGGCACAGCCCCACAGGCGTGCAGCACACATCACATGTCCATTGTGCTTAAGGGCTAGATGGGGGTCCTCAAGCTATTACAATGTACATGTCATGTGGTCTGCACTCGGCCTGGGGGTCTATTAAAGCACAGCTCTGGCGCTGAAGCATCAAGACCTCATTGCCACAATACATGGATGGGCGCTACTGTTTGAAGCCCATGCAGGGCACAAACCGCATGCTTTTCCTTGACCCTCAGACCGATGGCACAGGCGTATAAAGAACCAAGCCCAAACAGTACGAGACTCTTTGCTACAGTCGGGAGGGGCCTTGGGGCATTCCGCATTACTCAATACAAAGCCCAAAAAGGAGAAGCAGATAACATAAAAGTAAGCATTCCCACATACACTCCAATAACGAACGCTGATAGAGCAAGCCATGCTAAAACAATGATCCTGCCGTCAGAAATCACGCTGTCCAGTCTCTTAGTACTCAGGGCTATTATTGCCCTTAGCCAGAACACGCCTAAGTAGGCAGCAGTGAGATATAACACCATGAGCCCAGGGTACTTCACTGCTCCAAACCCTGATCCTCACCCAAACATTTTCTGTTAGGTCTAGATCCGTATAAAACAACAGAAACATTATGCGGGATCACAACACAGCTGCTTTGCAGCCCTACAGCCCCTAGACTCTAGACACATTGAAGCAGTCCCCAATCATCCCTCTGGGATCTCCTTTGCAAAGGCAGATAATGCCCATGGTTCCCTGCTGGCTCTAAGTACAGTGCCATTGCTTTGCCTTTGGGGCCTCCAGATATGCCATAGTAGGCATTGTAAAAAAGAGCCCGACATGTAAGGAACAACCATATAGCGCTTCAAACACTGCTTTCAGACATCACATTGCTGCCACAGAGCAGATGTAGTGCAGGTTTTTCATCCAACGACTGCCCAATCAAACGGATGGTGGCCGATATCAAAAGATTAACCAACGCTGCTGTCGCCAGTATCTGCAATAAAAAACGGCCATGCCTTGACTGTGAGCAAGGTCTGCAAGCAACACAATTCACAAAGCTTGTAGGCTGCTTCAATGCCACTCTGAGAATAGAGAGAAATAGACAACAAACAAACAAACAAAAATTGAAGGTGCGGCAACCGCAAAGGGCTGCTAGGTCGAAACGACCAAACACACCATCGGATGGATCCAGAAACAATGGATGCCACACCACCAAGCAAGAGGAATACCCAAGCATACATTCAACTACGGAGACTGCAAACAGCCACAACCACAACAAATCGTGCCCTTATAGGCCACCAATGCGTACTTATGCAACCCCATAGTGCAATATTTAGCTGATACATACACAAATCCAATTTCCATCTCCCTGTAGAGCTGCAGAGCCTCTGTCACTTTTTCCATGGCAGAAAAAAACATGTTATGTATATACATAGTAAGAAGAGACAGACCCTGCCAGCTGAAAGTGCAGCCAATGCTCCTCCAGTAAAACCTCTTCCTAAAACACATATCCACCCTTTCGGATACCAGCTCTCGGCTTTGTACACAGGCTGGGACTGATCTACGTGAAGCAATTTTGGATTGGCTTTGTGCAGAAATCCTATCCGCCACATAAAAACAGCGGAGCGCAACACTTCCTCACTGCAAGCTAAGAGCTAAGCTCTTCTGGCAACACATATCTTTTTAGCAGCAGTAGCAGCAGTAGCTACACCCCTGAACATTCTCAGCCTCGACTGCAGCAGAACTTGCTTCATGTCCTTGTCATAAAGGTATAGCGAGCGAGGGCATCCCCTCTCCTTTTGGCTCTGCACTACCCTTATCTCTACCAGGCCCCTTGTTGCACCCAGAGTGCCCTAATCTGCACCCAATCCGCCATTGGAAGGCGATATGCATCGATCAAATCAATTGAACACCTTGAACGAGCTTGCGCTCTGAACAATGGTCTCTAAGGAGCTTACAGTAGCCAGAACGGCCACCAGTGCCATCACCCCCATAACAGCCAACATAAACCACACCTTCAAACCCTGGGGGCTGTACACCTTCCTGTACATTTGAATTGGGTAGAAGACAGCCAGGGGCCAGAACGTAATGGCGCCAATGAGACCCACAAAAGCGCTGAAGAAAGGCAGAATGACAGCAATGACCGTAATGACAAGGACGTAAGCGGTACGGTACACGCCGCGGGTGATCCATTCAGGGATGGATTCGATGCGGGGGGCGCAGGCCAGCAGGAGATCTTCAATAGTGGCGAAGACTGGTTGGGAGTACACCTGCGGGCAGGAGGCAGCAGCATGGGAGCTTTAGAATGTCACACCAAGGTTAGCTTAGACAAAAAAAACATATAGCAATGAAATAAAAAAAAATCTCTTGGTTCGTTTGGGTGCGGCTGTTGCTCAAAGCAAGGCAGCAGCATGGGAGCAAAACACGCTGGCTCGACTTCCTCAGCACCAATGACAGCAACTTAGTAGATAGAGCAGGGCAAAATCGTTTGACTGATTCTAGTGCTGTTACTGTGATGGGAGGCATATAAGCCTACGAGTAAACATAGCAACTTCCATGAGTCATGTCAGGCGCAAACATGAGGCTGGTGTGTAACGCTACGCGGCAGCAGGCGCAAGAGGCGAGCAACGGCCTTTCTTTGCTATGGTTGGGCAAACGCATAGGCATTCGCATTACTTATACATTGATTCAGGTCATTACGTATACATCGGTCAGGTCATTAGTTATACATTGATTCAGGTCAAAGTCAATCCTCGTAGTGGGGGCTACAACCCATTAAATTGATTTATCTGCTGCTGCTGCTGCTGCTGTTGCTGCAATTGCTCCAACAAGAAAGTAACAAGAAAGCGGCCTCTGAAGGTGACTTTGAAAGAAGTCCTCAAGGATGTGCTTCTGGTTCACTCCTATGGCCCTCCCGACTGTTTGATACAGCTAAAATCAACGCAGGGGAGAATGCAGAAAGTAACACAGCCCCTGTCATGCAGTGCAGCGACAGGGAAAAGCAGGATGCAGCAAAGTAGTAAAGCAAAATGCAACCACCACCAGAAACCTAAAGCTTGTCCTGACAGCTGATCAGGTAACCTGATTCAGTGAGCTGAAAGTGCTTGTACTGCTCGGAGATTGGGTACAGGTAATCAAAGCAGGGTAGAGTGATGCGACAAGAAAAGCAGGGTCTGTCATGCAGTGCTGGAACGAAATGGACAATGTGCAGCGAACAATGCAGGTTGCAACCACCACCCCAAACCTAGATCTTGTCCTGTGTGCTGATCGGTGAGCTGCTTGTACTGCTGCTAGATCACAATCACTCACTGATCAGACTCACCTGATAAGCTGGGATTAGATGTATGATGACCATAAGGTTTGCCAGCAGTGTAGCCCACATGGGAGCATTTGCAAACCCTAACACAATGCTGCTCGGCACATTGTTCCCTAATGCCATGTAACCAGTCACCGAGACCGCCATGTAAAACACAAACGCCACGCCGGAGCCCAACAGAATCGTCTTTTTCATGGAAATCACAGCCTTTGGAGGCTCCTTCAATGTATCTTGAATCTCCAGAAGCACCACCGTGCCGTTGTACGCAAAAGCAACAGTCCCAAGGGCCGTAAGCACGCCAAAAAGCTTATCCATAGGTGGTGCTGGACGGCCGGTGAGGGTGCCCTGCATTGCATCTGCTTCTGACGCGCCGAGACCGAATGCGACCGATGAGTAACCGATTGACATGATTGCACCGATGATGGAAGCCCACCAGGCCGATTCCAGGTTTGGGAGCTGGGACATTAGGAGTTGGATGGCTCCGAAGATCAGGGTGTAGATCCATGATGAGGAGGGGCAGGCTGAGGATGAGTGGAGGGAGCAGATCTGCATTGCCACATACCTACATGGTGGAGCAAAAGCAGCAGGATGAGCAACTTTAGCATGAGCCATTTGACTCAAGGTATTTTGTATCGGATTGATGTGTAGGCAATGGTGGCTGGGTTGCAGAGTGTGATAGTGGCAGCATCTTGAACTCGAAGCATATGCAATGGATGCGGGGTTGCAGGTTGTAACAGCGACAGCAGCAGCAGCAACTGGCAATTGTGTCAGTCCCAGGGAGGCTATTGCCCATAACACAACACTGCTCCGCCTGTGAAGCTGGCAAGAGCAGAGCGTACTTCCTAGTTTAGGGTTTTGGGGCTTAGGTTTACACCTTAAAGCATTGCAGGTGTGGGTCTGATACTCCCTACCTGCTTGGTGACATAGGCACACATCAGGACCTGCTGTAAATCCCACAGGGCAGGCTGTAATTACACTGCACTCATGGGAATCATTGGGTCCACCTCATGGGCACTGCAATGGCTGTAAACCTGTGCTGTTACTGATTTTGTAAAATGGTAGCAATCATCAGCTATCTCTCCTGACTGCTGCCATTGTGTAGGTGCTGCCAACTGGGTGGCTGGTTTGCCAGGAGCAGCTTTTCGAGGAGATAGCAAAACATGCAAGCTCAAAATGCAGCTGACTAGATGCATCTGGCTGGCAAGAGTTGTCGATGCTTCTACCCAATAGGACCTAAACCCCTGGTCATATTACAATGGGTAGTGATAGCACCCAGCTGCCCCAGAAATCAAAACCTTACAGGAGTCATGCCTTCCTGGAGATAATGAAGTGTCCTATAAGATGTTGAAACTCAACACTACACCCTGCTGCTGTTGCAAGCGCCACCTGCTGTCTTCGGACCCACATCCCTTGGCTGGTAGGGGTTTCACAAGATTCACATCACAACACAAACCCCCTTCTTTAAACCTACTTTGGAGCACAAGACATGGTATGTATGTGTAGCTCGCTCCCTCCTTCCCGTGCTTGCTATCGCTTTTGCTTCTTCCTTAGTGGCCAGTATTGCTCGAGTCCCCTCTGTTTACTGTAATCACTATCTTCTTGTCCTTGCCAGCTTTTCTCAATGTCTACCCCTTTAACACCCGTATTGTAGCCCCTCTCACCGCATGCTTTCAGCAGCTGCAATTTGGTATCCGATGGACGTGAGGACCATGTTAGCATGCTGTGCAATACTCAGTAGAGTGGAGTGCTTGGGACCTGAGCAAAAGCATTGCAGCAAACGTGACACATTACAGATATTACATCAGATCAAAGATAAGCAGTAATTAGCGCCAACAAAAGCATCTTGCGCCCTGGTTAGGGAGCATCTCATGCATTGTCGCTCTTCCTGGGGTGCGGGTCCTACATCCTTCTGTGATAGGCTTCCTTGCACGTGTGCCTCTTGATTCATTATCTACTCTGCATTCGCGTGCATCTCATCTGCATCTCGGGCACTCAAGTTGACATCAAAGGAGCATGTCTGCAGAGCCTGCTCTAGGACACAAAAGCACATCAAACGCAGGCCACATGCAGGCTAGCGGCAGAATGCTTGAAATGGCTCAATTTGGGGGTGAAAGAAGGTCAGTGCAATCACAAGGCCCTGGAAACATGAGCTCTGTAGGCACACTTGCTATGCAAATAAAGCATTTAAACCACAGAGGTCCCGGAAGCAAATGCACCCCTTCCCAAACCATGGACCCACCCCATACTAGTACTTACCCATGATATGATACACAGCATGCTTGTATCGTGTATGTCTCATGGCGCCCACTTGATAAACATCCGCCAGCATGAAGCTTGCCCATAAGGTAATGCCACAGAAAGCCACAAGGCATAAGGGTCCCGCAATCCAGCCCAGCCAGGCCAGAGCATCAGGGAGCCCTAGCACTCCTGCTCCGATGACAGCTGTCACTAGGTGACCAGCTGCAGTGACCCAGTTACCTGCAAGGGGAGGAGAGGCGAACCGACGAAACCAGGGGTAGTAAGACAACCTAAAGTGGGTGCAAAGCACAAAGACCAGGAGAGGCATATCCGGGCGTGGGTGCTAAGGTAAAGAAGCACATGACCTGCCATGCATCAGAATGATGTCTGGCTCTGAGCGTGGCCAGTGGTGGCGTGCAACTGACATTGCAGATATAATAGAACCCCAAGGAGAGGGCGACCCCTAGGGGCCAGCTAGAATGGCATTGCCATCTCAAAGTGTTGTTCAAGTCCATAGTAGCAAAGCAAGGTTGCCCAGTAGGGACCCTTGATAATCCATCTGATGCTGAAGAACCAGAATTTAGCAGTGTGATAGGCTCTAGAGGTTGTCCCCCGTATGCTGCCTGCCCGCCACTAGCATTCGTTGCTAAAACGCTGCTGCATAATAGGAATGAAAGCCTATGGCTGTGCTGTCATTTTGCTGTCATTGCCAGACAAGATTGTTTGCAGAGCTTATACCTGAGCTACAGTGAAAAACCTGTTAGGCATGAGGAGATCGGTCAGGGGTTCAGCCAGATAAGGACAAGTGTTCAGAAGGAGATTGGCAGAATTAATGCATCTAGGCAGATAGGGCTAGGCTGCAGCAGCCCTAGGGCGGAAAGCAGCCTTCCCGCACTGCCCCTCATGGGCATGGGTGCAGCAAGACGTTGGGATGTGCGAGAAGCTACTCAGCCGCGAATGGCATACTTACTGTGACCAGCGTGCTGGCTTCCTAGGCTACTTCGTCGGCGCTCTGGCACAGTGCCCCCTTGGAACCTTGTGAAGGACACTGGTGGCTCATGGAAGCTCACTACTGCGTCCTTAGCTTCTGAATGGATGGGGCCGATCATGATGTCGTCAGAGCAAATGCCTGAATTCTATAGGACTCTCCGGAGGGACCACTAAGATGTCTCCACCCTTCACAACTTTCCCAGTCCAGGGGCGAATCATCAACTGAGCGCGTAGATCATGTGCTCATGCGTTAACGAGAGTGTCTAAGGCTGTAAGGAATGGTCTCAGTTCAGTTAGGACAGTCTTTAGGCACCCGATCGTAAGCAATTTGCAGGCCTCGCCTTAGCTCATGACGATCCAATGCGCATGTCCCAGGCCTTACAGTGCAGAATCGTAGTATGGTCAAGCCACGGCACTCCGGCGAACAAAGCCAAGCGAGCTCCTTCACTGAACGACTGAAGAAGTGAGTCCCGTCACGGTGTTGTCTGACAGTGACCCCAGCTTTGAAACCATTCCGAGCTGCAAACCCCTCTTGATCTTGAGGGGGCCGATGCCATGGGAGACCGCAAAGCAAACCTTCAGCAATGCTAGACCAGAGACCGTTCGACCATGTCAGGCTCAACCTGGCACCGGGCCCCCATGCTCGCCCAAGAAGGCCCTCTCGCAAAAGCCCATACTGCTTGGCAATATCATAGTTGATCATAAGCAAGCTTGGTGCAACCAAATCTTGGACATCCTCACAGCCACATCAGGCACAGATGGTGCGTCCCATGCTTCAGTAACCTTGATACTACTGCTTCGACTGCTGCGGATCCTGACTGCTTCTGCTTCTTGTTACGACATCATCATTCAATCCCTACAATCAGCTAATAGGTCTTGCATATCCAATCTTTGGCTGGCTAGAAGCACTCACCAGCAGCAAGTACACTTCCACTTAGGTTCTCCCCACAGCAAGCCTTCCTTCATGTACTATATGTACTGCAGCCTTTGAGCCTGTGGCTATACTTGCTCTTGAGTGCCTCAGAAACGCGCTCCAGTACCCTACCAGAGGGACCAGGGTGTCTTCCAGCACCTCTGCTTGCCATTCATAGTATGGGCTTGTGCACTGGGTGTTCTGACCTCTAACTGTAGCCCTCCCACTTAGGCCTGCAAGGACTTATCTAAGTGCTGCTACTGCCCATCAAAGCAGTCAACTGCTGTGCTACAGCTCTAACACCCGCGGTCACCCGCTCCCTGTCACCCAGTGACACCCGGTTACCATACCTAGCCCCAAACTTATCCGGATGCCACCTCATTAGCTCCCCGCGCAAACGGCGCTTCACATCCCCAGGACCTCTGCAGCCATGCAGCAGCAGACCCTTCAACTTCTCTGCATCTATCACCAGCTCAGCTTCAGATGCCCCTGCTGCTGCCCCTGCTGCTGCTGGTTTTGCAGGACCTATGCCTGCAGCTTGCCTTGGCTGTAATTGCTGCTGCTTTGCTGCACCTCCAGGCCAAGGGATGTCACTGAAGGTAATGGGCTGGGAGGCAGGGCGCTTGTCAATGGCTGCCCATTGAGCTTCGTAGGCTTCATACTTCACAGGAAGAGCGGCCTAAGCATTGCAGAAAACGAACACCAGTACAGCTTAGTCTGGAGCTGAAGGAGTGACATGCTTTTTAACACCATTGACTGGATGCTTCTGTAATTATTATTACATTTCTTGATATGCCATAGCAATAAGTACCGTAGGCCCCGCACCTCAAGCTGTCACAAAGAACAGCGAGGTGGAACAGAAACCATGATTGATTGATCGATCTCATGGCGTCCACCAGCACCGATGCAGGCTAGTGGGCTGGCAGTGGCGCCAACTATTGAAAGCTGCTCACTGGGCAGATAACGCTCCCCATGAGACGAGACTGAATGTTGTATACCATCCGCAACCAACTGGCATGAAAGCTCCCATACCCCAGTTTGCGGATGGCAGGGACGCAAGCAATCTATTTGGCGTTCTCTGGCGAAAGCGCCCCTTGTATGGTTAGAAGACAAGAGATACAAGCAGAGATGCACACAGAACATGTGACATGAGGACACCGATATACAGGGTGCCTTGGCTCCCTTATCCTTCAGGCCAACCCCAGGCAGAGTTCC
The DNA here is from genome assembly GCA_963556185.1 of Pseudopediastrum boryanum. NCBI lineage: Eukaryota > Viridiplantae > Chlorophyta > Chlorophyceae > Sphaeropleales > Hydrodictyaceae > Pseudopediastrum > Pseudopediastrum boryanum. Next base: position 10,363,631 of record OY744494.1, read on the forward strand.
ATATGCTATGCTCACAACCTCATCCCGGCTCCTGACCCCCTCTCTACCTCTCACCCTGTTCCACCTCACTACTTTGTGACAGCTTGATGTGCGGGGCCTATGCCATTTTTTGCTATGGCATATCATGAAATGTAAAAATAATACCCCCTCTCCAACACCCTGAATTGGCTCCCTCACCTCTTGCACCTGTCGCAGCATAGCCTCCCTCCAGTTCGCATCCTTTGCCTGTTCATCTCTAAGGATCCTATCAGACTCAGCTTTCGCTTCTGCTGCGCGCTTCGCCCTCTTGGCTGCTCCCTCCTCCCTTACACCTCCCGGACCATCCCCAAAGCCTAAACCACGCTGGGGTACCCTCTGCTTTCGCATTTGGCGCTTGTGCTCCTCCATGTCCCTCCAGATCCGCTCTGCCCAAACATCATCGTCTTCGTCTTCATCATCATGTGTAGGAAGACTGGACTTGCTAGCAGGGGGTTGCATGGGTAGCTCATCTTCTGGTCTCGGCGCGTACCTAGCATCAGTAGCAGCAGCAAGTCAGCATTAGCCTTAAGAGTTTGTAATGAACAAAAGCTATCATTGCTGCCATGATTATGTATCGATAGTGAGCCAGATTCTGGCACGTCATCTTCTGGTCTGGGCTCTGTTATTAGCATCATCAACAGGACGGTATCTGTGCTTAGGGGTGCCGATGGACACAGTCATCATCGCTGCCATATCTCTGTCATAAAGTGAGCCAGATGTGGGCAGCTCATCTTCCTATTAGGGTGCATACATAGCAGCAGCAGCTGCACACACTATGGTTGGGGAATTGAGACCAGGCAGAGACTTGGCAAGAGCTTGAACTAGAAAACCCTCCTAAGAACGATGGCTGCAAGCCTTCAACCACATTAACGGCTTACTGGCCTACATCTCCAGGCAACCTTGCATTCAGCTGATTAGCAGTTAAGCACTGGCAGCATCCAGAGGCTTGGACAAAGCATCTATGGAAGCTGTCTGCCATAGCTCTGACAAAAACAGCTGCAAGCCTTGAACCATGTTGACGTCTTCCTGGCTACATCTCCAGGCGTGCTCACATTAGCAGAGGCCCGGCTTGCATTCGAAACAGCACACAGTCATGTGAGCACAACCAGCTCTGCACCCTCACCTAGCCCCACTATGAAAGAAATCAGCATCTTGATCACTCAGAGCCTCCCTTAGTAAAGGCCTCCACTGGCCCGCCCTGCCCCCCGTAGCTCAACCAGATCATTCCAAGCTACTGCTATGCTAAACCCTGCCCCCCCCCCCCAACCCCACCCCAACAACAGCAGCACCAACACCAGAAGTATCCCCTTCCATTCCTGCCACATCCCCTGACCTAAGAGTGTGATCGCGCCTTCCCTGTTCTCACATCGTCTCACCTTGCCCATCCTATCCCACCAGCATCATCATCGCTCAGCTCCTCTCTCAACCGCGCTCTCCACTCGTCATCGCTACCAGGCCCACCCCCACCCTTCTCATCATCTGAGCTACTGCTGTATTGACGGCCACCACCAGTGGTACCAGCAGCAGCAAAAGCAGAGGGCTGACCCTCCATACCCTGTGCAGCAGCTCCCCCCATGAGCTGCTTTACAGTTTGACCCTTGGCATTTGGTAAGTCAACATCTGGAGGGTGATATGCCTGTTATATGAGAAACAAGCGAGTCCACCTCATTACAACGTCTGCATAATCTACGGGAGCCCCACAATCCCATAGGAGGGGACTGGGCACGCAGGGCCTTAATTCATTGTGGGGAGGAGGAGTATGCAAAGCATTTTGGGCCCTACTCACCAACGAGGAAGCCCTAGGAATGCCCTAGAAAGAGGAGATGTCCGTCAAAAGCTGTGTTCCACCCCTTCCTATAGGACTGTAAGGCCCCTTACACGGACAATCGCATGCAGTCAATATCGCAGCTGCATTGCTGAACTGCAGGACTGCCCCTCAATAGCTGACACAATGCAGTACAGGTTACAACGCGCATGTACTTGTAGTCACAAGCACGTAAACACCAACTTTGCTTCCAAGCAGTCATTGTTGCAGTAGCTGCTGAGCGCTAACCATGCTGTGTGTACATGCTAAGTCCCCAGCCAACAAGACACTTCCCATGCATCCATGCTCGTACTTTCTTTTGTACTACGGGTACAACTACAATGTCACGGACCCACCTGCAGTACTTGTAACAGCACATCTACATGGCCATGGATAGCTGCAAGATGAGCTGGAGTGTTGCCATCAGAGTTCTGGACATTGGCATCGGCTCCGCGCCTACAGGGCACAAGGGAAGCAACACAACCACAGTTTGATTCAGCTCAACAAAGCTGTTGAAGCTCCCCGGTTGCTGAACATCGATCAAACAAGTCTATTCTTATGAGGTCATATCAAGGTGGCCTGCTTGACACTTAGCATCCCCTGCTTAGCTCATGACTTTGCCAACTGCATCAGAGGAAACATCCTGTAAGCTATCACATGATAGCTGCTGCTTTTTGCTGGTCTGCACACAGCCCCAGCTGCTGCAGACCTTTACCAGCAGCATCAGTAGTAACTAGTTATGACACCCTTGCGAACTTACTCCAAGTTCACCCTGAGCATTAAACACTACAGGCTTACTATTGCAGACAACTTCAGCTATTGCTGCAGATGACTCGGACTGCTGGAGAGCACAGGGATACTGCTGCAAATGCTCCCAGCCACTGGAAAGCACAGGCACACTTATGCTGTTGGTAAAGCACGTCTGCTAGTTGCCTGCACAAGGTCCCAAAGGACACACAGGCATATGCCGGCCTTTGTGTTGTCCCTAGTAAGAATACTTGGCAGCTGTATGCCACAAGTGCCTGGATGCAGATGTGAAACAATGCAGAGCCCCAATGCATGCATGCTAATGCGAAATGCACACAACCCAGCAAACCCCATCCAGCATACTGAGGGGGCACCTGCCAGCCCCACAGGCAAGAACAAGGCTCTTTCAGCATGCAACCACCATTTAGGCACCCTCCTGGTGACGGGCTCCTGTTGCTGATGTGCTTGCTACTGGCAGACATGGACAGGGAAACTGCATGGCATGGATATGCATATACATGAGAGACTGAATGGGGACATCTATTGTACAAAACGTTCGCATGTACTTGACTTGGGCACTTCTATCCTGTTCTAATGTGTGGATTATAGCCTTCCCCTGTGTACTTGCAAGGGCTGGAGTTGGCATACACGAGCAAGGCATGCTCGCAAATCTCAGGAATGGGCCAGGGGAATCTCACGTACCTCAAGAGGAGACCAGCCACGTCTGTGTAGCCATGCCTGCATGCCTGTGGATGTGAAGCCCATGATCACCAGCAGCAGCAGGGACAAGTGGGGAGGTTGTCAAGAAGGCCTAGGACATCAACTACCTCGTGAAGGCCAGTGTTGCCAGCGACATCATGTGCGCTTATGATATCGCTTCCATGACGCTTCAGATATTTCTTGACCTTCCTGGCCTCCCCAGTCGCGGCATACTTCAGCAGCTTCCTCTCAGCTGAGCTCCGATCTATACTCTGCTGCCTGTAACCTTTCTTAGCCCTCCTCCCCATTCATTGTTCTGCGACTCGTTGTCTTGTAAGGAAACGTGATCAAGCACTGATAATCACTGTCCTTTCGCTCTTCTATGCTCAGGCCATGCACATCGCACAGTGTGTGCGGAAGGGCCAGACAGACCAAGCACTCTGAACCGAAATATACGGCTGTCCTATCGTTGGCTGACATTGATATTGCTAATGCTGACAAGCAGGGACACGGGCGTGATGTAATTGATTTGGTTCGGATTCGGCGGGCGGGGCCGGCGGGAGGGTGAATCGGTTTCGGGAGCAGGGAATGTGATATCGTTGTGACACGCGCTAGTGCGCTGCCCCTGTTCTGATACATCAGGAGAGGTAGAACCATTTGACAGACGCTTCATGACCAAGTGTTTTTCTATAACTTCTGTCTCAACTACCTAGTTCGTGCCTATTCTGGCTGTTGTGCTTTTGTTGGGCATCTAGCCCTCTCGCACGTAGTAGCAAAGCATAAACGTAAACTAAAAGCTTGTTGAGATACTAGGACGATGTACTTGTACAACATGTCCCTTGCCTAGGCAAAGAACCTCACCAGCACAATGTACCTAGGCACCCTCACGAACAAGCTTGTCAACAGCCAGTAGCTTCTCCCCCGCCAACTAGACTGACAGATTCAGACGCGGCAATGGTGTACACTTTCAGCACGTCGCCAGCCATTTTAGCTAGCAGCCCTCCAGCTCGCTCCCCTGCTGTGCCGATCAAGAGGGGCTGCGCAAAAAGCATCCCGGTTCAGGCCAAGCAGCAGAGCGATGACAGGAGTGCTCGAGTTAGCGAGGAAGGGAGTAGAAGGACTAGTTTCTCAAGCAGCAAGACCCCTTTCGTCTCAGCTTCGTCCGGTGGGGGGAGGCCACCAGCTGGTCCGTCAGAGGCAGCGAAAGCTCAGCAGGTCCTAGTGGGCTTCGATGCCCCTGTGGCCAAGCCCAACCCGGGCCAAGCATCACCAAGCAAGTTGCAAACGCGGGCCAGTTTGCTAAGCCAACAGCTCTTAGACTCGGCGTTCTCAGCCTCTTTAGACTTCAGCGATATCTTGTCTCCGCGCCCTCTTTACAAGGTGAGCTTCGCTTTCGGAAGGAAGCTCATGTTCCGCTCATGTTCCGCGTGCAGGTATAGGTTTTCTCATCTTTCCTGCTGGCCGAGAGTTTGCAGCTGAAATGGTTGTGGACCACGTGGTTCTTCGGAGTGACTTACCGTGTCTTACCGTCTTTCCGCTGCAGGACCAGCCATCTTTTGTTGTTGTGCCGGGAGGCTCTCTTCGAGATCCCTCGCAAGCAGCTTTGACTGCAGCACAGGTGAGCCTGGGGAACTACGTGGGTCACGCCATCCTGTGTCATCGCTCTTGTCGGTGTTCAGCGCATATGTACATAGTTGCATGCGTGTGATGTTCGGTGTCATATCGATATGTTCACGTCCATGGGTTGCGCCTGCACGTGTGTTATGTCTGATCGTCCACAACCAATTGCTCTAGCACTGACCGTTGTCTGTCAATTGTTGTAATTTTCCTGCAGGCGCAACACGCGGTCTTTCGCAGCCCCTTGGTCCTCAGCGCATATGACCTTGCAGCCAAGGCCCATGCTGGACAAACACGGAAGAATGGGGAGACCGTGATGGAGCATTGCATAGCTACAGCTGTCGTCCTGGCAGAGCTGGGGTTGTCTGAGGAAATCATTGCAGCAGGTTTGCTGCATGATGTCCTGTCAGATACGCGCATGACCTCTTGCCAACTTGAGGAGTACATGCCAAGCTCTGTAGTTGCTCTGGTGGAGAAGGTCACTCGTCTCAGCGAAATCAGCCAACTGTACAGGGATAATACACACACCCTAGAGGCAGAGAAGTTGCTGGACATGTTGACTACCATGAGCGATGTGGGCGCCCTACTGATCAAGCTAGCAGATCGCCTCCACAACATGCGGACTGTGAATGCACTGCCACGCTGCAAGCAGGTGAGCTTGAGCTTCAGTATGAAGGGTTCAGCCCAGCTGAGGTGCGGCAGCTGTGGCGTCCGTTCATCTGAATATGCCTTGATCTTTCTTTCCAGTGGCATACCTTATTTGCAGCTTGCCTGGGAGTTGTAGGTGGGATGACCCGCTTAGACCCCTTTGGGTGGCAGGATGCTTATTATCCTTTTGTTTATGTCACTTCTCCTGCTGTGCGTTCATGGTGCTGCTTTGCAGCATGGGCGTTAATGTCCCGAGCCAAGAAGATATCTCAACGTGCTTCACCTTCACTTTGTGCTCCTTTTCCTGTTGCTGCTAGGTGCGGATGGCCAGTGAGACCCAGGAGGTGTTTGCTGTGCTCGCCAACCGTCTGGGCGCTTGGTCCCTCAAGTCTGAGCTTGAGGACTTGGCATTCAAGACTCTGAACCCTGAGGAGTATTCTGAGGTGGCTGCAGCTATAGCCGCCCATGCCCCTGGCAGTGGTGCTGCCCTGACGCAGCACATACAAGCAGTGTCTGAGGCCTTGAGGGCAGCAGGGCTGGTGGTGGTGGATGTGTCTGGGAGGGTCAAGAATGTGTGGGGCGTGTGGAAAAAGCTCAAGGAGGGTGGGAGGGTGGAGGAGGTCTATGACGTGCAAGCGCTGCGGGTGGTTGTGCCTCACAAGCACGACTGCTATGCGGCGCTGCGTGTTGTGGAGAGCAAGTGGGCTGCTATGCCTGGCCGCTTCAAGGACTACATCCGTAACCGGAAGGCAAATGGGTACCAGTCCCTGCACACGACGGTGCGCGATGGCAGCGGACGCAGCCTAGAGGTCCAGATCCGCACTCCCAAGATGCACTACATCGCAGAGTATGGCTTTGCAGCGCATTGGAGGTACAAGGAGAAGCTGGGCAGGGAGGACCTGTGGCTGGACCGTTTGGTGCAGTGGAAGAAGTGGGTAGCTACAAGCAAGCTGGGGATTTTGGATAGAAAGTTGCGGCCGAGTGGCAGCCCTGGTAAGGATGTAGCATTGGTGGAGCTAGCAGCAGCCCTTGGCTTGGACTCTGGCGAGAAGCAGCAGCAGGAGCAGCAGCAAGAGCAGGAGGTCAGCAGCGAGCTAGTTACCGCAGGTTCCATGGGAGCAGCAGCTGTCTCTGGCTTTGCAGCTGTCTCGCCTTTCAGCAGGGTGAACAGCAGCAGCTTTAGCAGCACGCGCAGCAGCTGCGATGGAGGGCTTACTGCTCGGGAGCTGCAGCAGCAAGCACGCGTAGCAGCTTCTGCAGAGCGCTTCGTGCAGAGGTTTGGTCTGCGGCCCGTAGACGACGCCGACCTTCAGCTCCGGGACAGCACGATCTTGGTGAATGGCCCTAGAGGTGTGCGCATGGTAGATGTAGCAGCAGGCAGCACGCTTTGGGAGCTGTTCAGGAGTGGGGTGGTTCCGGATGGTGAGCTAAGGGGCTGTGGTGTGCAGCTCAATGGCGAGCTAGTGGTAGGGAGGGAGCGGTGGCAGAAGCTGCTGCAAGCTGGGGACCATATAGAGTTGGTGGAGTTAGGGAGGGCTTCCCGGGAAGGGTGGGGCCCTGCAGAGCCTGCTCTGTCCAGAGCGCCATCTGGTGGGCTAGGGGAGGAGGGTTATGGAGGGCTGGGGGGTGGGTTGCTGGTTTCTGGACCTAGGGGCCAGTCTATTGATTTAGAAAAGGAGCTCACACGGGCGGCATTTGGGGAGGGTGCCATTGCTGCAGCAGCGATGGTGGTTTGAGATCATAGCATCTGGTAGATAGCCAATGCTTAGGTATGCATCAATGGTGTGGCCTTGTCCTTAGGATGCAGTCCATGCCAAGGTGTGGTATGTGCTTTGCACGAAAGAAACCTGGAAAGCTAGGACTTGTCCTGGCAGGGCTATTGAAGCTCAATCTTCCACAAATGCTGTGCAGCTAGTGCAGCTGCATTTCACAGCAACCAATCCTGGCTTATTGCAGCAGAGAGGAGCGTGCTTCTCATGCACAGGAGTGGAATTCATGAGTACTTCAGAACTGCATGGCTTTGCGAGCCTGTGGCCAATTTGGAGGGAGAAGGGTGCATGGCCCCTCTGTAGGGGCTAAAGGATGTCTGCCACCATGGGATGTAAATGATGTGGGAAGACAGTAGCATGCATCTCTTAGTGTGCCTTAGGTCTTATTTCTGTCGGTTGGCAGTAGGGTAATGCAGTGGCTGCATGGCGGGTTCTGCCATTGGGTCACGCTAGCCAACAGCAGGATCCTGCTATGATACTTCCTTGCATACTTAGACCACTCCTGTCCCTTTCTATTAGCAACACATCTCCCTTCCTGTGAGCAGGTGGTATCTCATAATGGTGGCTGGCTGGACATGGTGACAGTGATCCTAAAGTGTGTGGTCCTGGGCCATATCTGGCTCTATGGGGTTCAGGGAACCAATGGTGAACAGCCTTAAGGGTTGCTAGCTGGGAAGGCAATTGCTTGGTTGAGTCAAATATATTGACTGCTGGGAGGTGGAGAGGGATGGTGTCTAATCCTGTATCCTTGCATGTACAGGCTCTAGACGCTATAGGCCAGTAATGGCCAGAAAAAAGTGCTAACTGTGCTCACGAGGGCATTATTTACATGTGTGCATGGTGTTCTTTGCTACCTCTGCTGGCTTGGGGCACTGTTGCGACATGTTGTATCATTAGCTGTGGCTTGCAAGCCTTGAGCTTGCAGGTCCTGCATGTTGCGATCTGGTGTTCATCACCAGGTGGCAAACTGTACCATACATGCCTGTATTTCATAAAAGCATTAGGGGTGATGGAGGTGCATCCTTTCCACTACTGTGTGGCTGAACTGATGGAGCTGCTAAGTGGGTTAAGTTGTTAGACCTTTGTCAGGCTGCTCGTAGCTGTGTTGCTGGGGTAGTTGCCATACCAGGTGTTGTACAACAAGCAATGGCACTGTGTACGACGATGGTGGGTTGTGTCCCATTTGTATTCTTTGATGTGACGTGTGTTTGAGGTGTACCCTAACTTGAGTGGTGCTACATAACCTGTTACCATTTCAGATGTTGGTTGACGCAGGAAGTTGTGGTGGTCTTCCGTGACCCTGTCATTGGTTAGGGTTGAGTGTTGGGATAATCCTGCTTCATATCGGTTCAGCTGCGGGGAGTTGCGCGGCTGTGATTGAAGCATTACTAGAATAAGAGTGTGCTTTCAGCTGTCATAGTCTTTGCTCACCATAATCCATTTGATCGGATGGGAGTAGCACATGTGAGAAGAGTGTTTATGTCACCGCAGGAGAGGTACACTTTGCTTGGCTGGGGGTTTGAAAGCAGTGGTACGCGTGTGTGCAGTGTACCAGTACATAGAGTTGGTGGTTGGGAGTGTACTACTAAGATGACTGTGTTCTTGCAGATGTGTTTGTAAAGGCAAGGCGAGGAGTAGACATTGTGCGGGGGGTGTGATGGGCCCATTCTGTCCCATCTGCTTGCAGCAAGATGTTAAAATGGCAGCACCAAACCCAAGTCATTACTGGGTAACTGTATGGGTAAAGTAACCTCAATGCGATATGTCCAGAAACTGTGGACATAGCAGCAGGAGACGAAGTTTGTTGCAGCTTGGTGGCTGCTGTTTATCTCATCTGCCATGGTTGGAAAATCTATGGTTGACGCTGAAACTGACATTACAGGGGGTTGAACCTGGGTCTGTGCCAGGTGACGTTGGTCATAACCGCTTTGTTCAAACCTTCGGTATTTGGTGGTACTCGTGTGGCGCATTCTTAGGTGGTTGGCAGCACAGGGATGCTTTTGGGAGGTCTTTATACATGGTCTGCCATTCTTGCAGACTAGAATGGCAAGACATGGTATCACGTGCGGGTGGCATGGTTGTTCTGGCTAAGCTGCATATCCCTGCATGCCATCTGCCTTGTACATCCATTCTTGCAGGCCTGTCACTGGTGCTGTACCTTAAGAGGTAGTGCAGCTTACCGGTATGTTGTAATGATGCATCCCCTGCATCTACATGGGGTCTGCAAGGCTTCATAGCATATTCCTTGTGGTATGCTGCAACTGCGCATCTGGGGCCAGCACATAATCAGCACATGACCCTGGATGGCTGCCCCTGCAGTACATGTTGACGTCAATGGCATCACTGCTAGGTTTTTCATCATGTAGGTATGGACTGCACACCATTTATGGTGCACCTGTGTACTGCACTCTCTTTGCGGGCGTGTGCGGGACGGGCGTGGAGCAACAAATGGGGGTAGTCATCAGCAATGTATTGTGTAATAGTCCTATTGTGTGGGCAGGATTGTGACAGTAGTGTTGCCTTATGTGTGTGAAGTGCTCAACGTGGTATCTTCAGCCCTGAGGTGCTCCTTATGGGAGTGGGCATGGCTGGGAAAACTTGTACACAGGTACCACTTTATGATTGTATGTCATATGAGGGGCATGAGCTAACCACATTGGAAGGCTGGTCAGTCCTGACATCTGGCCCTTGGTCCCTGTCTGTGGTCTTGGAGTTGCTGTCTTGCTCTGTTTCAGCTCTTTGTGGTGCGGGAATTTGAGAAGCAGCAGTACTGGGTTTGAAGTGGTCTTGCAGGGGCTCTTTGATGGGATGTGGTTTGTTGGTGTGTTTACGGATGAGGCTTTGTTGTTGAGAAGCTGCTGCTCCCTTTGAGCAGCTGTGGCCTCTCTCGGCCTTGGTCAAGTATGTGGCCGTGTGTGTTCGTGTCTGTTGGTACTGCCATCAGTCAGGTGGTACTGATGTGGTGGACTTACCGGATATCTTGCTCCCGGCAGGTCAATATTTGGATCTGTTTGATTCGGAGTCGGAGACAGATGTTCCTAGTGATTCGTCTGATGAGGAACTGGTTGAAGTCTAGATAGCTACATGTTTGGGTATTCGCCTTGGTTGGTGTGCTGGCCGTCTTGGGTGGTACATATGCGGTGGACTTACTGGACATCCTGCTTGGTTGGTGCTCTGGATTGTGTTTGATTTGGATACACCCATCAGTCTCCTGCTGGTGATTTGTTTGCCGTGTCCGTAGTTGGATGTCTGCTTGGGTATTCCTCTTGCTTGGTGGTATGGATTCCATTGTTTTTGGACCCATCCGATGGTGTGTTTGGTCGTTTCGACCTAGCAGCCCTTTGCGGTTGCCGCACCTTAAATTTTTGTTTGTTTTGTTTGTTTGTTAGGTACAAATGCTATCATCAGCAGGCTTTTCTTATCTGTGTAGGAAACTATGGATTCAAGCATTGGCGTTGTATAGTGGTGACCAGTATGTGTAAAAGGAAGTTTTATTGAGGCGAGGTGGCTAGAAGTATGTGTAAATCGTTGTGATTGCAGAGGGGAGGATGAGCAGTAGATTTTCCTGCAGCGATGTGTCCAACTGGGGGAGGATGAGAATCACGTATCAAGGCTACCGCCAATGCGGGTGTGGGGGGAGGGGTTCGAAAGCATGCGGGGGCTCCGGGAAGCAGACATATGTAACTTTCTTTCACTGGCCGCACCATGTTCATCGCTGCTCGGTGAGACAGGCGCCCTGTCGGCCCCCCTCCCTCGTGCCCTCGCTCAGCATGCTTATTCATGGCGACGGTAATTTTACCTCCTTTACCGTGGGCCATGCCTCGCGGCAGCTGCCGCTTCCGTCGCATGTATGTCGCATCACCCGAGTGCCACCGTCTTCACTCCGAGAGAAGGCTTGGTGCTGGTCTATTATCCAACTTCTTTGCCTACCCAACGGGTGAAAGTGTATATATAACCGGCCTAAACTCTTGATAAGCTGTATTGTATGCAATCAGGGGACCTTAGCTAGCTTGCTTACCTGGCCGTATTGCTTTCCTATGCTTTCCTCCCACGACTCGTGGAGCCTCAGGTCGCAACTTTTTGGTGCAAACTAAGGGAGATTTCGATTGAAAAGGGAGGGTTCGCCAGTCCTCGCTTCCTGACATTTTGGAGCACTGAATCGCTGGCGCGACCTATGCCTGTTCGCAGGCCTGTTCCGAAACTAAGGGAGCCCATTTTACTCATCCAAGCGTTACTGTCTCCGTGAGTGCACATGGTGGGTCTCTTGAGGACGCGGTTTTCAGCGGCCTGGGGCCTATGGCTTATAGTGTCCGCCCACCTTGCCCTGGTCCCATCAGCCGTACGGTAAGCCTGTGCGCAAAGCAAGGACCACATGGGCCTACATAGCCTGCTAGCAGGCAAGCTACATCCCTCAACCAGTTGCATTATGGCCAGGACCGTTTTGAAGCATTCTAGCGGACATCAACCGTCTCTTTGTCCACAGCCTAATTCCAGTGGATGTTAGGAGACGCAATCTGAACTCTACTGTAGTTCTGGAGCCTCTTGACATAGTTATTACTATATCACGTACATGCACCAGCAATCACGAACACATTCTCTTTTGCACGTGCTTCCCAGGGTTCCAGGCCCCACCGCACCTTTCCACCATAGCATACCTTCCAGTCATGGATCAGCAGCTCCAGAGCTCACATCCAGCGGTACAGGCATCAGCAGCCATGGCAGTACAAGCCTTCTTGCTGCCCCCATCATTACCAGCCTCTCTCCCAACCAGCAACACCACAGCAGCAGCAGCAGCAGCAGCATTTCCTGGCTGGAATCACTCTCATCCACGGCTCCAAACCGCAAGCTTTCTACTGCAACTGCAGTCTCAGCGGGTCCTCGCGCTCCCTATGTCCCCGGCCACCCTCGTCTGCCTGCGGAAGTGCACGATTACCTTGAAGCTGTAACTGCCCGTCCTGAGGCCGTTATACCTGTGGTGTTTGTTGTTATGGTAGACCCTGAGGATCCAGCTACCAATGTTACTAGACAACAGGTGTGTGTAGCCGGTGTGCAAAGGCAGTTGTATTGTTGGGTGGCCAAGCAGGAGTGAACATTCATGCATGTTTAAAGCCTTGTACCTTTAGGCAGGCCTTGTGCACCAGCAGTAAAGTAGCGACGGCACTGCAGCAGCTTGTCTTCGGATTCATACAGTACACAGCCCACCTCCAGAAGGCAATATGCAGCACAGACAGCTTCCAGGAAATTGGTACCGGTGAATTGCAGCACCCTTAAGCTGGTGGACAGGCCCCCTTGCTCATCTCATGTCTCTATTTCTTGGCCGGCTGGCATAAATTGCTTATTTGCCCTGCCTGGGTCCGCTTTTGTGCACTACTTATTAAGAGAGACCACTACACAGCCCTCAGGGCCGTGCAGCACCCAAGCATGACTCCAACCAGTTTTTTAGTGGGGTGGGGTGAGTAAGTGCGAGAGATAGAGAGCCAGAGGGCTTGTGAGCAAAGGAGGAGCCCAGGCCCAGGGGCTGCTGACCTTTGATTTGCTGACCCCTATGTTCTACTCCCGCTGATTCCAGGTGGAGCAGCAGATGGTGCTTTTGCAGGAGGCCTTCTCCACAGGGCTGCCACCAGCAGAGGGCCAGACCAAAGTAAGTCGGCAATGGATAAGCAGTAACAATGAAACATCAAACACTGTAGGGGGCGATTCATATGGCTGGTGGGGTGTTGTCGGGCCGGGGGGGCCGGGGGGGGGGGGGGGTGCGGTGAGCCGGGGGTTTAAAACCCAATAACAAAGATGTTTGAAGAGTGCCTGGTAGCTGTTCCTTTGGCATGTATTGCTGGCCATTAGCATGGGACCATGCATGTACAATGCTGCACTCTAGTCAACCCATGTTCAAGCATTTAGAGAAAGCAAGGACGGTCAAGATGCAACATGTTTGGGTTCCTGCGATGTCATGTCACTCTCTATCTGATCTAACCTAGAAATTGAAATCAAAATGCAACATGACAATTTGCACAGGGGAAGGAGGGAGCGCCATGCAGTTCATAATGCCGCAGGTACCGCTTTTAGTCTGTCGCCTACCTGTCTTTCTGCTTGTGTGTCTGGTCAGTGGCAGAGGCAATGGCAGATGTAAAAGAGGGAGCGCCCTGCAGTTTGTAATGCCGCAGCTGCGTCTTCTTAGTCTGTCGCCTGCCTGTCTTTCTGCTTGTGTCTCTGCTCCCAGCACTGTCAAAACAGGGGGACAGAATAGGACACACTTGTAGTCCCGGTACCAACCCTGGAGTCACCCAGATGGGCTGGTTCCGATCCGGTGTCATTGTTGTATCATCAACAAGGTCAATTCACTCTGAGTCTAGAGAGATGTTTGAGTCATCATAGATGCTTGTTAGCCCTCAAGGTTACAGCTGGCTAAGGTTTTTCTTACGCATCACCAATAGCTGCCAGGCCTGGAGGTTTAAGACAATCCATCAAAGCAGGGGGGAGTTGGGACGGAAGAAACAGGGGTCTGTCATGCCCTGGCATGAAGAATAGCAGGATGCATCAAGCAAAGCGGGTGGCAATTACCACATCAGACTTAGCTCGTGTCCGCTCTCTCTCTCTCTGACAGTACTGTTTGCTTCGTGCCTTTGCATCCAATGACAGGTGCAGCCTCTGTGGCGGTTTAAGCTGGAGGGCATACACTGGACCACCACCAGTACCCCTCTGTGTTATGGGAGGTCAGAAGAAGAGCCTGTCAAGAAACGTTGGCATTCCACATTATCAAAACAGGCACCCTCGCTTAAACCCCTCCAGACCCTAATCATCTACTCGTCACCAATTACGAGTAACTGCCGGACCCAAGACTTAGGGTTCAGCTCGCTGTTTGGGTACAGTAACAGCCCACAAGATGCGCGGTTTTGGGTTCAGTATGATATGAGTTTCTTGGATGGGGTGGTAGTGGACCCTGGCTCATTTCCTGGCGGGGTTTTACCAAAGGTACCAGGGAAACAAAGTGGGGTTCAGGTGGTCCATGAAGTGGGGCACTGGATGGGGTTAATACATACGTTTGCTGGGGGTTGTGTGGGCAATGTGCAGTATACAGACCAAATTTTGGATACCCCTGCGGAGGATTCCCCTGCTGGATGGCCAGGGGGTGCAGGAGATTTCGCCAAGGGGTGTAAACCACGGGATTCTTGCCCAAGTCTGCCAGGGAGGGATTTGTATACGAATTACATGTCGTATTATAACCATGCTTGTGCTGACAGCTTTACTGCTGGTCAGCAAGCGAGGATGCTTTACATGTGGCGGGAGTATAGAAGCAAATGAGTTCTTGGTAGCAGGGCATTTCTCTGTCCCATTGAAAGGGTGATGTTGGACATACACATATCTCTCAGCAGCGATGGTCCCGTGTATGTGACAGGTGTACAGAGGCAAACGGACATTGGGTCAATAGATTATCACCATGTGTCTGGCTATGCATTCATTGTCAGGATTGGGACCATTGGTGATCAATGATTAGGCATCTTATTGTGCTTGATGGCACCTTGGACTTCTCACTCTGGACTTAGGTCGACTTACATGGAGCATCTGGCACCATGCAGGTGTGTGTGTTGTGGCCGTTTTGTGGCTAGCCCTTTAGTGGCCCAGTGGGAGGAAAGGAGCTGTAGTATATAGTGAGTCATCTATACGCGCGGCGAATACGAACAGGGCGGTGGTGGGGAAATTGCAGCATGGTGACATGTTCCCCCGGCAAGCAGGGTTCTTGCCTGATCGGAGTACCCTTCATAATATGTTTGTTGTGCAGCATTTGGCTCATCATGCGCTCACTACCAATCGTCTCATGTATGTGGTATTCTTGGATGTCTCGGCCGCATATGATACTACTGATCATGGCAAATTGGTGGAAACTCTCCTCCAGTTGGAGTTTCCCGAACATCTTGTGCGAGGGATTGCAGGCATGTACCAGGGTTTGCGCTATCAGGTGGTTACCAATGGAGTTGTTGCAGAGCCTTTCCATGTTGGTATTGGGGTCAAGCAAGGATGCCCCCTGAGCCCCATGTTATACAATTTGTATGTCCAGCCACTAAGTGGAGCATTAAGTGCACTTGATAAGGGGCCATGCTTCCCTGGTCTTCCTGGGTGCCATCCGGACTATCATTATGCTGATGATGCTGCTCTCATGGCAGAGTACCTCCCCGACTTGCAGGCTTTGCTGACCCATACTAATGTCGTGCTCGCTGCTCGCAATCTTAAGCTGTCAGTGCCTAAGTGTATCGGACTCGTTTTGGGTTTGCAGGCGGGAGCTCCAGTTGGTGAATGTTCTTTGAGTCTTGGTTCCGCGCCCCTTGCATCAGCTTCACCTACTGAGGGGACACGCTATCTTGGCCTAATTTATGACACAGCAGCCTCTGCGGGCACTATGGCAGCTCACAGGGCCTCCTGTTTTTCCTCTTCTTTTCATGCTGCTACTGCTCAGATGCGTGCGGCACCAGACTTTCCCTGTGCACTCCCAGCCTTCTTGAAATTGTTGCACACTGTTATGGAGCCAGCTGGTTTGTATGGGTGTGAACTCTGGGGCCTTCTATCTATTCCGGGTTTGTGGTCGTCTGGTTGGACCCTAGCTAAATTCTATAGCCTTACAGATCCTTTGGAGGTTAAGCGGTGCCGTCTGGTCCGTCAGTGGTTGCAGCTCCCTCAGTCTGTGCCTCTTTTGCCTTTGTTACATGAGCTTGGATCTGAACCTCTTGTGCATTGCTATGTTCGGCGTGCTGTTCGTTTTTATAACTGCCTTGTTGAGTTGGATGCTGCTTCAGTGTATCGAAGTGCTCTGCAACAGAACATTGATGATGCTCTCTCCACTCGCTCCCGTGCCCATAACTTTGTGGGGGCTCTTTTTCAGGTGCTACGGATCCTTTTGCCCCGTGAAGGTGGTCTTACTCGCACCTTGCGAGCTTGCCTGCCTTTGGATATTGATGGCATTGATGAGGCATTGCATACTCGGTACACTGAGCACATTCAGCGTCTGTCCCAGGTTGTCAATGGTCCTGGGTCCCGTACTGGTCTGTATTTCAGGGTTGTTGGTACACATGTTTTGGGCGTTGTCCCTTCTTTTTACTCATGTCGACTGTCTCATGGTGTGTTGGTACGTTTCTTGCGTTTTCGTCTTGGTTGCCATCATTTGCGTATCCATACTGGGCGTTGGCTTCCGCCCCTCCTTCCGCATTCTCAACGCACATGTTTGCGGTGTAGCTCCACAGTAGTTGATGATGAGGCGCATTGTTTGTTCATGTGTGAACACCCCACAATTGTTGAGGCTAGAGATTTGTTTCTGGCAGCTGTGGTTCCCCCCGTGGCCGCGTTGTCCTCGCTCAGGTATGCTGATTTCTGGGCACTGTCAGCCACTGGCTGTGTCCCTCTCTCGGCCTTGGTCAAGTATGTGGCCGTGTGTGTTCGTGTCTGTTGGTACTGCCATCAGTCCGGTGGTACTGATGTGGTGGACTTACCGGATATCTTGCTCCCGGCAGGTCAATATTTGGATCTGTTTGATTCGGAGTCGGAGACAGATGTTCCTAGTGATTCGTCTGATGAGGAACTGGTTGAAGTCTAGATAGCTACATGTTTGGGTATTCGCCTTGGTTGGTGTGCTGGCCGTCTTGGGTGGTACATATGCGGTGGACTTACTGGACATCCTGCTTGGTTGGTGCTCTGGATTGTGTTTGATTTGGATACACCCATCAGTCTCCTGCTGGTGATTTGTTTGCCGTGTCCGTAGTTGGATGTCTGCTTGGGTATTCCTCTTGCTTGGTGGTATGGATTCCATTGTTTTTGGACCCATCCGATGGTGTGTTTGGTCGTTTCGACCTAGCAGCCCTTTGCGGTTGCCGCACCTTAAATTTTTGTTTGTTTGTTTGTTTGCATGGATGGCATGTATATTCTGATATATCTTACATATAGAGGTTGCGCAGTGGTCTCTTTTAACACATATAGAGGCTGTGCAGTGGTCTCTCTTAACGCATATAGGTTCTGGCTTTGGAGTGGTCCTTCTCTCAACACATATAGGTTCTGATGCTTCGTTTGCGGCTTCGTACTAGACAGCCTGCCGTTTCGGCCATGTATACTTGCATTGTTGTGTCCCAGTGGTCCCTAGTCCTTGCTTTCCGTCATGACGTAGTACTTGCATGGGTGCAAGGCTGGTTCTATGCATGTCTGGTTGGCGCCCTCCCGGCAGGTTGAACCTTAAATTTTTGTTTGTTTGTTTGAACAGGAAGACATGCAAGTAAGAAAGTGCGAGTGTGCTCAGCAGCTTCCAATATGCTTGTCCTTGTCTGCGTAAGGGTTGTGAATGATCAGTTGTTCTGGCCTAACTACCAGAGTTGACTCAGCCTTGTGTCACGAACCACCTTCAGGACAGCGTCACCAATCTTGGTCCACGCTTCCCCCAGATCCTCCAGGTACCCGGCAGGATCTAGCCGGCAGCCAACCGTTATGCTGCTTCAAGCTGTATATATAGCCACTCACATGTCTGCTATGGACATCAGAACATTACACAGCTCGCTTCGACTGGTTGTACCAGTCAGCATTTCAGCATCTTTCGTTTGGGCAAGACGTGCACCGTTTGCAGCATCATTGGCCATAGAGTACATCACGTCCAGCATGCCTCCACTCACCACTTTTGATATCAAATTCGATGTTGGCAAACCTGCTCCAGTAAGGCATGGATTTCCTTACCCTGGCCCGCAGTCACCAAGCGGTACGGAGGTAATGGAAGAACTCTTTTTCTTAACCAATGCTCAATGGGAAGAGGCCGCAACCAAGGAGTATGACTTCATCGTCATTGGGACTGGCTTCTGTGCGTTGGCGTTCGCCACAAAAGCTTTGGAAAACAATGATAACTGCAAGATCCTGCTGGTGGAGCGGGGTTCCTTCTTTTTGCCAACCCACTTCCAGAACCTTCCCATGGCTTTCTCTGATACTGTGAGAGTCAGCCGCAAATCCGAGACCTTTCCGTGGACTGTGGATAGGAGGACCGACAGCGGAAAGGACGGGGCTGCCACTTGGTGCCACGGCAGCATACCCTTCTTCGGCGGACGTTCGACAGTCTGGAGCACATGGTAATAATGTGAAGATTGCCTGCTTCATTTTGCGAATGTCCTGAGCTTTTCCAAAATAAGCAAGTATTCAAGTAGGAGTGAAATGAGCAAACCTCCGGGCCTCCCTAGGGCAAGTAAGGTAGGGCAGAGAGGCCCTTCCATATTGCACTTGGCAATCATCTTACCATATCAGTGCTGATCCTAAAAAGTAAGCCTGCGTAAGCAGGCCTTAGTTTCCACCTGGTTTAGCATCCTACTACTGGCATGCAGTACCAACACTGAGGGGACCTTTCTATATAATCATGCAGATAGCCCATATGCCACTCACTCAGCGGCCACCACCTCACTACCTCGCCGTTAATGACTGATACAGTCGATTGCAAGGCTATCATACATGCTTCATCCCAAGATCCGTCATATGAGCAAGCCAGGAAAGCTGTCCTGGTGTTTCCTAGTAGTTCTAGTATATGTGTGTTTAGATGCAGTAACTTGATGCTGTCCAGTGAAAGTGTGAAGCCTGCAAGGATTTCCACTACTATACCATCAGCCGAGTATGAGGGTGGCTTCCTGTACAATAGGTAGGGAAGTGTGTCCCTCTGTTGTTAACGTCATGTCTCCTGCTGCAATGGTACTAGGTGTCCCAGGCCAACAAAAGCTGAGATGGAAGGCTGGCATGCAGATGTGATCAAGGCTGCTGGGCGCAACTTTGAATATGCTGAGGAGCTGCTTCGAGTGCAGCAGGCTGACATGATCGACGCCGGCTTGGACGCATCGGCCCAGAGCTTGATCGAAAAGCAGCGCCCGCTCTACGGCTCCCTCCAGAAGACTATGCAGGAGATTTTGGGTGAAGGTATAAACGACCTGGGCAACAATGGCATCAACCGTATTGAGGCGGCCCCTCTGGCATCTGCTGATGCTTTAGTCAGTGGTGTGGACTTCCTCAAGTTCTCGGTGCCAGGCAGTCTGCTGGAGCTGAAGAAGAAGTACCCCAAGAACCTGGACATCAAGCTGAACTGCACTGTACAGCAGATCCTCAACCAAGAAGGCGACCAAGACAGCGACCAGGTGGCTACGGGGTTAGCCACTTCATGTGGTAACTTCCCTCTCAATGGCGCCAAACTGATTCTAGCTATGGGCACCCTCCCGCCTACCACATTGGTGCGCAACAGCTTCGGCCACCTGCAGCACGAGGCTGGGGAGACATTTTCAGCACACTTCATCTCTGCCATCACGGCCAGGGTACCGCGGAAGGAGTACCTCAACTCTAATGATGACTCTCCGTGCCACCAGGTATGGTGTGATTGTGGGGCTGGGGGGGATGGAAGGGATCAGGGCGGGGGAGCTAGGAGGGCACAGAGGTGTGGAGAAGGGTACGGCAGGCGAGGCCACCTCTTCTGGGAAGATATGGTCTAGGGATTGAAAAGTGAGGTGGATGGGCTAGTGGAGGTGGTGATGTGACGAGCCAGGACATATTGGTCGTGCTCAGGAGGCGGGTGCCCTCACTGTAGTAAGCCTACTTCCCTAACTGTACGCTGCTCATGGTGGAGCGAGCGTAGATGTAACAAGTAGCAATGAATGTGCTTTTCTTGTCGTATGCGTCCAGATGTTTGACCTGGTGATCACTCACAAGGTATCTTGCATGCACGCAGACCAAGGTTTGAATCCGCAGCCCGCTCAATATCTTTGTAACTTGGTGATCACGAGGTTTCCATCCACTGCATTGTAGATACAGCATGAGCAGCTGAAGGGCTGCAGCTTACTTGGTTGTCTTGAAACAGGGACACCGATTATGCTGATAGAAGGACATGTCCCCAGATATGTCAAGGGCAGGGCTGGCTGTATCTGGATCGCTTGCCAAGCAGTACACAGGTAGGTGGGCGGAGGCCCACCCACCATAGGATCACATCACAAAAAATGGTAAAGGATCCGTGTACTCCTTACACCAAGGAACCCTTCTCACAATCCCACGCTGGAGAACAATACACGGTCTCCTCGCATAGATCTCTCTTTCTGCCAAGCACTTATTTACCAAGCCATCTCTAAATGCTCTGTTCTGTCGTTTGGGATGTTGCCACTGTGATTGGTAGTGTAAAGCTTATACAAAGTTCTTAACCCTCCTTTGTTTGTTACCCTTCATTCCAGGTGGGTGCCCTCTATGTTGCTGGGACAGCTGGATCCGCCGCGGAGCCCAAATACAAGCAGCAGTACCACATCCAGCTGTCCGTAATCATGGCCCAGGATCCTGACGAGGAAGCACAGCGGCTGCTACGCTACATGCCGGATGTGGTGGCCACGGCCTCTGAGGTACAGCTAAAGACCTCCAAGGACCACATTGTATTGGTATGTGCTGTGCTGGGGGAGCTGGAAGTCGGACAAACAGGCAGGAAGAGCACCTTCCTCAGTAATGTCCAGGATCCAGACATCACCACGAACTCCACGTTGCGGGTGCAAAGCAATAGTGCAGAGGATGAAGAGACCTGGGCTGCTATGGAGGAAGCAACGTATGCTGTTCTTGAAAAGGTGAGGTGCTTTGCATGGAGCTTGCCAGAGATGCACACGTGGCCCTTCATAGGGTTTAGGGTTAACAGAAACCCTCAGCCTTAAACCCTAAAACTAGGGGGCTTGCCGGAAATGTACTTGTGTGGGCCTTCGTGGGTCTAGGTCATGCTTCTGACCAGTCAATCCAGTGCTTGCTACCTACCTAGCTGCTAGTATGTACTCAATTGCTGCAATTCAAATTTCCGTTAGTCGTTCCTGTAGGAGTCTTACAAAGATAAGGGCCCCGTGTAATTTTTACACCAAGGAACCCTCCCCACAATCCCACACTGGAGAGCAATACACGGTCTCCTTGCGTAGATGTCTCTCTCTCTCTCTCTCTCTCTCTCTCTCTCTCTCTCTCTCTCTCTCTCTCTTGGAGTATTACAGGGGTGATGTGTGCTTGAGCATGCGAGAGGTGTACCTGGCTAAATAGATGTAAGCACCTTGGCATTCATACTCCGAGGAATAGACCATCTCGTAGTCCCCTTGCTGTCCGTACCTAACTCTTACTAATTGCCTAGACCAGGGCCCATGCATCAAAGTCAACCTCCTGCTTATGAGCTGGTCCGATAGTTACAATGCATGAGGGATGTTGTCACCTTCCAATGCATCTCAGCAATGGAACTCTCAACACCATGTAAAATAGATAATATCTATAATTGAGAGTTGGACAGGGTCCCTGGTGGCTAGGTATAGGGACCTTTTACTTAGAATTCACAGCAGATTGATCCATTTGTTCACTCATGCATTTCCACCTGTCGTCAATTATGAAGCTTGCACTTTTCACCTGTTTCTGCATGAGGAGTGCTTTTTTTGTCCTTCAGATGGCAGACATGAAGCTTGCACTATGGGCCATATGGGCTATGGGCTAGAACAGTATGGGACATGGGCTATATGGGCTATGGGCCATATGGGCTATGGGCTAGAACAGTATGGGCCATGGGCTATATGGGCTATGGGCCATATGGACTATGGGCCATATGGGCTATGGGCTAGAACAGTATGGGCCATGTGCCTTCAGCTAAACATGTTCATGGTGCATGCATGTTTCTGTTACAGATTGCCGCTGCAAAAGGACATAAAGTGGAATACTGGCATGGAGACCATGTTGAGTGGCTGTCAGAAAAGCCAGATAAGGCCGTGATCCGAGTCCCTGGCCTTGTACATGAGAGCAGCACCTTGCCCATTGGGGATGTCAGCAAGGACAAGTGGGCCCTGGTACGTCACGATGACTACAGGCTGAAGGGCACTAGTAATGTCTATGTCACTGGGGGCTGCCTGTGGCCGAGAGGAGGCTCGTGGAACCCGACCATGACCATGGTAGCTCTGGCAGCAGACCTTGCAACGCTGCTGACAACAAGCGATGTGGAGAATGGGCTGGCTTGAGGGCTTGGGGGAGCCCCACAATCCTATGGGGAGGGGAGGGAACGTGGGGCCTAATCAAAGGGGGGAGGGGGTCCTGGAGGGCCTTTTGGGCCTGTGTCACTAGTGATAAAACCCTAGAACTGAAGGGGTGGGTGGGGGGTCCGCCACCCCGCGTTTTTCCCCCTATAGGATTGTGGGGGGGGCTCCCCTTAATGGTCCAAGTGGTGGGGAGAGCGGGATGTGTTTAGGTTTTGGGGTCAATATGGAAGGTGGGGTGGCTTCTGGACAAAGAGGGAAAGATTTAGTGGGAGCGGCGAGGAAGATTTAGTGCTAGGGGGTAGAGGTAGGGCCAGTGCAGAGCAGCATATGTCGAGGTCTGTCAGATCCGCTGTCGAGGACGTAACGCCTATTGGCTCATCAAAATGGCTAGCTTATGGCCGGATGAAAATAAGGTCCAAAAGCTCAAACCAAACACAACCAGAGCTTCATTGATTTATGGTTGCTTTCAGCTGATAGCCTGTGAGGTTACACAGTGCACATGTGTCTGCTTTAATAAGAGGTGGCACAATTTTGCGGGGGGGGGGGGGGGCGACTGTGAGGTTTTGATGCAGTGCTTGCAGCTTGCAGCATGGTGTGTGGCTTTTTTACGCTTCACCCCCTTTTCCGCAAAAAGACAGACCTTGTGTGCGGTAGACAGAAAGTGCATCTCATTTTGAGTCAGCAGAATGGGATTTGGTGTGGCTGCAGGCTCTTTGAAACCAGCCTGTAACAAGTTTCCAGCTGAGTAGGTTATGCATAGGGCAGTAAAGCTTATGGGGCACAGAAGAAACCTTTATAATGAGTATCAAGTTCAGAAAACACAGATTCTGAGACGGTATCCTGTGGGAGTAGTCAGTGACTCCTGGAACTGTGGTAGTTTTGGGTGACATGAATGCTGACAGAAAGAAAAAAGCTTACAAGTTTGCTCGAGGTGTGAGACAGCCAGTGTGTGGCACATGCAGCCGTGCTTGAATAAGTCAATTGGGGCAGGAAAACTTGATGGTTCCGCAATGTATGTGTGTATGCTTAAAGGCACAGGTGTGTGTCATGGTTCATCAGCCAGCATATAGACAAGGCATTTTGAGATGAAAAGGGTCTGTTCTATGGCGAAGGGGTTTGATTGGAGTTGGTTGCAGGAGTGTGGGCTGTGCTCACTGTGTGTGGTCACTCAGTCTGCTGTCCAAAGCTGGTCTGAGCAGGGTGCAAAGGGTGCAGGGTGCAAGCAAGAGGGTGCAGGGTCCTGGTGCCTTGGGGTCTGCAGCTCCTGATCTACATGCTGGTCTTACTCCTTGAAACAACATGCAAGACTCTTCATGCAGCTTAATTGGGGGGTTTAGTTCTGGTGTAGTCCACACTTGTCACGTTGAGGGCTCTGCTTGGATTGATGGTGGTCCGGTGGGTTTCTCTGGGTATATTAATATAAGGTGCAGTGATCTATCTCATATAAGGTGCTAGTAATCTATTTGCCTCAAAAGTTTGCCAGATGAGGGCCAATGCACACAAGTATTTTTGGCTGCTGAAGCAGCAGCCTTTAATTGTATAGTATTTGGGCTTAAGCCTGCTCTTGAGTAGGTTGCACATATACTATACAGCACTGTAAAGCAGTACAAATCCACGGGGGTATTGCTATTGGCTTGCTTGCTTGTAAGCAGCCAACTGATGCTGCATGGCAGTGCATAGAGTTGGCAATATTTGCTTGTGGGAGGGAAAGGTTGCAAGGTCAGTGGCCACAGGCCATGCTTGTCTTACATTGCGCCGGCCAGCTGGACTTGATGACTATGGTTGGTGGAACAATTAATTCAAGCGCAAATACGGTAGTATGGGGCTTCAGTTGGAATGCCCTGGGTTCTGAGCATCATGCATCGTGTCTCGGATCCAAGTCTTGGTGGTCTGTTGACAAGCACTAGATTTTTGTGGCTGCTTGAGTCAGCGGTACACCTCCTGTAGGTTCTGTGCAGAGTTTGTGTTGTAGTAATGATCATTGCCAGCAGAGGTGCTTGTTGCACCCAAACCCTGAAACCTAGGCATGCTGTGGGCTTTTGTGTTTGGATTGGGTTGGGCTGGGTTGGGTTGGGTGGAGCAATTGCATGGAACAGTCAAAGCATTATTGCTACATTTCATGATATGCCATAGCAAAATGTGCCATAGGCCCCGCACCTCAAGCCTTTCTGTGAAACCGCAAGGTGGAACAAAGCATGCGACATAGTGTTGATGGGTGTTCGCATTGGTGTGATGTAGGAGAGGCAAGGAAAGGTTATCAGAGCTGAGACTCCCATGGTACGGTCTTTCTATGTTAGTGGTCTGGAATCCATTGTTTTGGATCCATCCGATGGTGTGTTTGGTCGCTTCGACCTAGCACTAGCCCTTTGCGGTTGCCACACCTTACATGTTTGTTATGTTATGTGGCTCAGCAAGAGGCTCAAATTGCTGTGGGTTCGTTGAGCTGTGGCAGCGCAGTGGCAATACTGTGGTGATGGATTGGGTTGCAGTCATGGCAGCAAACCACAGATGCAGCTGGCGGTTGGTACAGTATTGTGGCTACCGGTTCGTGGTCAATGTGCGTGGCCGAGCACTGTATTGGGGTCGTTTGTCACGTTTGGCAAGAGTTGATGCACGGCTTATGTTACCATACAGGGTGAATGAAACTACATAGGCAGGAGTCTATGGCTTCTGTGTGAATGTAGCATCAGTGTCACAAGGCTGAAGCAGGGCTGCCCTGTGGTTGGTGGGGGTTTCAACAGGCAGAAGCTAGGTTTTG
Source organism: Pseudopediastrum boryanum (assembly GCA_963556185.1). NCBI lineage: Eukaryota > Viridiplantae > Chlorophyta > Chlorophyceae > Sphaeropleales > Hydrodictyaceae > Pseudopediastrum > Pseudopediastrum boryanum. Next base: position 10,388,696 of record OY744494.1, read on the forward strand.
AGCAGCTCATGTTCTGAATCTTAGTTTCACTGGCGCGCCGGGATCCACCACGCACTCCGATAGGTACTTGTTAGTTACTGGCAGAAAGTCATTATTGTGAGCTGCATCACATGCATCCGTCAGTTGTGATTTCCACCTGTCACGTACATGCCTGGGTCTCAGCAGCAGCAGCTTTGTCTCAACACGGTGTTTGACCTGAGTTTGACCCTAGTGGATATCCTGGGGTATCTATAGGCGTACGGGTCATAAACGAGGATAACAGGAGTCTGGTAAAATCCGTAACTGACGCCTTGTAACCAAGCGTAGGAGTGAGGCGTGTTTGTTGGTGACCAGCCCAGGCAAGCAAAGACGGTGACACGCCCATGGTCAAACCTGAAAGACGGTGACACAGCCAAGTTAGGAGCGGTCAAAGCAGCAAATACCCGAACGCCTATAGATGTGGCGAAATTCAGTATGCTCGGCAGCCCTCGTTCTTGCTCGGCTAGCGCCTCGCAAGACCTCCGGGTGAAGTGACCCCTCGTCTTTCTCGGCTTCGCCTAGAAAGATCTCGGGGTCTTTGCCTCGCACACTGATTTTCGCCCTACGTCACTCAACATGATTTGCGTTTCATTCAAGTCCGCAAGCGGTTTGCGTCAGAGGCTGTCAGTTGCCTGGGAGTTACTAGCGGTTCAAGCCTGGTGTGCCTATGAATCACCTTTCAGCTTTGAATGCTGCGCTGCCGGTACTGTTATTGTGGCTGGTGCCTTTGTGTGTATCAGATGGGTGGGTGGGTGAAAACTGTGAAGTTGTTTCCTGATCGGGTGCATCGTCATTCAGTGTCAGCAAGTCAATTGTTGCCGGTGAGCTGCATCCCAGGAACCGGATGCTGCCGTAGGGAAGGATGCACTTTGGGCCTGGCGAACCGCTGCAACGGCATGGATCCATGGACAGGTCGGAAAGCTATGACGGAAGCAACACTTAAAGTATGTTGAAGAGTTCTACACCGTCAGAGACCTTAACCGGGTCCAGCAAGCAGTGGGCGCAAAGGCAATACATCTCCGTCAGGCAAATGTTCCCAACACTCCGAGCTGCCATGCACTCGGACGGACCAAAGCATTCGACAGTTGAAAGCTCAACTGCTTTGTAACCTGTTAAGCCTACGATCACAGCCAGCAGTCCGCTACGTCCCCTTGTCCGGTCTAGGGAAAGTTCAAATAGAGCAATACAAGTAAGGGGATTCAGGCTCCGACCCAAACACTGAACGCACTCAGTAGCATTGACCCCTGCCGCACAGCAGATTATTGAACACAACCGTCTACAAGCACACAATAGGGGCCTTGGCCTGTAGGACCCTCTCAACATCTCAACCTCAACGCCAGACTAATATACAAACCCACAAAAAACACCATAAACAAAATCATCACTCCAACTCTTAGCTCAATACACCAAACACAACAGATGCTATTAACGTAGAACTTAGTGAAGGGCTATCACATGCCCTCTTTGAATTCTGCTATGTAAAAGGACCCAACTCAGAGACCCACTCATTCGCTCGCAGTCATGATAAGATCACCATGCCGATGATAAACAATGCTGCCACCCACCCTTCCCCTCCTGTTTAGCATAGATCCCACTGATCCCCCCCCGCCCACCGCCCTCTTACTTCCCCATAGTTCCCCAATCCTTCGGCCTCAGAACCCTGCCCGCCCCCCTGTGCTGCCTAAACAGCATTTTGCACAGTTCATGTCCCTCAAGTTGTTCCTGCACCCGAAACCCCCTTGGCTCCACGGCTGTCGCCATGCAAGAAACCCTGCCACCAATAACCACTTGCAAAGTTGCATTATTTTGCAGACGCAAAGCTATTCTCCAATAATCAGAGTAACCTGCGGGCAGGTGCGTTGTGTTGAGCGATACACACTTGCGTTGACATAATGTCACCACTGCCTCCAATACTGAAGCAGCTGCAGAAATGCCAATATTCTGGCTGCATCATCCAATGCACCCTTTGCATAACTTCACCTGCTGGTGCTGCTGCTGTTTGCACTGCAAATGCATTCCCATTCGCTGCTGCTGCAGCTGCTGCTGCTCCCGCGCAGATGCAAACACGCATCCTACAATTGGTGCTGCTGCTGCTCACCTGGCAGAGGCTTCCATAATGGGTTGCCCTGCCGCCTTGTCTGCCTCCTGTCAACATAAAGTAGATCTAGAGGCGCAACCTCTAGCTTGAATAGAACCCCTGAAGGTGTTTCAAGAGCCAAAAAAGACCGCAGCATTGCCTCCAGCACTACCACCATTGCCATCAACCCTGTTAGGGAGAGGCTGATGTGGTGCCATTGAATCCTGATGCTGTTATTTCTCTTGCTTCTCTTTCCGCAACAGCTGGCTAGGGTTACTCATTGTGTATGCTGCTCAGACACCTGCATGTCACAGTCGGTCCCCTTAGCCATTAGTATGCCACTCAGCCAATGCACCACACCAGCGTTTCATCACCTCAGCATGGGTTCAAGCCATGGGTTCACAATCGTGTGCATACCATGGAGCTGTGCATCTTCTGGTATTGCATTCCCATAGCTGGCGGCGGTTCTGCTGCTCCTGCTGCAGGTTCTCCTGCTCCTGCTGCAGGTTCTCCTGCTCCTTCTGCTGTTGCCTTTCTCTGCTGCTTCCCCTGCTGCTGCTGCTTCACTGCTCCTCCCTTTCTCCTTCTGCTCCTCCTCCTCCTTTTTCTCCTCCTGCTGCTGCTGCTGTGAAGCTTGCTCTTAAAGACCTAACACGTATTTCCCCCAGAAACCCCCTACTGCCTCTCCTTTACAAGAGCTCATACCCATCCCCAGGTCCTAGAGCTCTGGAGCTCCTGCTGGTACTTTAGCCTCACCCTAAACCCTAACCTTAAACCCTAACCTTAAAACCTAAACCCATCCCCAGGCCCTAGAGCTCTGGAGCTCCTGCTGCTGCTTGTTCCTCAGTCTGGCCTGCCGTACATTATGTACTGCTGCTGCTATTGCAAAGCTAGGGTTGCATTCATCCCGGTACTCCAGCAATGTGCGCATGGCCACCTGAGGCAGGCAGTACAAGTAGCAGTACACCATCAGTACAACATCAGTACATGATGCTGCAAACAAAGTTGTCCAGCTTGCTGGTTGGCTCCCGCCAGGTAAGAGGGTGCATGTGCACAGTGACTGGCACTGCCAGCGCTGCGACTATTGCTTTGTGTTGGCTCCTTGTCGCACCTGCAGCTCATCTTTACCCAAAAATTTAAACCCTACATACCTTGCACCTGCAGCTCATCACGACGCTAAACCTCAAACCCTAGATATTTTGCACCTGCAGCTCATCTCAATGCTAAGCCCTAAATCGTTAACCTAAAACGTTACCCCTAAACCCTCGCACCTGCAGCTCATCCCGATCCATCTTCTGGTGTGTTCTCTTGTCCAGATCCCCAGCCACTGCCCGGAGCAGCAGCCGAACTTCTTCATCCAGATCTTCCCAGTCAGTGGGTTCAGGAACTGTTGTCTCTCCTCCTGCTGCTGCTGGTGTTGGAGGTGGGAGCTCACGATACTTTGCCACCCACCGCAGCCATGCATGACGCCGCTCCAACTGCAGCACACGGGAGACACATGGGGTCGGTTAGCATACCTGGCTGTCACAGGACAGACGCAGGTTCGATTCCTTGTCACGTCATTTGTAAGCTGTAGCTTTATTACTGCAGGACATGGGAGACACATGGGGTACATTACAGCACAGATTTGCAGTAATGCAGCACCAGTGAAATAATCTGTCTAAGTTGTTGAGTGGATGGAGGTAGATGCATAGGAAATATATGAGACGGAAAACCTACACAGCGCCTATGACATAGTTTGATCATGTGATTAGGGCGTGCAGGGCATGGTGCATATCTGTGTGGAATGCTTGAAACTATTCACTAGAGTACTGGACCTGTGCTAGATCCATAGGTACTTCGGGTTTCGACCTTGCAGACGCATATGGAACTTCTTATGTGGTATATGGACATGCAGACTGGCAGAAGAAGCAGTGCTACATCACTTATGGGGTATCATGGTCCTTAGTTGTGCATGCTGAGACACATCGATGGCCTATCAGAGAGAGAGATTGAGGGCTGGGAGCGCGGTGGGATCAAGAACCCCCTGCAGGTTTGGATGCTGGGCTGAGCCCAGACACAGGCTCGAGCATACCAGCAAGGACTTGACAACATATAAGGACGCAAATAAAGGTTCAAGAGACCTTGCCTACAAAGGGGTCAGCAGCTAATGCGCCACAGGTCCATCACGACTCAGTTATACACATCAGGGCGTGGTGCACTTGGTCCGGAGATTTCCAAGGGGCAGAATTAAATGAGTTTTGCTGCTCACCTCTCTGCTCTGGAACTTCAGAAGTTTGACGACTACCCACACCATGAGACCTATGCCAGAGCTCATGCCCCATAACAAGCCAGCTATGAACGACCATATGGATGGCCTGTCCATGGTAGGCGCTCCAGGGGTTCGATGACAGACTGGGTACGTAGCAGGCAACACGCTTTACGGAGACCGCATGCCAATGGGGACGCAGATCATTGAGCAATTGATGGCTCTATCTCCCAGACGGTTGCGTCAACGCCCAAGTAGCATGGTCTGCAAGTATACGGTAACCTATTCAGACTCCGCCTCCTAGCGTGGTAAGCGCATTAGTCCCTGAATGTTGCACAACAGTGACGCTGCGGAATGCCCAAAGATCGTCGAATGCACAGAAGGCAGCATAGACGTGTCCGTCAAGCTTCTACTTAGAGGCAATTCGCCGCATTTAGAGGCTGCAGGCAAGAATGGCCAGATTCCCGGTACTCGAGGCAGGCACTCAACTGCGGTCACCTGTTCTTGCTCTCATCTCAGCAGCATACTTGAGGCAGTTCAAGCGGTCTTGCCCACGGAGATCTGCCGTGTTCTGTTTCACTTGCTTACCTCTATACGGCTAATGTCGATGTGCGCCCAGGCATGTACCCTTTTCAGCAGCCGAGGGGCGCGTATTAACCGGTCTTGAATCCACAGCAACTGAAACTTGATCGCATCATGGGCAAGATAAGTGAGATACTCACTTCTCTGTATGGATCCAAAGTGAAAGCCAGCTGCAGACCGTTATGCATCAGCATCCGTTGCTGCGGCCTGTGAACCCAACGTCTCGAATGCAATATCGTGGACATGACATCCTGATCATCCCGGCCAGGTGTGATGGAGTTGGGCTGAGGCTGTTGTCTGCAGAAGCAGCTGGCCTTGGGTGGAAAGCTGGAGGCAGAAAGCGCCCTTATCAAAGAAACAAAAACTGAAGGTGCGTTAACCTTAAACTAGCTGGTTAGTTGGTTCTTACTGATTGGTTTCCTCCAACTGCAAGGTGGGTTCAGCCAGTATATAGCCCTTTCTCCCTTGAGGCAGACCGCATGAGCTCTAGCTTGTGTCTGTGGGAGCACTTTTGTGCTGACGACCTTCAAACATGGGTTAGGGTGTGCATTTACTACGTTTCTACACACTATGCTCCTGGAACCTTCTGTATATCGTTCATACGCTCCAATACCTGCTCCTCCCTCCTGTCCATGTCCTTCAAATTGCCGCATACCTTTATGAGGTGAAGGCACCAACGCAGCAACATGGCATTTGGCTTTCAGAGGGGAGCTTGAAAGCACCTAGCAGTGCTGTGATTAGTCCATATGATTCTCAGCAGCACAATATGTCCCCCGTCTTTGAAATAGGATCCTTCAGGCAGCAACTGGACATTTTCCCAAAATTCGCCCATAGAGCAATCCTCCTTCTCTCCTTGCCAAGTACATTACTAAATGGCATTGGCTGGTTGCCAGGCCCTTAGTTGCACAAATATTGAAGGTGTTCTACCTTCCTTGCAGCAAGCTATGTTCCCTGGTTTTGTTAAGAGAGACCACTGCACAGCCCTCCGGGCCGTGCAGCACCCAAGAAAAAAAAAACAAACCAATTTTAACGTCCGGGTCCAAGACCGGAAGTCAGACTGACTCATCGGACGGCCTTGCGGCGACGGTGTTGCCCAGTTGATCAGACCGTTAGCCCATTGAACAGACGAATCCATTGTCTGTCGACCTAGCAGCCCTTTGCGGTTGCCGCACCTTAAATTTTTGTTTGTTTGTTTGTCTAGGCAACGCGGATACCTGTAACCTGTAAGAATGACTCCAACCAGTTTGTTAGGGTTGTGGAGTGAGTAAGTGCGAGCGATTGTTCTGTGATGTCCAATGCTTGTGTGTCTTAAGCTTCTTCTGAGCGTGGAAATGCTGCCCTCCACTTCCTCTTGGGGGAGTGGGGGGAATGGGACTGCTGAGTAGCAATCGAAGGGATTGATGTGCTGGACAATGTAAAGGCAGGATGCAGGCTGCAGGATGGGACTTCCCCCGGTCCTTGCAGAGAGAGAGAGAGAGAGAGAGAGAGAGAACTACCCCGGTCCTTGCATAGTTCCTTCTGCTCTGCTGGACAATGGGGTCCATTTCTTGCGGAATGAGCAAGGGCAATTGCAGGAGTAGCAAATTGGAGAATGTGTTGCCATGTCAGGCCATGGGGTTTAGACTAACAGAGCATGACCCGGGGTGTTTGGGGATGTTTGGACTTAGGAGCACTACGGCTCATCACCTTGATATTCTCAGCCAACCAGGCAGTGGAAGCAGGCACTCGTGACATTGGCCTAGGTGGTTGGATGCAAGTAACAAAGGCAGGGGAGACTGAATGCGTAATTGTCAGGGCATTGGTCTAGATGTTAAGTGGGCCTTGGCCAGGGCGTCGATTCAAATCACATGTCGTTGGGACTTGTCAATCAGTTGTGCCATTTGACGTAAAAACTTGATGCAGCGCACTGCTTGAGGCAAGGGGAGTTAAATTTACTCCCCTTGCTTGAGGTATGCTTTCTGGCCAGGCAGACGGGGTATTGACGAGGCAGGTGCCCCTCGATCTTACTATGTGGTCATGTACCTGCTCGCTATAGGGCGGGACCCACTGGCCTAAGAGCCTCCTGGAAGTTATGTCAGCAGGTTAGTGTGCGTAAGATCGGGTTATATCACCAACTTAAGTGGTCATGGTTGATGGGGTCACACCGATCACAGTTGGTGTGTAATGGGTGAGGTAGATTGTAAGCTGTGCGTAACCCGACTAGCTGCCTCCCCCATGTGCGTAAGAAGTGTGTATATACTGTAGGCAATGTCCTCCAGGTACATCTGACGCCTTCCCATGTATGTAGTACTTGATCTGAGGTGACAGGCGCGACACAAGCATGCTGCGTCACCTTTATCGATGAGTTCTGCATTGCTTCGTTTCTAATAATAGGACGACATTTTCTGCCCGTTTGATTACATAGAGATACAGTGGATCCATGGCCGTTGCAATACTCCTTCTGCAGCTGGTTGGAGGTTCCCTGCTGGTGAGCCGCGCATTGCGTACTTCAGCAGCAGTTCCCTGCGGGCATGGCCCTGGCAGGGAGCACATAGAGGTCGTGGCATGTGTACACACGGGACAAGCCTAAAACCATGGCAAGGCTAGGCCCATGCGGACTTTGGCATGCAACACATGGGAGCAAGGGCATCAGTCGCGAACTTAACTGTTAACAGTTAGCCAATATCTCAACCGCAGGCGCTGCTGGCCTACATCATTATCAACCCAGTAAACCGCTGGCGTTACCGCCATATACCTGGTGAGCAATTGCAGCTGCTAGGCTGGAGCAGCCCCATGGATTCTCCCTACGGCCGGTCCAAGACTAGCAGGAGTAACCTCTCTTCTCATTATAGCCTCCGCTACTGCTTCTCACACCCATGTAGCAGCCGTGGGCAGCATTTGAAAAGCACTGGGTTCTCCAGAATTTGCAACATCGGTCCATCTATCTAGCTGCCTAAAGCTCTTGACAAGCACCTTCCAGTTTCTGCACATCTCGACCACCTTCCTGGGGCCCTTCCTCAAACACGCAGCAGCTTTCTACAAACTATTCAACAGCAACATGCGTAACAGCTGCATGAAAAGATTGATGCCGCACACTATGCACCAAAAGCCTGACAGCCACACAAACCTAACACATGCATTTTAGACATCTTATCACTTCTAATCCATATATCACTTGTAGCTTATATCAGTGCTGGAGCTGCTATGTTACTATGCCATGCCATGTTACGGCACGCGATGAAGCAGCGGCCGAACCTACAAGAGAACAGCTGCTACAAACTGGTTGCAGTCATGCTCACGGGCGCTGCACGGCCCGAAAGCTGTGCAGTGATTTATCTTATAACTAGGACAGCTGCTGGAGTTACGACCAAGCAGGTGCTAGGCACTAGATCAAGCGCTGGCACTTAGTGACACATAAAACTGTTCAAAGAAATTAGATGCAGCAACATTAGTACACGATGGCATCCTTATGCTGTGGTATGTCCCCAGGAAGCTTCGCAGCAGCCTCAAGGGCTGTCCCAACTTTTGCCAAACATTACAGCCAGATTACCTGGCAAGCACTCTAGCAGCAGTTTTTGTGCACCAAGACCTTTATTATTACATTTCATGAAATGCCATAGCAAAAAGTGCCATAGGCCCCGCACCTCAAGCTGTCACAAAGAACAAGAGCAAGGTGGAACAAAATACGGGTTGTCTTTGGCTCTTTTGATGTTATATGCCAAGCCCTTTACAGCTTTCACAACAGTTACAGCAAGATATAGGTTGAAGGTCCCTCTTGAGCACGAGCTGTCTCACACGCTGCTTCAATGCTGTGTATCTTGCCTGATTTGCTGGTGTCCCCCCTCTGCTGCTACATTCCTTTTTCCTGGTTAGGTCCCCGCTATCGGCCCATAGTGGGCAACCTGCCAGAGTTTGTGGCGCTGTCTTCTCATGAGTTCTTCAACCAGTGCTCCAGGAAGTATGGCAAAGTGTTTAAGGTAAGAGAAGCAGCAGCAGCTGCCTGTAGCAGCAGTGGCAGCTGTGCTACGTAGCATGCAGTAGCAGCCATTGGTCGTAGCGTGCAGTAGCAGCCATCGGTCGTAGCATGCAACATCATCCATTGGTTGTAGCATGCAGCAGCCGTTTTTTGTAGCATGCAGCAGCATCCATTGGTTGTAGCATGCAGCAGCAGTAGCAGCCGTTGGTTGTGGCATGCAGCAACAGCAGCTGGTTTGAGTGTATACTGTGCAGGATAACACAATGGATCACTTGCTCAGCAACATCCTGTATAGTCTGCAGCACCACCTTCCTTTGCGAATGCACGGTGCAGCACCCTAAGCAATAGTATCAGCAGCCTGCCCAGTGTAACAGCAGTCGTGATCTGATGCCTGACTGCAATAACGGCTTTGCTCTCTAAATCCACGAGCAATAAAGGCTTTGCTCTAAATCCGCGAGCACTGCATAAAGCAGCAGCAGAACAGAACATGGTGTGTTTCAATGCCAATCTCTGGTGTGGCATTAGCAGTGTGTCATGTGGGCTGTTTTTCTGGTGCGCTGGATTTCTTAGACCTTAGCTTCCGCTCTGCAGAGACCACTGAAGCCCTGAACGGTCAGCATTATCTTCTTGATGATGTGATTTCCAGGCAAAGCGCTGTTCTTCCTTGCTTGTTATCTAAAACTGCCTGCCATCATGAGGGCAACCAAAATGATTTTCTGTGTAACTCTGGTGTGGGGTGCCCACGTTTTATTTATGCCGCTGGCTGTACAGATGTTAAGATCCACAAGGATTAGTTCCTCTTGCTCTCATTTGTATGGATCATGCACAGGGTTCTCTGCTGACCGTGCCCCTTAGTCTGTCACCGTGCAGATTTGCTTTGGAGCTCAGTCATCGTGGTAAATAACATATGCCGATGTCTTTACAAACCTGCAATCGGCAAGGATCAATTAATTCTTGCTCACAACGTGCGTCGTAATGCACCATGTTCCCGGCTGAACATACCCAATCAGCAGTCTGCATGATTGTGCACAGGCTACAAAACTCCTGCTTGTCATACCATGTCGTCTTGACTTGTGGAGGCTGCCACCCCCCCTTCACGCAGATTTGGTTTGGAGCTCAGCCTTGGGTCATTGTGGCTGCCCATGCTGAGATGGGCAGGAAGGTCTTGCTTTCATAATGTGTTTTATGCATAGTGTTCTCTACTGACCACGCCCTTGGTCTTTTGACCATGCAGATTTGGTTTGGGCTCAGCCGTGGGTCATATAGTGGTAGATGCTAAGATGGGCAGGAAGATCTTGCTCTCGTAATGTGTTTTATGCGTAGTGTTCTCTACTGACCACGCCCTTGGTCTTTTGACCATGCAGATTTGGTTTGGAGCTGAACCTTGGGTCATTGTGGTAGATGCTGAGATGGGCAGGAAGGTCAATTACAAGTTCCTGAACAGGCCCAAGTCTATCCAGAACCCCTTGGCCAGAGGAGAGCTTATCAAGGAGGAAAACAGAGGCCTTTTCTTCGCCAGGTGCGATGGAGGGAGAACCCTAGAAACTAAACTTATATTCCAACATTGATACTGAAACCCCAAACCTTTAACAGAGGCCTCTTTTTGGCCAGGCGGGTGGCCAGGTCATACCCGCTTTTTGCATGTAAACACTACCGGCAAACCCAAATATGAACCTTGAAGAGGCAGCAGATGGCAGTTTTTTGCGAGGTTTTGCTGGATGGCGTGGATTTGACCTGCTTTTTACCCTCTAAACCGTTTTGCCCCTCTCGAAGGAATGGCATGTTGCTTGTTCTACACTAAGCCTGCTCTTTGGATAGGGCATGTTCTTGTCTCTCTGTGTCTCTACTTATCCACCATCATTCAAGAGCACATCTTTCTTAACCTTTTGCACTTTTCTTCTATTTAGGCTGGACCGACATGTGGGGCATGTCGTAATTGAGCCGAAACTGCCCCCAATTGCACGCTACCCCTTTTCTGTGTCTCTCTGCACACTTTTCATAGCATCTTCTTTGATCCCATTTCACACCCTCCTTGTCTAGGCATCTGTTGTCATACATGCCGAACACAACCCGTATTCTGTTCCACCTCGCTGTTCTTTGTGACAGCTTGAGGTGCCGAGGCTATGGCACTGGCACTTTTTGCTATGGCATATCATGAAATGTAAGAAAACACCCTCCTTGCCCCTCTCACACCCTATTTGCCCTCTTGCAGAAATGACGTGTGGCGTGTGTTACATAAGGCCTGGGAGCCCACCTTCTACCCCGACAGTGTCACCGGTTACTCACCGCTGATGAAAGGGTGTGGTGTGAAGCTGGCTGATCGCTTGGAGCAATTAGCAGCTGAAGGGGCACCCATCAATATCTGGAGGGAAGTGGGGGACCTTACCATGGCAGTGGTGGGCAAGTCCGCATTTGGGTGAGTGGGGTGTTGGGATGGTTGGGAGGAATTAGGGTTTGGGGCGGTTAAGGGCACCCATTGATATGTGGGGGAAGTGGGGGACTTGAGTATGGCGGTGGTGGGCAAATCCTCATTTGGGTGAGTGGGTGTGAGGGAGGGGGACCGGGTGGCGGGTGGGGGGTGGGAGGGGTCAGGGCCGGGAGGATTTCTTGAGGGGAAATGAGGGGGAGTGTGTGTATAGAGGCCCCATCAATGTCTGAAGGGAGGTGGGGACCTGACAGTTTCTGTGGTTGGCAAGTCCACTTTTGGGTGAGTGAGTGGGGTTGGAGGGGAGGCTTGGGGATGGGCGGGGATAGGGGAGGGAGTGGGGATTACCTCTAGGATACTTGATGCTGTGTGGCGAGAGGTGGGATATCCTTAAGGCAGCTTGGATCTTATGCATAAGAAGATAAAGGTCGTAAATGCACTTTAGATTGGACAGTCTGATATGCCAAGGCTACTGGTCTGCATTGTGGTATGCTCCTGGCTGTTTGATTATATGCAAGTACTTACATGTAGGTGCTTGTGTCTCTCCCCTGTTTTGTGCAGCATTGATTTCCAGACCATCGGCGAGTCAGACAAGCCAGAGACCCCAGATGAAACTCAGCAGCAGCAACAGCAGCAGAAGCACCACCTGCGACTCGGGCTACAGCCGTCGCACCACTTTGCCGCAAGTGCAAACGCAGAGCAAGACCTCAATGGAAAGAAGCTCGTGGAAGCCGCAAAGTCCATCTTTGCTTCAACCGCTATCAGCAACCAGAGCATTTACACAACTGTTGCCCGGCTGCTGCCCAAGTTCCTGCACAAGCCCGTGTCCATCATTGCGCATATGTTCCCCGACAAGCGGCTAAGGGTACTTTCAGAGGCGCAGCGGAGCATCTTCGTCGCGTCATCCCAGCTGATCATGCAGCAGCGGAAAGCAAGGGCGTCTGACAGTGGCGGCCAGGCGTCGCCAACATCGTCTAGCCCAGCCAGTCTGGACGGTCGCTTTGATACCGGCAGCAGCGCTATTGCGGACGCGCCGTCTTCTGCCGAGAGCAGCCCGCGCGCATCGGCAATCGTGCGCGTCGCGCCGCGCCGTCGCGGGCCGATTGCACCGGGGAGCTTCCTCGGGCTGCTGTTGTCCGCCAAGGATAAAGTGACCGGGCATTCCCTGACGGAATTCAGCATGGTGCTGCAAGCTAGTACCTTTATGCTTGCCGGGTACGAGACCACTGCCAATGCGCTGGCCTACTGCATCTTCTGTCTGTCGACAAACCCTGCGGCGGAGGAGAGGTTGAGGCAAGAGCTCCAGGAAGGGTTGGGGGAGGGGGAAACGGTGGCTTCACACGAGATCGAGAAGAGGGTAAGAGGGGTGGGGAAGGGGTGTAGGTAGGGCTTTACTGTGCTAGTCGGGGGGGTTCTGAGGGTTGGGGACAAGTTGCAAAAAGACAACGAGCTGAATCTCGGTAGGGCTGTTCCTTGCTAGTTGGCTGCGTTAAAGGGGGTGCTGACAGGTTAAATGCTATCATGCAGAATCTGGGTAGGTTCTACTTTGCTACTGTGTGGAACTTGAGCAGGGTGCAAGTTTTTGCAGCACATTGCACAGCAGGGTGAGAGGTGTGCAATTGGGCAGGGCTGTGCAGGGCTTTGGGCATGCTGTCATCAGTTTTGGTCTCAAAAGGCCCGCTTTAAGCTCCTCCAGCAGCCTAAAGTCGGCAAGAAAAGGGAAGGCTTTAAGCGAGGCTTTCGGTTTGTGTGGTTTTAAGGGTTGTAGCTACATGGCATGGCTTCGCTAAAAGTGCAAACTGCTCGGGTGTTTGGATGAGGATTTGGATGGAATCTTGAAAGATGGAAGCCTGGAGGTAAGGCATGGGGGGATGAATAGGAAATGCCCTCGAAGGCATTGGTCTACTTTTTTGATTGATGCCAGCACATGCTTGTATTGTATCCTGCATCCGATGTCTACCCATGGTATGAGTCAGAAGCGCCCAGATGCACATGCTTGCGGTTTTATGGTGTGATGTTAAGTTCTCTCTTTTCGGCCGCTGCCCTGCTCTTTGTCTGGCTGGTTAACTCCATCACGCGACTTCATTCCGTTGTGCCTGTTTCCACTATCTCGTCTGGCTTATGTAGCCTCGCTGCGCACTGTCGTCATGGTAGGTGCCGCTGTACCCCCTTAACCTTGGTACTAACAAACTGGGTGGAGTTATGCCACGGGCGCTGCACGGCCCGAAAGCTGTGCAGTGATCTATCTCATATATTTACCTTGGTAATGAAGCCAAAATAGCCACAAGCAAGAGAAGTTGTTTTGGAAACTTTGGTCCTGGTTCAGGGGGAATCTAGCGGTATGCTGCACCCCTTCTGGCTTCCCAGTGTCTTATCCATCCACCATGTTGACCCTGTGCCCTCTTTTTCCCCCACTTGGTCTCATCTGCAGTTTCCCTACCTGTGTGCGGTGGTGAGTGAGAGTTTGCGGATCTTCCCGCCAGGAGCCAGTGTGTCTAGGGAGGTGGGTGACACCCCATTGGAGCTGGGTGGTTACACTATTCCAGCCCACAGCCCTATCTTTGTGGCTACGTACAGCTTACATCACAGCAATGAGTATTGGCCAAGAGCTGGGGAGTTCCTGCCTGAGCGCTGGCTGCCGGTGAGCAGGGGTGGGAAGGGGGGGAGGGTCGGGTTACGTGCTTGAGCGCTGGTTGCCAGTGAGCGGGGTGGGTGGTGGGGGGGTGGGGGATGTTGGGAGTGTAACAAGGTGGTGGGGGTCGGGGCTACGCGCCTGAGCGCTGGCTGCCGGAGGGCGCTGGTTGCCGGTGAGCAGGGGGAAAGTGGGGTGTGTGGGGGGTGGGGGGTGGGGGGTGGGGGAGCTCGGGGTGTAGCAAGGCGGTGGGGGTCGGGGTAACGTAGGTTGATGGTTGCCAGTGAGCAGGGGTATTGAGCAGGGAAAAAGGGGGTGCGGTGGGCGGGGGGGTTGCCAGTGAGCATGAGAGGAAGGGGTGGGGTGAGGGGCGGGGGGGGGGGGGGGGGCGTTCCTGAGCATGAGGAAAGGAATGGGGTGGGGGGCACATGCCTGAGGAATGGTTGCCGGTGAGCAGGGGGGAAGGGGGTTGGGGAGGGGGGGGGGAGTACGTGCCTAAGCAGTGGTTACCGGTGAGCAGAAGCGAAGGCTGGGGGAAGTGCGGGTGTTGACATGGGGGAGTTGGTGCTCGGAGCTATGGTCGCTGCTGAGCATGGGAGGAAGGGGGTGGGGTGGAAGGGGGTGGAGGAAATCTCAAGCCTAAAGTAATGCCCTCTCAAGAAGGTTGCAAGATAATGAATTGCATCGGTGTAGCGATAGACCCTGGAGGTGAGCTACAAGGCTCTTTCAAATGGCCGGGCTTGGTCATGTGGTTCTGCTTTGTGCTCATGCTCATGGCAAGCACACCATTCTGCAGCTCCCTCAAATCCAAAGGGGCAAGCAGCAGGTGTTCTGGCTGCAAGGGAAGGCCAGTACGCAAATGTTGGCACAGCCCTGGGATGTACATTTACAGTAGGCTGTGCATAGCACTTCCATCTGCCAGACCCTGCAACCATCACTGAAATGGAGATGGCCAGTCAGTTACCACTCTGGTATGAACACTGTTCCAACCCTATCTGCTGCAGCCCCTCTCATCTCATCCATGATCTCAGCCGTAATCAAAGACCATGTTTCCATCCAAAGGACTTCCTGCACTGACGATTGCACTTACATTCCTGCTGATATCTAAAAATACTTATATAAAAAATACTAATATACAAAAAAATAAAAAAAACTTAAATATTTATACACTCTCCACATGACTCATGACAGCTGGTCAAACATGTTTGACTAAACAGTTGACTCAATGTTTGACTCTGCTGTGTTCGTAATGCAGGGGAATGAGCACCTTGCCGCCACCCACCCAGGCGCCTACCTGCCATTTGGCTCTGGCCCTCGCATGTGCATCGGCTTCCGCTTTGCCCTCCTAGAGATCCAAATCACCTTACTGGAGTTGTATCGCCGTTTCAGCTTCCAAGTGCACTGGCCATCCATGCAGCCACCACGCAAGGTGGCAAAGTCATCCACAGAAACGGCGGTGGGAGCAGCGGCGGCTGATGATGAAGAAGTTGTGGTGCAGGATCTTGGTGAGAAGTTGAGATTGATGAATGGGATCACTTTGTCACCCGTGGGAGGGATCTGGGTGACGGCAGAGACTCTGATCAAGCAGCAATGAGATTTTGATCAAGTCTGGAGGGGTAAGGGTTTTGGGAGCTTCTGCAATGCTGTGGTATTGGGTCAATGTGGGGGTCAATGTGGGGTGAAGGAGGTGAATGTAGCAGCTGATTTCCAAGTTAGATGGGTGTTAGCTCCTTAATCCTATGGATGGCTCCTTAAACCGCCGGTGTCCACTCACTCAGTAATTCAGGAGGGGTGTTAGCATGAGGGCCAGCTGCACCTGCTGCTGCTGCTCACATTCCAGCGCCTGATCCCTGTTTGCCAGAGGTAATGAAACCCTATGATTCTCAATTAGGGTTTAGGGATCAATGAGGGTTCGACTACCTCTGTATTTGCTCTACAGTGAAGCTTTCAATTGCAGGAGGGATTGAAGCTTTTCTTAGGTGATTTGGACTGTCTCATGGTGGAACAGCTGAATCACGTAAGAAAAGCTTCAGTCGCCCCCTGCAAGTGAGCACTTGATATTAAACAGCGGCGGAAGCAAATCCAACAGAGCCTGGGGTGGTTCAATTTGATCCCAATTTGGGATTGCTTGCATTTGATGGATGGATCGGTCACATGGCTTCTGGGTGGGTGTGGAGGGATGCCTCTGCGAGTCTCTTCGCAGGACATCGCATTTTGCGAGGCTCCCTTTTAAGGACTCTCTGTTTCGCATTTTGAGTTCTCATGCTTTGCAGAGGGTTGGAGAGGGTTCGCCTTGTCATGATGTGATGCGTAGAAGGGTGGGGTGTATGGTTCTCTGCTTGTGCCGTGGTTTTAAACGCCGGACCCTGAGGGAGCACAAAAACCCTGTTTCGCCCTTGGTGGTGCTGTGCAATATGAGGGGGGTGGGGTAATCCAGAGGGTGCTTTAATCCTGGATTAATACGGTGGGGGCCAGGGTTTGCTGGGGCATGTAGTATTACTATGGGGGTTGGAGGAATTTTTTTGGCAGTGCAATATTTATATGACGCGAGCACTGGGTTCCCAGTGATATCATATTTGCGTGCCCCGGTGACCTGTGTCATATGCTGTTGTGGGTTATGCGTACTGGATCGCAAGCAAGAAAGGGTCATTGTGGAGTCTGTGATGTTAAGCAAGAAAGCAGTGCAAGACGGGGTAGAGGTTACTCAAGAGCAGTGTTACCCTTTCTCTTGTAGTTCCTGTTCTTGTACTACTACTCTATGCAGCCATACCTCATCAGATTGAGCAAGTGATCAAGCAGGCAAATGTTCAGCGTCGCCTGCCAGTCTGGGATGCTGGGGTTAGTGCTACTCACTTCTGCAGTAGAGGTAGGCATATGCTGTCATACTGCCGAAGACGACCCGTATTCTTTGCACCTCGCTGTTCTTTGTAACAGCTTGAGGTGCACTAGGGCCTATGGCAATCTTTGCTATGGCATATCATGGATTGTAAGTTATAGGGGGTAGGGGTACCTACTTAGATTCCCGTTGCCACATGCAGCATCAGAGATGGGCAGGGTCTGGAGGGGGGTCAAGAGGGGCCTGGAGGGGGGCTGGAGGGGGGTCCAGAGGGGCCTGGAGAGGGCCTGGAGGGGGGTCCAGAGGGGCCTGGAGGGGGGTCAAGAGGCTTTTGTGTGCTCCCCTGTAATTAGGCATTGGAGATATGCCCTGGCATCAGTCAGTCTTTGTGTTGAGAAAGGGGGGCTTCAAGCATGCACTTTTTCCAGGTGTATTGCTTGGAGGTGAACTGCATCTACTCCTCTTTCTCTGGTAGTGCGGTATCATTATGGTCTCCATGTGGTGCACAGATCAAGCGTGCATTGTATGCTGACCATGAAGAAACCCCACTACCAGAGGAAGCTGCAAGTATAGTCCTTCCTCCTAGGTGCCATCAGTGGCCGCTCCTGCTGTGCGGAGGGACTCAGGGCGTGCTATGGGCCTGTCATTGTACCGGCCAAACGTGTTATCCGAGGCTCAGGATGGTGGTGGGGTAGCCATGGGTAGTCAGTGCCGGTCATGTAGCCTTCCAATCCAATCCAATCCAATCGTCGTTCACTACTACTGTGATGTGAGGCATTCTTCAGTGATGCTTACGTCCTGCAGCATGGGCTAATGTATGGATGGGCCGGGGGGCTGGGATGAAGGAGGTGAGTTGTAGTGGTGGTGGTATGCGGGAAGGAAGTGGGTTTTCTATAGAATTGAAGCCATATTCATGTGTCTCTGCTTAGGAGGCTGTCGGCTTTGTGGAAGTCTTGCCTTGTCTGACGGCATGATGGATATCAATGGCTGCAGCGGTTGGATATGGTGATGGTATGCCATGGAAGTGTACAGGTCTGACATGCTCCACAAGTTGCCGCCCCTTTATCTTCATATTTGTCAAAGATCTTGTGGTGAGACAGCCAGAAGTTACTAAGTGGCCAACACCTTGAGCTTGTGGCTTTGCTTGTGCAGCTGGGGTCTGTAAGGTTTCCGTGTCTGTCATGTGCTGTGGCGATATCCTACCAGGCATCAGTTTGCTTTGTCATGATAGGGGTGATGTGCTACTGTTAGGCTGGCACATGAGTGCTCTTCCTGGGTGGGACAAGCAATGGGGATTCTCTCAAGTCAGCGGCTGTATGGTCTGCTGCAGACTGCCGCCCTGGTCACAGGGCCAATTGGTTGGGCGGGATAGGTTGCTGACTATCTCCTAGGGTATACATCTTGGTGCCTACGAATGAAGGGGTTGCTCTGGTTTCACATGTGGGTGCGTATGTGCTGTGCTTTGAGAAGCATTTTTAAATAATTGACTGTTGCATTGATGACATGGAATGATGGGAGTTGCTGTTGTTCTGTGATGGGGACTGGGTGCTCCCATGGGATCACCCTTCAAGGTTAGTTGGTAATCTGGTGTCCTATCACGGATCTTGCACAGACGTTGTGGAGATGTGCAATGAGCCCATCTAGTATGGAGATGACTTTGTGTTGTGGTTTGCTAAAGCGGCCTGGTGTCATCCTTCCTGATTGTGTTTACGCTTAATACGACAGTATTGTCGGGGGCTGCACTCATCTGTATCATATAAGTATACATTACTACATGCTGTGTAAGAGGGCTCATGAACTATGTACGGCGTCCTGATTGGGGTTGCTTTAAAATTTCAACTTCAGAACACAGAGTACGGTCAGTAAATTGCGACATAGAGATGTGCAGGAATGAGCTTGGTTCGGAACTCAAGAGCTAGTGTTGACTTCAGCAGTGATACACATGTGGTCCACCCATACAAAAACAAACAAACCAATTTTAACGTCCGGGTCCAAGACCGGAAGTCAGACTGACTCATCGGACGGCCTTGCGGCGACGGTGTTGCCCAGTTGATCAGACCGTTAGCCCATTGAACAGACGAATCCATTGTCTAGGCAACGCGGATACCTGTAACCTTTTTCTTGAGAGGCCCCGGCTAAGGGCGGCGAGGAGACCGGGACTCGAACACCGGATCTGAGGATTCGAAGTCCTCTGCTCTACCAATTGAGCTACCCCCCCCTATGGACCATGCTTGATGTGTACTAATTACTAACCTGAATCTAGCATGCACCATATATACATGAGCACCACTGTTCTGTCAGTTTTAATCGTTGACAAGCACGGTCATCAAGTGGGCTTTAGTTTACTGTACTCTGGCCTGCTCCCTGGTCATTTGGCTGGCCATATGGAGGACAGCAGAATGACGCCTGCATCTTGCCCCAACCTAGTACTCTGCTCATAGGAACCGCAACCGATAGCGGATACAACCAAAGGGCCTGAAAGCAAACACTCAGAAAAGTCTCACTTGCAACGGAGCACCCAGAGAGTCACCTTACTGCGGTACCACGGCGGCTTGCCATTTAATCTTATGCCCCACATAGCACAAAATCTGATAGCACCCTGTCATATCTTCACACAGCTGCATCGACGAAGCTCACCATGAGCCCACACCCCTTCACAACAGCATTCGCTGCTAATTAGTACTTTACCCGACAGCATTTGATATAGTAACCAGCAACAACAATGACTGCAGATTTAGCCTGCTTGCAGCATAAACACCAGGTCTTCACCAGTACAACCCTGTTCAACACTGGGGGTGCGTACATTTTTCAGTACCGCAGCGTGCAGTGCACACAGAAAATATTACGACAACAATGAGGCTACAAAGGGCATCCTCTACTCACAAGCAACACTACGACGCCACGCTCAAAAGCTTTACTTGCCATACACCTTCTTCAAGAACACCTGGATGTTCTGCACAAGCTCCTCCCTGCATAGGTCAGAAAGCATTTGGAAGGTGGTCAGTCTTTATAGCAAGACATTATGCACACTGCGCATTGGAACTCACCACACAAAGGCAGAAGAGTTGTTGCGTGCATGGGAGTATACTAAGAAAGCTGCTAGCTTAAGCCACTGTACAGCAAACATAACAATGACTTCTTGGTAGCACACCCCATTTGTAAAGCTTAAGAGAGGAAGATATGACAAGGAGGCAAGGTTGACGGCTGATAAAATGTTTGCCCATAAAGGCAGTAACATGTTGGAGTCATGTGGCGGGTGCTGCACGGCCCGAAAGCTGTGCAGTGATCTATCTATCTCATAATGAAGGCAGTAACATGTGGACTCATACAGAAACGTGGACGAGAAAATATGTGCTACACGTGGACCGTCTAATCGCTTATCTTAACAAACACAATTGCAGTTGAACCATGTGCATTGAGCAGCGTACAGCTCTAGAAGTACTCTTACCTGTCAGGGCCAAAGACCAGGTAGCGGTAGGCGAACCTGCAACAATAGAATACAACAGTGAATTCAGATCGCTGTACATAGGAAACACCCCTGCTATGGCACATTCAACTGCAATACATACAACATGAGCCAGACCACAGGACGCAGCAGCAGGTCTAATATCTGCATGTTTTGGCAGGATTTTCATATCTCCTTGCTGGCAGGGTTGGCTGGTGCTCTGCCCTAAATGCTTAGTATGCCATAGTGCACTGACCCAAGTACAAACAGGATGTGCTTTTCAAAACCTCTTGTCATCTATAGAACATGCGAGTGCATGTGAGCATATTTGCCCTTTAGTCTCTGCAATTGATGTAGATAGAGAGCCTAGATAGTCTGCAGGAACATGTATTGTTTACCAAGGACAAGCTGAACAAGTTTGCTTGGGGTCCCTACTGAAATGCTAAGAAGCAGTCCTGTCACCATCCCACTCCATGGAGGACTCACCAGCCAGTGACACCCACACCAACGAGCTCAATGACGTCGCTGACAACTGGGATCCTGTCAATGGCGTTGACCACACCAGAAAGAGCAGACAGCACCAAGATAGCACCCAGGGTCACCAAGACAGCGGCAGGCTTGTCCTCGGTCTCCTCCCACTTGGTCTGCAGGCAGCGCGAAACAATGTCAGATAATGTCTGGAATGGTTGGAAACGCGAATGCATGCAGTTTTCTTAACCGACTGTTCTCGGAAATAACCGCATTGCTATCGTGAGCAACGAAGGACTAGCTCAACATTAAAGTGATGGGTAAGAGGCTCACGTAATGCTGTACAGTTACCTTGATCCAAGCGCCTGTGTTGGTTACGGTGTCATTGACGGTCTTCTTGGCTTCGTCGGAATCGAAGCCAGGACCGTTCTGGTACGCTGGGCGCGAAACACGTCTACAGCACCTCACTGCAAGACAAAGCAAAACTGGTCAGTACGCCGCATCCAACTGAGACAAAAGATGGAATGTGTAGGAAAAGACGTGTTGCCATGCTCTGCAGTCGGGGACAACGTCCAACTGCTCATGTCAAGTGGACCTGGGGGTTGCTCACCTGAAGGCCTTGCAAGTGCAAGCATGGGAACGCGGGCGGTCCTGCATGCACCAGAAGAACAACTCTTGTTAATATGGTCCCGCCCAACTGCGCTTGCCTGGTAAAGCCATAGTTCCGTTACACCATGACCAACTCTGGACTAAGCCCAGCTATATGACTGTTGCCCTGGTTAGTTATATAAGGATGCCAGAAGCGACACCGTATGCCTGATGTCTGAACTTCCAACACCAACTCACCCCACAGCAAGCCGGCTGGTGCTCTTTACAGCGACGGAAGCCATGTTGATCTCTGAAGGTGGCCAACTGGTATGACAGTAGCTTTCAAGAAGCGACTGGTGGCTTCGTCTGGATGCAAGCTTGTGTGAGCCGTCTGGCATGCAGGCCTTATATAGGCAGGGCAACGAACGGAAAAGTTCGTTAATGAGGCAAAGCCAGGCCGTAGTTGGCGGTAGCATTCAAACCCAGAGGTCACTAGTGCACTGGGCCTGATACAGTTACGATTTTCTTGGAAATTAATCCCATCCCTGACGGCATGTAACAGGTGAGCTGGGCAATACAACCAGTGCTGTCGATACGGCCATGCGCTCAAGTGGTGACTCATGACATGCGACCTGTCTCGCAAGTAGATGAAGCAGTGTTGCAGCAGCATGCTAATGAGCATGATGATAGGGCCCTCTCCATATCACGTAAGCCTTTGAGTGTGGCACAGGGGCTTGCTACAGCTTGCATGGGCTGGAAGCGTCGCATTATAGGGGAGGGGCAACAGCAGCAGTTGAACTATGGCTGAACCCGTTGGCCCATCAATCAAGCTTGGGCTTGAGCTCAAGGTAAGCCAGGTATCTTGTGTAAACTGCAGCAAGCTAGCAACCATGTACCTTTGGCAGCGGTGTAGACAAGCACAAGTAGCAACCAAGCGCTGCAGCAACAGACACGTCTCGTCTCTATAGGAGGATCTTACGTGCAATACAAGCCGAAGTTGCAGCTGAACCTTTTGCACAGAAACATGCTGCTTAGTTAGCAGTAGCAATTACTTGCCAACTGAAAATGGTGCAAGGTGCCACTGCAGGAAGAACAATGACCTAAGACAGGCTTTGCACATTTGCATTGCATTGCCATAGCACTGTTGATCATTGGTGCGTCGCCCTGGCATACTTCAACACATGTGGCCCCCGGAATGTTCCTTGACAGGTCCTGGTCTAGATTAGGTTGGCACATGCAGAAGGCAAGCTTGCAGACTTGGGACTCAGAAGCCCCTTTTGATGGCAAGCTAGCACTGTTAATGAAACTCATGTTATGACAAGTTAAATTACAAGGGAAAGGCATGATACACATATCTTGTACTTTCTGGCTGGCTGGCGCTTTGCAGAGGCACTGGTGCCAGAAGTTGTTGAATGGGGTGAAAAAGGTGGAGCTGCGCCGATACAACATACCAGGCGAATACCTAGGTGCATAAGTGGCCACTACAAACTAGTACCCATTACCTCTGCTCTGTCAACTTGGCAGCAGCGGGGCCCCCTTCTCAATGTTCCATGTTATTATAATTCCTGGAAAATCTGGAAAATTGAGCTCCAGGAGCTGAGGCAAGAAAATGTTTAAAGCAGTCATGGTAATCTAATGCTGGTTGACAGCTTGTTTCACATACCAGTGATATGAATCCATCAGATATATTCAATCCAGAAGGCTGGGCTTCCTCTTGCTTTCCTGATCCTGGAACGGGTGCAGCAGGTCTCTGCTTAAGGTGCTAGTGCTGTTGTGTTTCCCTGATGTTTGCCCTGGGTGGTACCAGGGGTGTCCAAATTGTTGGCTGATGTGGGATCGTGTGGCCCCAGTCATCAGGGTTCATGTGCTGCATGGTCTTGAGTGACTTTCTGGAATAACCCCTTTTCCATCTTACTTCATTAGTTTGACTGCCCTGGGTGTCACCACACGCTATGCCAAGTCTGCGTTTGAGCCTCCTTGTCCTCATGTTCCGCGCTGAAGTTCAGCTCAAATTTGCTCACACTGGTACAGATAAAGCATTTGGAATAACGATTGCTATTCGTGTCTACATAGTAGTGGCTACCACTGGTACAGACATATCAAGAGAACCTGTCTGGCAAGAAAGAGTATGTTTCCCCGTCCTATCTAAGCTCTACCTTCCCTCCAGCTCCTGCACATCCTGCTCTTCCCCTGCATCATCCCCGTGGCGCTGCAGCCCATTGTTGTACTTCTGCCCCTAGTGAATCATCCTCTTGGCTTTGTTAACCTTCTAAAGCCCGGGTCCAGCAGCTGCAACCAGAATGGTTCTAAAAGCTTGATAGTTCCAAAACATGGATAACTAATGGAGGTACTTCTTGGCTCTTGTTCTTCCCTGATACTGCCTGCAGGTCAGCCTGTCTATCTTCTAGAGACCCCAGATGGCAATGAAGGGGTCTCAACCATCCCAGATGAATGCCCACCTCGTTATCCTGGAGTGCGTCTGGTGCGTCGGGTAGCCATGGTAGCCTTGGCTTCTGCACTATAACAGTTGGATGAACAAGAAACTGAGAGCATATGAGGTAGTGGGACATCTGGAAGTGAGATGACATGAATTTGAATACCTGAGCTTTCAAACCATCAGATTCAAACAAGCAGAGGCCAAGCTACCCATTTTTCTGTGATTCTGTCTTGGTTAAAGTACTCGTAACAGTCAGCTATCCTACATAAGCACATAAGCCACCGCCACTTGGCAGCTGGCAGAGCCAAAAAGCTCCCATCTTTTCTTTTGAAGGAGCCAAACAGGCAGACAAGCGAAGAGGAACATGGCTTCATGTACAGATCTGCCCAAATCCAAACAGTGCAACCTCTAGCTGCTAGATATCGCAAATCGTCCCCTGGTCTATGCCTGTTGCCAAACAGTTCAAATGCCCTTGCCCCTCTCATGATTGGTCGCTATGCAAACGTCTCAATGGGCTTGGAATTGGGTTCATTGACTTTTACATGCTGCGGATATATCTGTCGCTGCCTCTATTTCCCAGCTGATGCGAACTTCTGTGTGAATGCTGCAGGCAGGCACAGTAACCTTCACTGGCCAGATTGAGTATACCAGCTGTGAACAGTGGGTGGCAGATGTGGAGAAGCATTGTGTACCTCCAGACACTCCTTACAGCTGGAAACCAGGTGATAAGCCCCTTGGGATTTAACCTGTTGCATTGCTTCCCTCTGTCTTATCGGGGCAATATAGAGCACAGGAAGGGAGGGGACCGCTGCTGTACAGAGAACATGTGCATGTGGCAATCGATCCAATGGGCAAGAGGT
Organism: Pseudopediastrum boryanum; assembly: GCA_963556185.1. Classification (NCBI taxonomy): domain Eukaryota; kingdom Viridiplantae; phylum Chlorophyta; class Chlorophyceae; order Sphaeropleales; family Hydrodictyaceae; genus Pseudopediastrum; species Pseudopediastrum boryanum. Next base: position 10,413,267 of record OY744494.1, read on the forward strand.
TTACCATAGGTCAGGAGCCTTGTGCTTGTGGCCTGCTTTGGTCATGGCATGGCTGGTCTTGCCTTTTGCGTGACCCCTTGGAACAAGCATTTGGCCAGCTATCAGTTTAAAAATATCAGTGGCTGGACGCTTCTCACATATCGATGCATCATGTTTTGTACTTCTAAGTTAGAGCAGGAAGTGGCATTACAGTCGCAGGAATTGGACTTTCGCCAGCCCAGGTGGTCTCAGTTCTATTATGAATGCAGAGCTACTGCTGTATTTAAATGTTAAACTAGATTATAGGCATGGGCATTGCGCTGCATGACTGCACCCTGCTTTTCTTGCTTGCACTCTTCCCTGCTTAGATTGCCTGTACTCAACCTCCAAATCTGGCGGTGACTAAAGTGGCTATAGCGAAGAAGCAGCTTGCGCATATCCACATAGGTGGCCCCAGCATGTCTCTAATTTGGTCTTGTCTGTTTCTGGTAGCTCCTCTGTGCATTTAAAGCTGGCTGAGAATGATATGACTGCCGTCTGTTGTTCGTGCTTTTACAAAACCCACCACCCAGGTGTCACTAAGGTCATGTATGGATGGATCATAGGGAGGGTTGAAAGGCTCCCAGACCCACCGCAGCCTAACCCTGCTCTGCGGCGAATTCTGAGCTCCTGGTTTACAGTTGCAACCGAGCCAACTGAAACGCCCCCTGATAGCAGCCAAAGCGGGTGATGTTTGATGAGGCACGTTCCCTGCCTGGACTTTTGGCATGATTTACGGTGCCTGAAAAGGTGTGCTCCAGGCACTATGGGCATCAGTCCTGTGCTGTTTAGCATGGGGGAGGACTTCAAATGGAGGTGCTCCTGCATCCATAACTTGGGTCCTGAGCAAGGCAATAAAGTGCTTGATTGCTGTTGACTGGGTCAACTGGTCAGTGCATGGCAACTTGAACAAACAAACAAAAAATTTAAGGTGCGGCAACCGCAAAGGGCTGCTAAGTCGAAACGACCAAACGCACCATCGGATGGGTCCAAAAACAATGGAATCCATACCACCAAGCAAGAGGAATACCCAAGCAGACATCCAACTACGGACACGGCAAATAGTAGCACCAGCAAACAAATCACCAGCAAAAATGAAATGAGCATGCCTGACATACACTGGCTAGCAAGGGTAAAGGAAGGGCTGGAGATAGCCAGTGTGAGACTCTTGGACAGGAAGATTGAGTATGGCGTTTGAAGCCTAAGTCGGCTCCTTGTCCGGAGTGCTGCCCGCTTCGGCGCCCTGCTCTGATGGGGCCACTTGGTAATCCTATCTTATGAGCAGCAGCGGAGATAACGGTGACATTGATGGGGACTGGGTATCAGTGGGTAGGGTGTGCTGACAGTTGCATGGTGAGGGAATGCAGAGGCCGCCCAGTCCCGGCTGGTCTATTCAGTCAATGTGCACAAAGTAATGTGCACAACAAGTCATTTGATTCTGGGCTGTAATGTATGTAGGGACAGCAGGACTCTAAAATTCCGTCTAGTAGTAGCCATTCAAAGTCTTTGGTCTTAGAGGCATGTGTTCTTTCTTCTGGGTATGCCGTCTGTTGGGGGCTGTGTTGTTGACTTCCTCGCTTTGTGAAAGAGTGCGGTGCTGCCTCACAGGAGCCCCACCTGATGGAGTCGCCAGCTTAACAAAGTACTCTACTTGAGCCTAGTAGTAGGCCCTTGGTTACCACATCAATTGTCGGAGGGGTGATACACCGAATGAACACGATGAGCGAATCCGAACAGTAGAACCGGATTCCCCGGCGTGCCGGGCATTACTAGAGTTTCATTGCAAAAGCCGCGGCACAGCACAAGTGCCACGTATAGACTGGTGCACTGAACACTGCAGTGGTGTGCTGGCCGACTGCCGCTTGCTCTAACGGCTCCCTCCCTCGCTCTGATGTTAATTGCGCTTTCGACATGCTGCATCAGTTGCGGACGGTTCGGAACTGCGACGGCCGTGCGCAGCGCTACCGATAGGTAATTTTATGTGCATGCAGGCAGAACACATTCCAGAGCCCTCCATGAAGCTCGGGTCGTCATCACATCAAAGGCGGCCTTCACAAACATCACCAGCCACATCCCACGTGACCTCAACAACATGCATCAGCAGTGCAGCACTTCAACTTATAGCAGCTTACTATTTAGATTAATCTCTTCATTCAGCAATCATGTTAGATATATAAACACATCCCTCCCCTGCCATAAAGCTGCAGCAATGAAGTCCATGGATCCACCTGCCTGACTAATAGTGGCAGTCAGCCGTCCGCCACCACCAAGGCAGCCCTGGTCAATGTACAGCTTTCACCCCCAGTACAGTGATGCCAGCTAAGGATCCATTGTTCCAACCTACTAGATAGACACTGGACGGCACAGCTTCTGGGCCATGCAGCACCCGCCATATCATCTTGCAACAGAAACACTGACCACACACACTGTCTATGTGATGGAATGAAGACCTATCCAGGTACCAGCACAGCTGCTGCAAGCCTCCTTGTTTCTCTGTACGCACCAGCACATTCAGCGCGGCTTTAGGCCCTCACCGCTGCTGCTTGCTGCTGGTAGTCACTCGTCTGGCAGAGCAGCTATGATTTGTGCTTGCAGCTGTGCGCTGGCAGTTGCTTGTGTCTGTGCCCTGCTGCAGCCCTGACGCTAATCCCCGATAAGTGGACTCAACTGATTCGATTGAACTGATGTCTGTCAAGCCTAAGTCAATGCAGTCACCTGAAGCAAGCATACACAGCCAGGAGCAAACAAAAGATAAGAATGATGTCACGCTACAATCAAGCGGCTGGAAACGCTACAAACCAGCAACATAGCTCTGCAATACATCCCTATGCTTGTTACGCATACTCTTCAGCCTACGGTGGTAAATCAGTGCAAATTGTGATTGCATTACAGATATCCTGTATGCACGCCTGAGCAGCAATGGGGCACCCTGAAACAACCGGAACAAGCAGCTGCAGAGGCTCCACAGGGCTGTGGCCTTGGCTGCTCACATTCCATATGCCGAAAACAACCCGTATTATGTTCCACCTCGCTGTTCTTTCTGATGGCGTGAGGTGCGGGGCATACGGCACTGTTTGCTATGGCACACCATGAAATGTAATAACAGATCCCGTGGGTTCCTAATGCTGACTTCCAAGTCAGAGGAGACAATACTGCGCATACACAATAACACCAAGGCATGCCCAGTTGTTATATTTTGGGCCCTAGGAGTAGATATGGAGCTTCTGGTACAAAGCTGCCAGAACATATCCTGGCAACTGTTTGGAGTGTTTCCAGAGGACTCTTTGGATGCAATATCGGTAAGGTCGTTGGATGAATTCACATTCATCTGCCATATGTTCTTTGGATGCAACGTCCACAAGGCGGTCGGGTGTACTTTACATTCATTTGCCGTACGTTTGTGTGTGAAATTGACCATTGAGGGTCAGCAGCAAGAGTTGAAAGCTCTAGATTCACGGTGATTACAAGCTTGCATGTAGTTATGCTGGGCAATGTGTACCATGCTCCCATCCACGCTGTTATATATACCTCCATGCAAGCATGACCACCTCGGCACCAAGCCGTGGCCTCAATTCATGCATTGGCTCAGGGTGACCCACGGTTTGCAGCACAGCCCCCTCTAACATACCTGTCAGCGCAACCATAACCTCTGTACATGATTGTGCTAGTGATGGGCCTTAGGGGGAGCTGCTGCCTCTGCTTCTTGCCGCCTCTTCTCAGCGTCAACCATCATTTGACGCTCAAACTGCATGGCAAAGCAGCCTGCTGTTAGTCGAGCTGCTTCATTGCCTGGAAACGTTGGAATCCGCCTGCTATCTAGCTGGGTATATACAGCACCTTGCTAGCCTGGGAATGGCCCACTGCTACTAGTACAAGAATTTGCGTTGCCAGGTTGTCTAAAGGAATCTGCCATTGTAACAATGGGCTAGTTGCTGGTCAGCTGCTGCGCTGGTGCGTGACTTTCCCAGACATATGCAGCTGCTGCTTTAGCAGTTCCCTGAATTGCAGTACAGCCTCAATTCCTTGCAGGAGCTCACATATTTCCTGTGATGTAGGCACTCCATGTAATCTTCGGCAAAGGCCTTGCACAGAGCAGGCTGGTCGTTGCCATCATCTTGCACACACTGCGGCAGAACAGCGCCCAGTCACTACTACATACATAGTTTGGGCCTCTCACCAGCTGGTAAGCCTCCAATTCACCTTGAGGAAGTCCATCAAGAAGTTGTAGCACCTATACCAACAGTAGAGTTAAACTTTGCATCTGGAGTGTCCATATAGCGCCCTCGACATGCTCCCACCTTGAAGGGCCTCCGTTGACGCTCATGAACACCATCGTGGCTTCTTGTTAGGGAAACCCGTGCAATATGGCGAAGCAGGAGAGGCAAGAGGCCACGATCTGCAGTAGTTCGCTACTACCTCAAACAGCCCACCAATAGGGCTTTCTCGTACTAGGCCTAAAATAGTGTCTGACAATGAGCCCTGTTTTCCAGGCCGTAGCTACTGGATGAGGATTGTATTGCCCGAGAGATCCCCAGGATGCACAGGTGACTTGTCCGGCGTATTCGCCCTAGGCAGGGTACTGCGTATTATGGTGCCGGCAATTCGTACGGTGCTTCAGGGCTCGAGGCAAATGGACGCCTGCATATGTCCTCAGAGACGCACGCTTGTCCGGGGAGTGGGTTGTGGCACAGAGCAAGGGCTTATGGAACTTGGCAAGGAAAGTGAGGGCTTGTGGAGTTGTGAGGCTTTCCCGGGCTAACTTCAGTACGGCAAGCTTTCCTCTGGTGCACAACTGAGATGCAATTGGTCTGGTGCCAGTCGTCTGAGTCCTCGTTTGAGCACGTGCATCCCCTTTCCTAGGGAGTCAGGAGAGAAGTGCCTTCGTCCGGGTACTTGTTGTGGATAGTCCGTACGATATCTTGCTAGGGATTGTCTATGTAGCTTAGGCTTGGGGTGCCGACCCCTCGTCACTGCCACGATGCCTTCCGCTGGACGATTGTGGGAGGCTTTTTCGTGCAAGGCTCTATGTGTCCTTGGCCTGCTAGGACTAGGTGCCTGGGCTGCGTTGCGGCTCGAGCCTGGCAGTTTTCTACCGCCCGCCAGCTGGAGTATGGTCTCGGTTTGCATCTGGTTGGCCTACGCCACGCTGCGCGGAATGGAAAGGATTGATAGACGGGAACTTCTTTGGGCAGTGATCAGCTGCGCAGCTCTTACACAGTTCCTGATAGACGATGCAGACTTCAAAGGATGGGGTGAGTTAAGCAGGCTGTAGGTTCAAGCAGAACACTTTGCAGCTGCTTACCGCTGCTGCTTTCACAGGTGATGTGTACTTCTTTTGCGGGGCGAAGCTGCAGTACTGTACGTGCAACTTTCGTTGGAACATGTCGGGCTGGTATAAAGCAGCAGTGCTCTGGAGCTTCGTGCTTTCAGCAGCTCTGGGTGTGCAGAGACTCATCATCCAGCTGGGCCTGAAAGGCCTCTTGCCTGGTGAGGATAGTGTGACAGCCGCCTGGCCTTGGCCGCATAGCAGTAATGTGCTTAGCTTTAGCTACGAATCAGCGGCTAGGTGTGCAGGAGATCCATTTGCCATCATCAGTGGCAAAATACCTTCAGGGTGCTCCATGCCAGCAAGCTCCATGCCAGCAAGTCCACGCCAGGGTTGCCTTAGTTGCGTGCAACAGCACACAGCACATCCATGGCTCTGCAACTGGCTAGAAATATGATCAGGAAAGCTAACATGTATCTCTCTACTTCCACAGCGAGAGATGCAAGTACTTTGCACACATCTCCGTTTAGTATGGCTCCTGAGCATAGTACCACCCAAAGCCATTCCGCAGTGTCCTGGTCTCCTGTAGGGTTTTTGCATGCATCACACATGGACAAAGCTCATTCTGCTTCCATGGAAGGAACACACATGCACCTTGTATGCAAGCCATGCCATCTTCCAATCCTGCATGCGAATGCTCCTGCAGGTGAAGAAGTCGTAACCAGGGAGAGCTTCATCAGTATCTGCTGGCGCCTCCTGCCCTACTGGCTCAACAACTGGGAGCAGCAGTGGGGAGCGGAATGCAGCTCAATGATGTTTGAGCTGCCTCATTTTGCAGTGGAGCTGCTCATCATCCTGCCCTGTGTGCAAATCCTGTGTTCCCGCATGAAGGTCCTAGCCCTGCCACAGGTTAATGCAGGAGTGCCACAGGGCCAGGACAGCCCAGAAGCAATACGTGAAGGGTATGCACCAAACATCCTGAGGGGCTGCTGGGAGTGGAGGCCCAAGCAGAAGCAGCTGTTGCATAGGTTGAGGTGAGCAAGGGTGCAAGGGGCCAAGCTGGGGCTAGCTTCCTTGCTGTGTTAGCAGCTAGAATGGCCAGGGTCGACTAGCTTTACAGCTGCAGGCACCTAATCTTGTTGTGTCATGTTCTAGCCATCCAGCATATCCTGCACACACATGTCTATATCGATCTGTCACAGAAGGAAGGGTGCATGAACTGCATGTGGGGAGGACCACAGGACCTCAAGTATGAGCATACTGCTGGATGTGGGTTTGTTTATGCTTGCCTGCAGCTGGTGCTCTGTTTAGGTGTTCTGGCTGTGGACCTGTATCCTTGCTCAGGTCCTGGAGCAAGTGCAGATGCTGAGCAACAGTAGGGAGCGGGGTTTTTCTTGTATCTGGATCCTGTTGGTGCGATGGGCTTCTTCAACTTCTTTACGCATGGAAATAGCAAGAGTCACAGCCTGGAGACTGATTCCCTCCATTGGCAAACCCATCGGCACGCGTGCGGTGCCACAGTCTACCACAGGGGTGGCATAGCCACTAACACAGATAGAACCAGGAAAGATTGAACGTCATTCCACCAGTTCGGACTCCATGATCATACATGCATGGCCAAGCAGATACAATGTTGCAGAATACTGGCCTTGGGGAAAATGCACACATATTCATTTTTTAAAACTTTTCTTTTGGTTTTTCCAAGGTAGCCAGCAAACAAACAGCAAGGCAACAGCATACATACCAGATCTTTGCATACAACACTTGCCAATTATACTCTCACCCAGATGTGGAGAATCACAAAGCAGCAGCAGTTCCAGAACTAACCGTAGACTATAAACCAGTACAGCTACATAAGCAATTATTCCATAACATATCCCATAATTCCTCATAGGATGTAATCAGAAGGAAGATTACCATGAGCATGCGTATGCATGCAGTGGTGTTTTGGCTGTCGTCTCTGGCACTGACATCAGTGCTTGCTGTCTTTGCTGTGTTGCTCTTTTGTGTGCCTCTCAGGAGCAACAAGCGCATCATGACATTCATGGTGACAGTATGTGCCATGGCTGCGCTCAATGCACTCGTCATCCCTCTGCACCTGGAAGAGCAGATTTTGGCTCACAGGCACGCTAGTATGGTCTTGATATCTGGCCACCTGCCTGAGTGGCATGATGCCAAGGCCCTGGAGTCCATGTCAGAGCAGCTGCAGCAGAAGAACAGCAGTGTTTTGCTGAAACCTATGGCCAGAGGCAGTAGTATTGTACCAGTCAGCCACCGGCTTGTGAGCTGGGTGGGGTACCCACTAAGATTGTCCCCTTATGGTCGTGGACAACAAGAGCAGCAGGAGGTTCAGGCATGGGCAGCAGTGGGTTTTGCAGGAAATGCAACTGGCATGGGAGGAGCAGCTGCAGCACTAATGGGTGTGGCATGGAAAGGGGGTTATTCAGCAGCGGCTGGTGTGGATGCGTTCCCAGGCCCTGTGTGGAAGCTGCCGCATGAGGCTGTGGCTGATCTGCTCGCGTATGTGCAGCTGTTCAGGGGTGGGAAGAACCAGTGCACGGAGTTGGACCGGATGAAGCGCATTGTGCGGAAGCACCATGAAGAGGTCACACGGGTGCAGGTAAGAGTAGTTGTGTTTTTCATGTGGGGTGTATGAGTCTCTCTCTTTCAGGTGGAGTAGCACCTGGAGATTGGGTACAGGTAATCAAAGCAGGGGAGAGTGATGCGACAAGAAAAGCAGGGTCTGTCATGGAGTGCTGGAACAAATAAAGCAGGGTGCAGCGAACAAAGCAGGTTGCGACCACCACCCGACCGACCACCACCACCACAACCATGGAGTAGCACCCCTTAGATGCTGATCTGTGCATGCTTACTAAGCAATTAGCCAGCTGAGAGGGTATTCTTGAGTGTTTAAAGAGTTGCACTTTGAAGTGTTTTCCTCACAAGCTGAGACATATCTTCTCAGGATGGTTCTCGACCAGCCACTTTGTGGTGAACAGTTGGCTTGTGGGATGTCCCCTGTGTGGTTCGCTCCTGGCAGCATTTTGCTTGTTCCTAAGAACATGTTTTTATCCCTGAATTCTGACAATTGTATTTGCTCCTGCTGTAGGCTGATGACCACAGAGCCTTGATCCCTCTTGTAGAGTCAGCGCTTGCCCTCATGAGGCTCAGCTGCGAGAAGTTCTTCGTCCTGCTGTCTCTGTTTGTGGTGTACCTGGTATTCCGAGAGCCTCCGACCGCTGCCATATGGCTAGTGCAGATGAACGGCCGACTGAGCAATCTGTTCCAGAGGGTCATCCTATACTCCTTCCCAGCTGTGTGCTGGATTTATGGGGCTGGCTTTATTTTCAGTACCTTTGTTTCAGGTGGGTGTTGGAGAGCTAAGGGTCGGAAAGGGGGGTGTGTGGATGTGGGTTGGCATGATTGGTTGCTGCATCAGAAGCTTCTAGGCATCAATGTAGAGCTTACTTTTTTAAACGTTCAGGCTTCCCCATTGTCATAGATTACCTACTGCATGTAATGTTTATAATACAAAATACTATACATGCTGTTTTGGGGATTTGCTACTATAAGCGGATGAGATATGCCAGCAGAAAACTATGACCATTGACTCGCAACAGGCTGAGGTCTCCTGGGGATGTTTAGCCTGTGCTGATGGCGGGCTTGCACTGCCTGCTCTACAAGCGAATGCAACATACAGTAAGGTGGAAATTGGTGGGCATTATCCCTGCCTGCTCTGAAATTGCTCATACCGGTGTTATGCAAGTATCTGTGTTGGGCAAATGGTCTTAATGGGGATTATCTCTTTGTTTGCCTTGTTCCTGCAGTTGTGTTCTGGGGAGGTCCTCTGCTGGTCCTGTATGACACTATGCGCAGCAACATGTGCTCTGTGCATATCAAGTTGTTGCACCCCGCGACTGCTGCTGAGCTGGAGCGCATGGGTGGCAACTGTGCGATCTGCTGGGCTGAGATGACTACAGAGGAAGAGTCAGGGCCTGAAGCCAGACCTCTGACAGATGTTGATGATGATAGCAGCGAGGATAGCAGCAGTGAGAGTAGTGATGGCTCTGATGAGAGCACAAGTGAGGTTGGTGAGAATGGGGTGATTGCGGGGGCAGGGGAAGTACGAGGTGCACAGGGGGCGGCAGGGGAGGGAGCTGCTGGTGCAGGGGCTCCAGAAATGATAGCAGCAGCCGTAGGAGGAGGAGGGGGTGGGGGACGAGCTCCAGCAGCAGCTGCAGCAGCAGGTGGAGGTGTAGAGGAGGCGCAGGCAGAGGCGGCAGCAGCAGCAGCACTTCCTGCGCATGCAGCAGCAGCAGAGCATCCTGCATGGATGTCTGAGCTGTCATCGCAGCCAGCCATGCCCACCAAGGGTCATGCTCTGCCATGTGGCCATGCGTTCCACCATGCATGCTTGACGCAGTGGCTGCAGCAGTGCCATGCACAGGGGGTACCAGCTACATGCCCCATGTGCCAGCGACTAATTCAGCTAGAGGTCAAGTGGCACGTCCCAGTGCCTTGGGGTAGGAAGGGAAGGGGAGCAGGGCCAGGGGGTGCAGCAGCAGCAGCAGTGGCACGGGCTCCTGTGCAGCCCCCCAGTAACAACTACCTCCTGGCGCACCAGCCGCAGCTAGCAGAGATGCTGCAGGACATGCCGCAGATCTTGGCACCAGAGCATTTGGCGCTGGTGCAGGAGGTGGAGGACCTGCAGCAGCAGCGGCATGCTTTGCTAGAGGAGCTGCAATTGCAGCGGCAGCAGCTGCGGGACATCCAGGGCCGGCATCAGGTGCTGCAGCAGGAGGAGATGGAGATGGAGCAGCAGCGGGGGGAGCTGCTTAGGGAGCTGCAGTTGTTGCGGCGGGCGGCACGGCGGAGGCGGCAGCAGCGGGAGCGGCAACGGCAGCGGCAGCCACAGCAGCAGGTGGCAGCAGGGAATGGCGGTGGCTTGGGGCAGGAGCAGAGAGCGGAAGGGGCAGCAGCTGCGGAGGGTGCTGCACCTGGTGGTGGTGTTGGGGCTGAAGGAGGGGAGGGGGAGCAGCAGCAAGGGGTGGAAGGAGCAGGGAGGCAGGGCTGGGAAGAAGGGAATGATGATGCGGAAGAAGCAGAAGTAAGGCAGGGAGAGGGGCTAGAGATGGAAGGGGATGCTGAGCTAGAAGCTATGTTGGAGGCCTTCTTGGATCAGCGGGATAGGGAGAGGGCGCAGGCATTGGAGGGGGAGCGGCAGTAACACCTGCTGTGGGGATCCAGTATGTCCCTGACGTATTTTTGGTGTGCTGGCTGTTACATGCTGGCTTGTATGCAGATGGAGTGGGGGGGGGAGGGCATTTATGGGAGAGGGTACTCTGTATCATGAGCCAAGGCGGATAAGGGATCACATTGGGTCAAGCAGGGATTCATGTGGTCTTGCATCTGTGCAGCTTTGTATCATATGTTTTGGTTGGTTTGGTCGCAGGCTTTGCCAAGCCTGCTAGTGATCTGTTTGCAGGGAGCAAAATGTTATGCAGCTGGTGGGTTTTAGCCGTGCTGATGAAGATTGATGCGTGTATAAACCAACGGCATGAAGCTAAACATGCTTGCATGGTGATCATCGATGTTGCACTGTCTAGCAACCACTTGGGTCCAACAACCGCTTTCTGGTCAAGCAGGGGGGAAGTTGCAAACCTATGGGAAAATGTGGGCCTTGGATAAGGAAAGGATCTTGCGATGCACCTTAGGATGCATAGTATCTCTGGATTTAGGTTTGTGATGCCCATGGTTTGTGGCCATGCTTCTGTTGATCCCCGCGGTGCAAAACCCATGGCAACACTGTGCATGATCTATGGTTAGCATATTCTTGGCCAGATGGCTTTTGCGCATGTATGCAACATATTCCTGGCCTCTTGTAGCCATGGGTTGCGGTGGCCTAGCGTGAGGAGTACCATCTTGCACCCCATGCTCAGCGCCTGTGGGGACACATGCAGATGGCAATGGAAGCAAGTGTGCAGGCTATGTAGCAAGTTATGAGTTTGTTGTCATAGTCAGCAGGTTAATCTGTTAGGCTTACTTGTGATAGCAGTGTAGGCTTGCTATGACCTAGCGATGTACCAGCTCCAGGGCTCCTGTGAGAGGCATCTTGTGCCTGGGACCAGATGCGCGTGGCTAATCTAAGTTTCTGAAAGGGATCTGAGGGTTACGTTGGTGGCATCAGATATTTTGATCACATTTGCAGTGCTTGTTCCCATACATGGAGGAATGGAAGCAGTCTATGCAGTAAGCATGGTTGTGATTGATGTGTGGAGGCTGTCGCATGCAGGGAGTGTGCTAGGGATCAGCTGGAAATTGGAGGATGATGCTTGTTTGGTTCGTGTACAACAGGGTGGTACCAGGTGCCAGGCGTCTGGGTGGCATGTATAGGTTGCTAAATAACTCGCTGCAGCGAGTCGTTGCTGTCGGCTGTAGTTATGTCTGCCGAAAGGCGAGGAGGAGTGGGGCCCCTGTGGATGGATGAGTGGGTTGAACTCTTGGTGCCTATGCGTTGGTCAATACATTGTGGATGGGGATGCCGATTTATTCGTATTCCTTCCATCGCCACATCTAATCATATGATGTCGTTGGTGGTTCTCAAAATGGCACTTTGAAAACCCGATCGCTGAGGGCAGCCAGTGATACAGATTCTGGTCAAGTACTAACAGAACCCCAAGCTGGCTTGTAAGCGTGTCATAACCAAATAAATCAACTGATTGACCTGCATCCATCAAGAAATACTCCCGCTGCAGAAGGCAGATTACTCCTGCCACTCAGCAGGACACAACTGATGTGTGACAGCCCCCTCAAAGCTACCTTACAGAGTTGCTCATCGGAGGTTGCAGGCGTAATGCGTACACTGCACTAGGGCGCCATTTGTGCCTTGAGGGCAGGACATTCGTGCGGAACCGCCCACTTTCATCATTTTGGTGAGCTTTTAGGCTTCGGAGCAAATTAACCAGTTACAACTCATGATTTCAAGCTCGTTGCTCGTATGCATACCAAGCTTCCAGCAGAGGCTCAAGCACATCTGCCTTCGTCAAGCCTACAGGCCCAGTTCATAAAGGTTACCACGGGGAAGCCCACCCCAAGCTGTGGCCATCGCTCTTTCTTCTTGGTTTGCTAAGCTGAGCTTGTGCACTATGGCAGAACCAGAGTCACCTAAAGCTAGTCCTGGCAAGGCACATACTACCTCTAAGACCGTCACAGACACTATAGTTGGTACGTATGCTTCGCGCGTTTGGAGGCATTCACAGGATGAGTGCCTGGCGCCAACGCCCTGGCTTGTTTGCAGGCGAGCACACTCATACCATAGTTGGATACAGCTTAATCAAGGGCATCGGGGATGGCGAGCCTATTGCTAGCGAGCGCTTCACTGTGGGGGGCCACGAGTGGGTGAGTGCAGTCGTGTCGCAGCAAGCAGGAGAAACCAGGGTGGGCCTAGAAATTGATAGCAGGGACCTCTGTAGCAGCACACATGGGTATTGGTATGCCCCGGCGAGGTCAATGTTGCAGCAGCAGCGGTGTCCTTGCATCCGAGGGTCCATCCTAGGCAGGGCCCCTGTGCAAGCTGCACTTGGATATGTATCCTTTCATAGCTCGTTCACCTCTTGCAGTCAAATGCCGCCAAGGCTCTATAGACCGACATGGATTAGATACGTATATCTGCATGCAACCTTGGCTGTACAGGCCGTGAACATGCTGTGTAAACACAGACAAACACGGAGGGTGTTTGTGCCCCTTGTTTGCTTTGTGCTTCTGCCCCAGTTTCTTGCAGTCCTGATTCAGTCCATTTACAGCTATAGCATGCATGCATTTTAACTTGTACATGGATGCCAGCGGTGGATACCAAGTGAAGTATATCAGCTTCTTTGACTCGTCTGTCCTCGCCTGCCAAGTCTCTCACAGCCACAGAAGCAGCAATATACAAGTACCGGTATATGTTTGGTATCAACGATATGCTGCTGCAACCTTCCCCTTGCCTCTTCTCCTCACTTTCAGGTCCTTCTCTTCTATCCAGATGGCAAGCGCAGCAGCTCCTCAGAAGCTGCTATAGGTGGAGATCCAGCTGCCATGCACCACGCCCCTCCACCCCTGGGCCCTCCAGGTGCTGGACCCCCCAATCCAGCAGCTCTCTTAGGCATCCAGCCACACCAAGCAGGGCCCCCTGCCCCTGGGCCCCAAGCAGGAGCAGCAGCTGCAGCAGCAGGGGATGATGCTGGAGCAGCACCTCCTGCACCACCTCCAGGGGGTGGGGCTGTGGCTGCTGCAGCAGCTGCTGCGGCTGCGCATGGGCATCACATGCCTGTGCCTGTGGGCAATGCTCCTGCACATCATCAGATGGCCATCCAGCAGCGGCCACCAGGTAGGTTCTGCAGTAGTAGCAGTGGAGGGTCCATTTAAGCATTCTTGCTTTTAGCTTGATGCGCAAAGGTCGTAAGGCTTGGAAGATAGAGAGAACTATGTGTGGATGATCCATTGTCCGTACTGTTCAGTTGCTTAGGCTTGGTGCAGAATCGGCTCAAGGTCTCTATAGGCAGCGCAGTCCATGGAGCGCCACTCTTAAAGGCACGCTCTTGCAATAAGCTCTATCGAGTTGACATATTGCAAAGCAAGGGAGGGCCGTGATACCATGCAAAGCATGAGCGACGCATGTCACGCCCGGTGGTGGTTTGCTTTCCGTGCAAAGAGCAGGAATGGCTGTGCCCATCACCAACCTGTGCAGGTCCTGTTGTGTGACATGGTGTCAAGATTGCTATCTTATGAATATTACATCATAGGTGTGCCAGACCAATCGTCTCTCAGATTTTCCTACTGCCTTTCCCCAGGCAACCGCCGGGACACCACCAATGAGTACGCTGCCCTGTTTGTGGCTCTGATTGGGGAGGGCGCCAACCCTCAGGGTGTAGTCAACACGAGCGAGGGTAAGGTGGTGCGCGCATTCCATCGCTTCACTCTCGTCAACCAGAACAACACCTCAGGCGATGGCAATGGGGACCTCACCAAGGGGCGCACCAGGGAGGCTGGGGCTGTAAAGATCAGCTGTGCTCGGCAGGACCCCAATGCACGCAACTGCCATGGCTACCGCAAGTTTGTGAAGCGCACCATCTTGGAGGATGCTGCGCGGGGGTTTCTGAAGGATGATACGATTGTGATCAAGTACACAATTGAGCTGGTGGTGAGCAGTGGGGGTGCGCTGAGCCGCAGCAACAACCCCAGCAAGGCTGAGGCCATCAAGGTGCCACCCACCACCATTGGCAAGGACTTGGCGGACCTCTTCTACTCAGGTGAGGGGACTCAAGTGGGAGAAAAAGCAGGGTACTGTTTCTCCTAGTTATGGTAAAGGTGACATACTCTCATCCATCACTTTCTCAGAACTTGTCAACTGCTTGAATTGGTCTTAACAGGATAGTTTGGGCCAGGCGTATTGTCTTGTGGAAAGGGGACCGGTGTGTTTGCGGGCATTATCAGGTAGGAGAGATTGGCACAGTGCTTATCTTTGGTTGTAGCGCCTGCCATCTCCAGAATGATGTATCGCTGACCAAAGGGAGGGTGTATGCATGACGGAGGATCACTTTTGTGTAGGTTGAAGGACCCTGATGTGCATTGCTTGCTGCCTGGCACTGCTGGGAAAATGTTAACGTATGCATGGAGCCTCACAGAGGCCTTTGGATGTACTATTGCAGATGTGTACTGATGGATTATGGCAAACTTTATGAGCTGCAAGCAACAAATAGAGCACTGCAGTCAGCGGACCTCGTCTACTGCCTCATTCATTCCATCATAATCCGGCAGCATCCAGAATACCGGTAGTCTGAACCGTGGAACGTGTATTGGGGGGTTGGAAGCTACCACAATGAGTGAGCACTGTTTCAGTAGTAGGAATTGCTGTTGATGCCTTGCTAACTGACAGCAGTGTCCCTGTTCCTCTCCTTCCAGGCCGTGGTTCTGACTACACTGTGGTGTGTGGTGAGAAGGAGTTCCCAGTGCATCGCATGATCCTGGAGGCACGCAGTCCCTTCTTCAGGGGTATGCTGGAGAGCAACATGGCAGAGGCTAATGAGGGCAAGTATGTCATCAAGGACATGCTGGAGCCAGTGGCACGTGCTGTGCTGCACTTTATATATGCAGGTGAGTGGGGTACTTGTTCAATAAATGGATATGAGGGTACCTGTTCGAAAATAAATTTGGAGAGAGTAGAGGCTGGTCTGAATAGGGATAGGGCAGCAAGTGGCACTTGCCATTGCCTGAATAGCATAGAGATTCAGGTGGTTGCAATGTGCAGGTGGCAGGTTTGTTGTCACTGTCGGGCTGGGCGTGGTGGACAGGATGATATGTAAGGGAGAGGGCAGGGGTCAGTGGACAAGTGGCAAGGGGACTTTTAAATGCAGGTATATGAGAGGGACTCCAATTTTTACGTGGTTTGCACCCGACCTGGTCATCGCATGAAAGGGAATGTAAACTGTAGATGAGGAAACAACCACCCTGTCATTGTTCACTGTCAAATGTCAACTCTTTTAGGGCATAGAGCAAGCTGGCCTCGCTGTTTGTCGTGGATGCTCAGAGATTAGAAGAATGGAAACGCAAGCTCTCTGGGTAACCTGCTGTACTGCTTCATCCAGTGCTGATTACTTAGTTCAGAAGCGGCTAACATGGCCTTTGGACCTATTTATTCGGTTTTCGCGCATTTAGCATAACTCTGCACTCGAGAAGGGCATGACGCATGTGTGGCGGGTGTTATGGTTTGCGCAAGTTCTTTATAGGCGCATATGCAGACACTTGAGAAACATAATCAAAATCATGAACCTGAACCCTTCATCAAACTGAGTTATTCCTCTTGTGGTTTTGCCTTGCAGATGCCCTGCCTGATGAGCTGGAGGGTGAGCTAGATGTCCCCATGGCACAGCACTTGCTAGTAGCAGCAGACCTCTACCAGCTCACACGCTTGCGACGCATCTGCGAACGGCGGCTGTGCGAGACGGTAGACCTGGAGACTGCCGCCACCACCCTCACGCTAGCAGAGCAGAACCATGCAGAGGAGCTGAAGCGGGTGTGCTTGGACTTTGTGGCACGGAACCTAGCGCAGGTGATGACGACGGATGGGTACCGGCACATGACCAGGAGCTGCCCTGCCCTGCAAGCCGAGCTGCTGCAGGTCATTGCGACGAATTCGGGACAGGTGGAGCGGCACCTGCATGCGGCGCACAGGAGCGGTCATGTGCGTCAGCGGCAGATAGAGCATGGGGACACTGGGGATGAGGGCCGGCGGGTACGGCCGAGGAGGGAGGCGTGAGCAGGTGGGGGTTTGGGCTGCGTGTGTCCGGGTGGGGGGCTCTCTGGGGGGACAGGGGTTGCAGGGGGTTAGGGCATGGCTGCTGGATTGTTATTGTTTTGTTGCTGTGTGCTTGAGGTTGTTTTCTCAGTGCAGGGAACGTCTTAATTCGTAAAAGGGAAAAAGGGGGTCTGGTCAAGGTTGGGGAGTTATGGCTTCAGAAGGTAACCCTAGCTTGTGTTGGGGTTTACCTAACATGTGGAGTCATTTAAGGGTGCAGTAAAGACTGGACCTTTCACAGTCCCAAAGGCCTGAACAGCTCCGCATCAACCAGGGTGCATGCAGCTGTACCACTCTTTGGGGGGACTCGTGTGCTCAGTCTCCTAAAGTGGTTCAGCTGCATATCCTCTGGTTGATGGAGCTGTTGAAACCTTTGGGGTGTTTTTGCTGTCAGTAACATCCCGCCGTGCTCGTTTTTACAAGCAGCTTTTGCATCATGAGTAGGGCAGCCATGTCTACCTCCAAAGCGTGTTGTACAGTGCTGTTCCGTTTGTCTTGGTGAGAGGGAGTGGGTTCATGGGCCAACTTCCTGGAGGGTTGTGTGTTGATGATGAGATTTTGCTGGATGTGTCAGTATTCAAGTGGGGCTTGTGTTTTTGTTTGAGGTGGGCTTATATGCATCTGGTTGGCTTGGCTTCGAAGGGGAGGGCGGTTTGCCCGTGTGCAGGGGGATTACTAAATTAGGCATGGTGCCTGCTCCTATGCATGGATGCTGATGGATGGTGGCACAAGGGATCTGCCACACGGCCAGCAAAAGTTACCCATACAAAGCAGCTTTGAGAGGGTGGGATGTGTTAGTGCACGCTTTCAGTAGATGTGCACCACAGCGAGTGCCTTGCTCCACATGTTGGCTGCTTGGTGTGGCTGATGCAGGGGGATATTATGTGTTGCTGCTGCTGGGCGGCTCTTCTCTTGCGTCAATGCAAAGTCATTGGCAGCTGCATATGATATCATGCTCATGTGTATCAGCACATGTAACATGCGCTACAGTGGGCTTTGTGTGTGTGTGTGTGTGTGTGTGTGTGTGTGTGTGTGTGTGTGTGTGTGTGTGTGTGTGTGTGTGTGTGTGTGTGTGTGTGTGTGTGTGTGTGTGTGTGTGTGTGTGTGAATCTTACATTGGCAAACCCATCGGCACGCGTGCGGTGCCACAGTTCACCACAGGGGTGGCAAAGCCACTAACACAAATAGAACCAGGAAAAACTGAACACCATCCACCAGTTTGAACTCCATGATCATGCATGTCCAAGCAGATACAATGATGCAGAATACTGGCCCTGGAAAAGTGCACACACAATTTTGTTTTTTGATTTTTTTGGGTTTTTGATTTTTTGGGTACATCCAGCAAACAAACAGCAACGCAACAGCATATATCATCAGAACATTGTATACATTTTATGCCAAAAATACTCTCACCCAGATGTGGAGAATCGCAGAGCAGCAGCAGTTCCAGAACTAACACAGACTATTAACCAGTACATAGCCATAGGGCTTTAGTTGGCACCCCACCGACCATTGCTGCCTGCAGCTTTGGCATTTTCACCGTGTGATTTCTGGCTATGCCGGTGTGCAGGGCGACAGTGTTTTGTGTGATATATCTAACAAAATACATGAAGTATGAATGAAGACGAATGAAGATGGTTTTGGTGGGCGATGTTGGGAACATGTAACTCGTGTCCGCACGGTAAATATCTTAGTTCAGAGGAGGTCTCAAGGGCTCAGTTATCGCTATCCACGGCAACTAACACGGCCGAGGCATTGCCCTAAAGGGCGCGATGAGCTGGGCACGATGAAGCGTCGTGTTCTGAGACTATGAGCTCGTACTCAGTGATGGGGTGATATATGTATACAGGCAAAAATGCAGGGGTGCTGGCGGCTAGGCGACAAATGCAGGGTCCATGACAAGCTGGCACGGCAGATACAAAGCAAAGATCATATAGCAGAGGCTAAGACCACCACCCCAAATATATGAGAAGCCTCCTAGATGATCGCCACAGGTGCCACTGGCACTACAGAGTGCGATCGGATGCTTCAGCTGAGACGTACTTGGTAATGAAGGAGATTAGTGCTGTTCTTGAGTCCTAGTAAAGGTTGCGTTCAGGCGGTCCCGGGAAAAATCCCAGAGGTTCTACCCCCCTCCCCCTGCTTGCTACTTGAACGAATCACTCAAGCGGCATGCAAACAGTGTCAGCAACATGAACCACCTTGCTCACCCCGTAGTGCTTGATGGTCGCTGAAGTTGAACCAACCTTACCTGGTCCCAGTGATCGAAGGCGGTAACTTAAAATTGATGGCTAGAGGCCAAACTGCAAAGCTTGCTTGCTTGCTGCTCCGATGACTATTTTGGACCTCAATAACTGGCGGGCGGGACCAGATCAGAGTACAGTTGGTTGCAAAAGTTTTGGCCGGAACATAAGGCTGGGGTTTAAGCAGCAGCAGCAGCAGCAAGACCTGATTTACAACCATTTATGTTTAAGAAAGTAAACAGGCAGAGCATCAATGTGCTGCAGTTGGTATGCCCAAGTGGTACCACAAGTAGCCTCGCACGCGAGACGTCCCGAGTTCGAGCCCCGGGCGTGCCCTATAAATATACTATATAAAAGCCAGCCAGCCAGCCTTAGCCTTAGCCGCAGACGCAGACCAGCAAGCCTCCCCCCTGTTCCTATAGCCCTCCTGCTTTTTTTAACCTGGCTCTCCCCTTCCACCTCTGCCCCTCCTGTGGTTGCCAGCCCCACACCCCATCTGCTCCCCTCCCACAGCCCTCTCAGCTCTGCCTTGCACTTGCCCCAACTTCTCGCATGCCCTGCCTACCCCCACCTGCCCTGCCATTGAACTGGTATAGCCCCTGCACCTGCTTCACACCTGGTCTATATGCTACTGCCCCTAAACAGTAAAGAAAGGGCACCTGTGCCTGCTGGCAGTTCTCAGCATTTACCCCCTTAAAAAGCAGCAAAAATGCCTCCGCTGTCTCCCTTGCAAGACCCCTGCTTTTCTCAGCAGCCAAGCAACACAGAGCAACAGAGATGCTGACCGCACCCATTGGTGACAACCTGGACCTCATACAGAAGCTGCCTGTGCAAGAGAGCAATGAACGGCCATGCCATTTCACAGAAGCAGACCATTTCCTAACAAAATCTGAGTTTTGGGCCAAAACTTTTGCAACCAACTGTGTCCAATGTTTGCACCTCCTGTTTCCTCAAGTGCAAGCAGAGATAACAGCTGTGTCTAGCCTGTTGCAAAGAACTTGTTGATGCAATTATTGCCTGCTGTGCTAAATTGGTGGCAACCGCAACCGCATTGAGAAAGTGCTTGAGCTGACTTTTCAGATTTTGGTCAAAAGTGGGTACGCCCCTGTGGTCACCTGAGTTAGGGTGCATGGAATGGAACTTCTCCCATTTATCAGCAAGCTTTCCTTGGCTTTACAGTACCATGTCACTAGCTGCAGTCATGCATGCTCTGCACAGCAGGCCCCACATTAGCTATCCCTGCAATGCTGAGCATTGCTACAGGCAGCAAAAAGTGTGGTTTTCAACATGGATGCTTCCCCTGCTGGAGGGGCCCTGCTTCTGGCAATCTTACCATAAGCTTCAAGGTCACTGCCAAGGATTCAGTATTAACAGAAGCTGGTGTGCTTTGCATGCCAGTTTGATGGTAGGAAGCTTCCTTCTACATGCTGCAATCAGCGGCGGGCGAGACGGGCCTATGCTGCAAGGCTGTCACCCACGCTGTCACCACCACTTTGGAGGACTGTTTTCTTTGTCACCTGTCACTGCTTGAAACAAGGTCTAGCATACCACAGAGTTGTTCACTGGGCCAGGCTTGTTGTAAAACAAGACATGTTACGCATATCCCTTCGGTGCAGCACCACCTTCTAGACCCGACGTGCCCTTGCTACTGCTGTTTTAACACTTTCCACCAGATCTTGCCATGATAGTGCTAGCAGATCTCTCAACAACCTCCTCAAAGCATATGTTTTTATTCAGCACCGCTCCCCCTTTCTACAATACCACATCGGCTATGCCAATCATGCTCCACCTGCAGAGAACAGCAGCTCGCTACATGTGCTGGGGGTATACCCTGCTTTGGGGGCGCCAGATATGCCCTTTGGGTATTCCGCATGGCACAGGCAGCTTCAGAGACAGCCCCTGCTCCAGCTGTAATGTCCTATGGCATGTGCTACCAGGGGAAGTGTGCAAGTCAAGGTATCTCAGTTGTTGGTATTTGCTTAGTGTACTGCTGCAGCTGGTGAGGGTAGGGGTAGGAAGGGCCCCCGTCATGGGTTGCCAGCACATGCAACAATTTATTCACCCTGGCTGTGACTGTTGCATAGGTCCAGCCCCTGGTACCTTAAACCAGCCCTGCCCCAAGCCAAAGCCCTTGCCTCTGTCAAACAGCAGCAGCAGAACCAATGTCCACAGTTGGTTGCAAAAGTTTTGGCCGGAACATAAGGCTGGGGTTTAAGCAGCAGCAGCAGCAAGACCTGATTTACAACCATTTATGTTTAAGAAAGTAAACAGGCAGAGCATCAATGTGCTGCAGTTGGTATGCCCAAGTGGTACCACAAGTAGCCTCGCACGCGAGACGTCCCGAGTTCGAGCCCCGGGCGTGCCCTATAAATATACTATATAAAAGCCAGCCAGCCAGCCTTAGCCTTAGCCGCAGACGCAGACCAGCAAGCCTCCCCCCTGTTCCTATAGCCCTCCTGCTTTTTTTAACCTGGCTCTCCCCTTCCACCTCTGCCCCTCCTGTGGTTGCCAGCCCCACACCCCATCTGCTCCCCTCCCACAGCCCTCTCAGCTCTGCCTTGCACTTGCCCCAACTTCTCGCATGCCCTGCCTACCCCCACCTGCCCTGCCATTGAACTGGTATAGCCCCTGCACCTGCTTCACACCTGGTCTATATGCTACTGCCCCTAAACAGTAAAGAAAGGGCACCTGTGCCTGCTGGCAGTTCTCAGCATTTACCCCCTTAAAAAGCAGCAAAAATGCCTCCGCTGTCTCCCTTGCAAGACCCCTGCTTTTCTCAGCAGCCAAGCAACACAGAGCAACAGAGATGCTGACCGCACCCATTGGTGACAACCTGGACCTCATACAGAAGCTGCCTGTGCAAGAGAGCAATGAACGGCCATGCCATTTCACAGAAGCAGACCATTTCCTAACAAAATCTGAGTTTTGGGCCAAAACTTTTGCAACCAACTGTGTCCAATGTTTGCACCTCCTGTTTCCTCAAGTGCAAGCAGAGATAACAGCTGTGTCTAGCCTGTTGCAAAGAACTTGTTGATGCAATTATTGCCTGCTGTGCTAAATTGGTGGCAACCGCAACCGCATTGAGAAAGTGCTTGAGCTGACTTTTCAGATTTTGGTCAAAAGTGGGTACGCCCCTGTGGTCACCTGAGTTAGGGTGCATGGAATGGAACTTCTCCCATTTATCAGCAAGCTTTCCTTGGCTTTACAGTACCATGTCACTAGCTGCAGTCATGCATGCTCTGCACAGCAGGCCCCACATTAGCTATCCCTGCAATGCTGAGCATTGCTACAGGCAGCAAAAAGTGTGGTTTTCAACATGGATGCTTCCCCTGCTGGAGGGGCCCTGCTTCTGGCAATCTTACCATAAGCTTCAAGGTCACTGCCAAGGATTCAGTATTAACAGAAGCTGGTGTGCTTTGCATGCCAGTTTGATGGTAGGAAGCTTCCTTCTACATGCTGCAATCAGCGGCGGGCGAGACGGGCCTATGCTGCAAGGCTGTCACCCACGCTGTCACCACCACTTTGGAGGACTGTTTTCTTTGTCATCTGTCACTGCTTGAAACAAGGTCTAGCATACCACAGAGTTGTTCACTGGGCCAGGCTTGTTGTAAAACAAGACATGTTACGCATATCCCTTCGGTGCAGCACCACCTTCTAGACCCGACGTGCCCTTGCTACTGCTGTTTTAACACTTTCCACCAGATCTTGCCATGATAGTGCTAGCAGATCTCTCAACAACCTCCTCAAAGCATATGTTTTTATTCAGCACCGCTCCCCCTTTCTACAATACCACATCGGCTATGCCAATCATGCTCCACCTGCAGAGAACAGCAGCTCGCTACATGTGCTGGGGGTATACCCTGCTTTGGGGGCGCCAGATATGCCCTTTGGGTATTCCGCATGGCACAGGCAGCTTCAGAGACAGCCCCTGCTCCAGCTGTAATGTCCTATGGCATGTGCTACCAGGGGAAGTGTGCAAGTCAAGGTATCTCAGTTGTTGGTATTTGCTTAGTGTACTGCTGCAGCTGGTGAGGGTAGGGGTAGGAAGGGCCCCCGTCATGGGTTGCCAGCACATGCAACAATTTATTCACCCTGGCTGTGACTGTTGCATAGGTCCAGCCCCTGGTACCTTAAACCAGCCCTGCCCCAAGCCAAAGCCCTTGCCTCTGTCAAACAGCAGCAGCAGAACCAATGTCCACAGTTGGTTGCAAAAGTTTTGGCCGGAACATAAGGCTGGGGTTTAAGCAGCAGCAGCAGCAAGACCTGATTTACAACCATTTATGTTTAAGAAAGTAAACAGGCAGAGCATCAATGTGCTGCAGTTGGTATGCCCAAGTGGTACCACAAGTAGCCTCGCACGCGAGACGTCCCGAGTTCGAGCCCCGGGCGTGCCCTATAAATATACTATATAAAAGCCAGCCAGCCAGCCTTAGCCTTAGCCGCAGACGCAGACCAGCAAGCCTCCCCCCTGTTCCTATAGCCCTCCTGCTTTTTTTAACCTGGCTCTCCCCTTCCACCTCTGCCCCTCCTGTGGTTGCCAGCCCCACACCCCATCTGCTCCCCTCCCACAGCCCTCTCAGCTCTGCCTTGCACTTGCCCCAACTTCTCGCATGCCCTGCCTACCCCCACCTGCCCTGCCATTGAACTGGTATAGCCCCTGCACCTGCTTCACACCTGGTCTATATGCTACTGCCCCTAAACAGTAAAGAAAGGGCACCTGTGCCTGCTGGCAGTTCTCAGCATTTACCCCCTTAAAAAGCAGCAAAAATGCCTCCGCTGTCTCCCTTGCAAGACCCCTGCTTTTCTCAGCAGCCAAGCAACACAGAGCAACAGAGATGCTGACCGCACCCATTGGTGACAACCTGGACCTCATACAGAAGCTGCCTGTGCAAGAGAGCAATGAACGGCCATGCCATTTCACAGAAGCAGACCATTTCCTAACAAAATCTGAGTTTTGGGCCAAAACTTTTGCAACCAACTGTGTCCAATGTTTGCACCTCCTGTTTCCTCAAGTGCAAGCAGAGATAACAGCTGTGTCTAGCCTGTTGCAAAGAACTTGTTGATGCAATTATTGCCTGCTGTGCTAAATTGGTGGCAACCGCAACCGCATTGAGAAAGTGCTTGAGCTGACTTTTCAGATTTTGGTCAAAAGTGGGTACGCCCCTGTGGTCACCTGAGTTAGGGTGCATGGAATGGAACTTCTCCCATTTATCAGCAAGCTTTCCTTGGCTTTACAGTACCATGTCACTAGCTGCAGTCATGCATGCTCTGCACAGCAGGCCCCACATTAGCTATCCCTGCAATGCTGAGCATTGCTACAGGCAGCAAAAAGTGTGGTTTTCAACATGGATGCTTCCCCTGCTGGAGGGGCCCTGCTTCTGGCAATCTTACCATAAGCTTCAAGGTCACTGCCAAGGATTCAGTATTAACAGAAGCTGGTGTGCTTTGCATGCCAGTTTGATGGTAGGAAGCTTCCTTCTACATGCTGCAATCAGCGGCGGGCGAGACGGGCCTATGCTGCAAGGCTGTCACCCACGCTGTCACCACCACTTTGGAGGACTGTTTTCTTTGTCACCTGTCACTGCTTGAAACAAGGTCTAGCATACCACAGAGTTGTTCACTGGGCCAGGCTTGTTGTAAAACAAGACATGTTACGCATATCCCTTCGGTGCAGCACCACCTTCTAGACCCGACGTGCCCTTGCTACTGCTGTTTTAACACTTTCCACCAGATCTTGCCATGATAGTGCTAGCAGATCTCTCAACAACCTCCTCAAAGCATATGTTTTTATTCAGCACCGCTCCCCCTTTCTACAATACCACATCGGCTATGCCAATCATGCTCCACCTGCAGAGAACAGCAGCTCGCTACATGTGCTGGGGGTATACCCTGCTTTGGGGGCGCCAGATATGCCCTTTGGGTATTCCGCATGGCACAGGCAGCTTCAGAGACAGCCCCTGCTCCAGCTGTAATGTCCTATGGCATGTGCTACCAGGGGAAGTGTGCAAGTCAAGGTATCTCAGTTGTTGGTATTTGCTTAGTGTACTGCTGCAGCTGGTGAGGGTAGGGGTAGGAAGGGCCCCCGTCATGGGTTGCCAGCACATGCAACAATTTATTCACCCTGGCTGTGACTGTTGCATAGGTCCAGCCCCTGGTACCTTAAACCAGCCCTGCCCCAAGCCAAAGCCCTTGCCTCTGTCAAACAGCAGCAGCAGAACCAATGTCCACAGTTGGTTGCAAAAGTTTTGGCCGGAACATAAGGCTGGGGTTTAAGCAGCAGCAGCAGCAAGACCTGATTTACAACCATTTATGTTTAAGAAAGTAAACAGGCAGAGCATCAATGTGCTGCAGTTGGTATGCCCAAGTGGTACCACAAGTAGCCTCGCACGCGAGACGTCCCGAGTTCGAGCCCCGGGCGTGCCCTATAAATATACTATATAAAAGCCAGCCAGCCAGCCTTAGCCTTAGCCGCAGACGCAGACCAGCAAGCCTCCCCCCTGTTCCTATAGCCCTCCTGCTTTTTTTAACCTGGCTCTCCCCTTCCACCTCTGCCCCTCCTGTGGTTGCCAGCCCCACACCCCATCTGCTCCCCTCCCACAGCCCTCTCAGCTCTGCCTTGCACTTGCCCCAACTTCTCGCATGCCCTGCCTACCCCCACCTGCCCTGCCATTGAACTGGTATAGCCCCTGCACCTGCTTCACACCTGGTCTATATGCTACTGCCCCTAAACAGTAAAGAAAGGGCACCTGTGCCTGCTGGCAGTTCTCAGCATTTACCCCCTTAAAAAGCAGCAAAAATGCCTCCGCTGTCTCCCTTGCAAGACCCCTGCTTTTCTCAGCAGCCAAGCAACACAGAGCAACAGAGATGCTGACCGCACCCATTGGTGACAACCTGGACCTCATACAGAAGCTGCCTGTGCAAGAGAGCAATGAACGGCCATGCCATTTCACAGAAGCAGACCATTTCCTAACAAAATCTGAGTTTTGGGCCAAAACTTTTGCAACCAACTGTGTCCAATGTTTGCACCTCCTGTTTCCTCAAGTGCAAGCAGAGATAACAGCTGTGTCTAGCCTGTTGCAAAGAACTTGTTGATGCAATTATTGCCTGCTGTGCTAAATTGGTGGCAACCGCAACCGCATTGAGAAAGTGCTTGAGCTGACTTTTCAGATTTTGGTCAAAAGTGGGTACGCCCCTGTGGTCACCTGAGTTAGGGTGCATGGAATGGAACTTCTCCCATTTATCAGCAAGCTTTCCTTGGCTTTACAGTACCATGTCACTAGCTGCAGTCATGCATGCTCTGCACAGCAGGCCCCACATTAGCTATCCCTGCAATGCTGAGCATTGCTACAGGCAGCAAAAAGTGTGGTTTTCAACATGGATGCTTCCCCTGCTGGAGGGGCCCTGCTTCTGGCAATCTTACCATAAGCTTCAAGGTCACTGCCAAGGATTCAGTATTAACAGAAGCTGGTGTGCTTTGCATGCCAGTTTGATGGTAGGAAGCTTCCTTCTACATGCTGCAATCAGCGGCGGGCGAGACGGGCCTATGCTGCAAGGCTGTCACCCACGCTGTCACCACCACTTTGGAGGACTGTTTTCTTTGTCACCTGTCACTGCTTGAAACAAGGTCTAGCATACCACAGAGTTGTTCACTGGGCCAGGCTTGTTGTAAAACAAGACATGTTACGCATATCCCTTCGGTGCAGCACCACCTTCTAGACCCGACGTGCCCTTGCTACTGCTGTTTTAACACTTTCCACCAGATCTTGCCATGATAGTGCTAGCAGATCTCTCAACAACCTCCTCAAAGCATATGTTTTTATTCAGCACCGCTCCCCCTTTCTACAATACCACATCGGCTATGCCAATCATGCTCCACCTGCAGAGAACAGCAGCTCGCTACATGTGCTGGGGGTATACCCTGCTTTGGGGGCGCCAGATATGCCCTTTGGGTATTCCGCATGGCACAGGCAGCTTCAGAGACAGCCCCTGCTCCAGCTGTAATGTCCTATGGCATGTGCTACCAGGGGAAGTGTGCAAGTCAAGGTATCTCAGTTGTTGGTATTTGCTTAGTGTACTGCTGCAGCTGGTGAGGGTAGGGGTAGGAAGGGCCCCCGTCATGGGTTGCCAGCACATGCAACAATTTATTCACCCTGGCTGTGACTGTTGCATAGGTCCAGCCCCTGGTACCTTAAACCAGCCCTGCCCCAAGCCAAAGCCCTTGCCTCTGTCAAACAGCAGCAGCAGAACCAATGTCCACAGTTGGTTGCAAAAGTTTTGGCCGGAACATAAGGCTGGGGTTTAAGCAGCAGCAGCAGCAAGACCTGATTTACAACCATTTATGTTTAAGAAAGTAAACAGGCAGAGCATCAATGTGCTGCAGTTGGTATGCCCAAGTGGTACCACAAGTAGCCTCGCACGCGAGACGTCCCGAGTTCGAGCCCCGGGCGTGCCCTATAAATATACTATATAAAAGCCAGCCAGCCAGCCTTAGCCTTAGCCGCAGACGCAGACCAGCAAGCCTCCCCCCTGTTCCTATAGCCCTCCTGCTTTTTTTAACCTGGCTCTCCCCTTCCACCTCTGCCCCTCCTGTGGTTGCCAGCCCCACACCCCATCTGCTCCCCTCCCACAGCCCTCTCAGCTCTGCCTTGCACTTGCCCCAACTTCTCGCATGCCCTGCCTACCCCCACCTGCCCTGCCATTGAACTGGTATAGCCCCTGCACCTGCTTCACACCTGGTCTATATGCTACTGCCCCTAAACAGTAAAGAAAGGGCACCTGTGCCTGCTGGCAGTTCTCAGCATTTACCCCCTTAAAAAGCAGCAAAAATGCCTCCGCTGTCTCCCTTGCAAGACCCCTGCTTTTCTCAGCAGCCAAGCAACACAGAGCAACAGAGATGCTGACCGCACCCATTGGTGACAACCTGGACCTCATACAGAAGCTGCCTGTGCAAGAGAGCAATGAACGGCCATGCCATTTCACAGAAGCAGACCATTTCCTAACAAAATCTGAGTTTTGGGCCAAAACTTTTGCAACCAACTGTGTCCAATGTTTGCACCTCCTGTTTCCTCAAGTGCAAGCAGAGATAACAGCTGTGTCTAGCCTGTTGCAAAGAACTTGTTGATGCAATTATTGCCTGCTGTGCTAAATTGGTGGCAACCGCAACCGCATTGAGAAAGTGCTTGAGCTGACTTTTCAGATTTTGGTCAAAAGTGGGTACGCCCCTGTGGTCACCTGAGTTAGGGTGCATGGAATGGAACTTCTCCCATTTATCAGCAAGCTTTCCTTGGCTTTACAGTACCATGTCACTAGCTGCAGTCATGCATGCTCTGCACAGCAGGCCCCACATTAGCTATCCCTGCAATGCTGAGCATTGCTACAGGCAGCAAAAAGTGTGGTTTTCAACATGGATGCTTCCCCTGCTGGAGGGGCCCTGCTTCTGGCAATCTTACCATAAGCTTCAAGGTCACTGCCAAGGATTCAGTATTAACAGAAGCTGGTGTGCTTTGCATGCCAGTTTGATGGTAGGAAGCTTCCTTCTACATGCTGCAATCAGCGGCGGGCGAGACGGGCCTATGCTGCAAGGCTGTCACCCACGCTGTCACCACCACTTTGGAGGACTGTTTTCTTTGTCACCTGTCACTGCTTGAAACAAGGTCTAGCATACCACAGAGTTGTTCACTGGGCCAGGCTTGTTGTAAAACAAGACATGTTACGCATATCCCTTCGGTGCAGCACCACCTTCTAGACCCGACGTGCCCTTGCTACTGCTGTTTTAACACTTTCCACCAGATCTTGCCATGATAGTGCTAGCAGATCTCTCAACAACCTCCTCAAAGCATATGTTTTTATTCAGCACCGCTCCCCCTTTCTACAATACCACATCGGCTATGCCAATCATGCTCCACCTGCAGAGAACAGCAGCTCGCTACATGTGCTGGGGGTATACCCTGCTTTGGGGGCGCCAGATATGCCCTTTGGGTATTCCGCATGGCACAGGCAGCTTCAGAGACAGCCCCTGCTCCAGCTGTAATGTCCTATGGCATGTGCTACCAGGGGAAGTGTGCAAGTCAAGGTATCTCAGTTGTTGGTATTTGCTTAGTGTACTGCTGCAGCTGGTGAGGGTAGGGGTAGGAAGGGCCCCCGTCATGGGTTGCCAGCACATGCAACAATTTATTCACCCTGGCTGTGACTGTTGCATAGGTCCAGCCCCTGGTACCTTAAACCAGCCCTGCCCCAAGCCAAAGCCCTTGCCTCTGTCAAACAGCAGCAGCAGAACCAATGTCCACAGTTGGTTGCAAAAGTTTTGGCCGGAACATAAGGCTGGGGTTTAAGCAGCAGCAGCAGCAAGACCTGATTTACAACCATTTATGTTTAAGAAAGTAAACAGGCAGAGCATCAATGTGCTGCAGTTGGTATGCCCAAGTGGTACCACAAGTAGCCTCGCACGCGAGACGTCCCGAGTTCGAGCCCCGGGCGTGCCCTATAAATATACTATATAAAAGCCAGCCAGCCAGCCTTAGCCTTAGCCGCAGACGCAGACCAGCAAGCCTCCCCCCTGTTCCTATAGCCCTCCTGCTTTTTTTAACCTGGCTCTCCCCTTCCACCTCTGCCCCTCCTGTGGTTGCCAGCCCCACACCCCATCTGCTCCCCTCCCACAGCCCTCTCAGCTCTGCCTTGCACTTGCCCCAACTTCTCGCATGCCCTGCCTACCCCCACCTGCCCTGCCATTGAACTGGTATAGCCCCTGCACCTGCTTCACACCTGGTCTATATGCTACTGCCCCTAAACAGTAAAGAAAGGGCACCTGTGCCTGCTGGCAGTTCTCAGCATTTACCCCCTTAAAAAGCAGCAAAAATGCCTCCGCTGTCTCCCTTGCAAGACCCCTGCTTTTCTCAGCAGCCAAGCAACACAGAGCAACAGAGATGCTGACCGCACCCATTGGTGACAACCTGGACCTCATACAGAAGCTGCCTGTGCAAGAGAGCAATGAACGGCCATGCCATTTCACAGAAGCAGACCATTTCCTAACAAAATCTGAGTTTTGGGCCAAAACTTTTGCAACCAACTGTGTCCAATGTTTGCACCTCCTGTTTCCTCAAGTGCAAGCAGAGATAACAGCTGTGTCTAGCCTGTTGCAAAGAACTTGTTGATGCAATTATTGCCTGCTGTGCTAAATTGGTGGCAACCGCAACCGCATTGAGAAAGTGCTTGAGCTGACTTTTCAGATTTTGGTCAAAAGTGGGTACGCCCCTGTGGTCACCTGAGTTAGGGTGCATGGAATGGAACTTCTCCCATTTATCAGCAAGCTTTCCTTGGCTTTACAGTACCATGTCACTAGCTGCAGTCATGCATGCTCTGCACAGCAGGCCCCACATTAGCTATCCCTGCAATGCTGAGCATTGCTACAGGCAGCAAAAAGTGTGGTTTTCAACATGGATGCTTCCCCTGCTGGAGGGGCCCTGCTTCTGGCAATCTTACCATAAGCTTCAAGGTCACTGCCAAGGATTCAGTATTAACAGAAGCTGGTGTGCTTTGCATGCCAGTTTGATGGTAGGAAGCTTCCTTCTACATGCTGCAATCAGCGGCGGGCGAGACGGGCCTATGCTGCAAGGCTGTCACCCACGCTGTCACCACCACTTTGGAGGACTGTTTTCTTTGTCACCTGTCACTGCTTGAAACAAGGTCTAGCATACCACAGAGTTGTTCACTGGGCCAGGCTTGTTGTAAAACAAGACATGTTACGCATATCCCTTCGGTGCAGCACCACCTTCTAGACCCGACGTGCCCTTGCTACTGCTGTTTTAACACTTTCCACCAGATCTTGCCATGATAGTGCTAGCAGATCTCTCAACAACCTCCTCAAAGCATATGTTTTTATTCAGCACCGCTCCCCCTTTCTACAATACCACATCGGCTATGCCAATCATGCTCCACCTGCAGAGAACAGCAGCTCGCTACATGTGCTGGGGGTATACCCTGCTTTGGGGGCGCCAGATATGCCCTTTGGGTATTCCGCATGGCACAGGCAGCTTCAGAGACAGCCCCTGCTCCAGCTGTAATGTCCTATGGCATGTGCTACCAGGGGAAGTGTGCAAGTCAAGGTATCTCAGTTGTTGGTATTTGCTTAGTGTACTGCTGCAGCTGGTGAGGGTAGGGGTAGGAAGGGCCCCCGTCATGGGTTGCCAGCACATGCAACAATTTATTCACCCTGGCTGTGACTGTTGCATAGGTCCAGCCCCTGGTACCTTAAACCAGCCCTGCCCCAAGCCAAAGCCCTTGCCTCTGTCAAACAGCAGCAGCAGAACCAATGTCCACAGTTGGTTGCAAAAGTTTTGGCCGGAACATAAGGCTGGGGTTTAAGCAGCAGCAGCAGCAAGACCTGATTTACAACCATTTATGTTTAAGAAAGTAAACAGGCAGAGCATCAATGTGCTGCAGTTGGTATGCCCAAGTGGTACCACAAGTAGCCTCGCACGCGAGACGTCCCGAGTTCGAGCCCCGGGCGTGCCCTATAAATATACTATATAAAAGCCAGCCAGCCAGCCTTAGCCTTAGCCGCAGACGCAGACCAGCAAGCCTCCCCCCTGTTCCTATAGCCCTCCTGCTTTTTTTAACCTGGCTCTCCCCTTCCACCTCTGCCCCTCCTGTGGTTGCCAGCCCCACACCCCATCTGCTCCCCTCCCACAGCCCTCTCAGCTCTGCCTTGCACTTGCCCCAACTTCTCGCATGCCCTGCCTACCCCCACCTGCCCTGCCATTGAACTGGTATAGCCCCTGCACCTGCTTCACACCTGGTCTATATGCTACTGCCCCTAAACAGTAAAGAAAGGGCACCTGTGCCTGCTGGCAGTTCTCAGCATTTACCCCCTTAAAAAGCAGCAAAAATGCCTCCGCTGTCTCCCTTGCAAGACCCCTGCTTTTCTCAGCAGCCAAGCAACACAGAGCAACAGAGATGCTGACCGCACCCATTGGTGACAACCTGGACCTCATACAGAAGCTGCCTGTGCAAGAGAGCAATGAACGGCCATGCCATTTCACAGAAGCAGACCATTTCCTAACAAAATCTGAGTTTTGGGCCAAAACTTTTGCAACCAACTGTGTCCAATGTTTGCACCTCCTGTTTCCTCAAGTGCAAGCAGAGATAACAGCTGTGTCTAGCCTGTTGCAAAGAACTTGTTGATGCAATTATTGCCTGCTGTGCTAAATTGGTGGCAACCGCAACCGCATTGAGAAAGTGCTTGAGCTGACTTTTCAGATTTTGGTCAAAAGTGGGTACGCCCCTGTGGTCACCTGAGTTAGGGTGCATGGAATGGAACTTCTCCCATTTATCAGCAAGCTTTCCTTGGCTTTACAGTACCATGTCACTAGCTGCAGTCATGCATGCTCTGCACAGCAGGCCCCACATTAGCTATCCCTGCAATGCTGAGCATTGCTACAGGCAGCAAAAAGTGTGGTTTTCAACATGGAT
Organism: Pseudopediastrum boryanum; assembly: GCA_963556185.1. Lineage (NCBI taxonomy): Eukaryota > Viridiplantae > Chlorophyta > Chlorophyceae > Sphaeropleales > Hydrodictyaceae > Pseudopediastrum > Pseudopediastrum boryanum. Next base: position 10,445,596 of record OY744494.1, read on the forward strand.
GCTTCCCCTGCTGGAGGGGCCCTGCTTCTGGCAATCTTACCATAAGCTTCAAGGTCACTGCCAAGGATTCAGTATTAACAGAAGCTGGTGTGCTTTGCATGCCAGTTTGATGGTAGGAAGCTTCCTTCTACATGCTGCAATCAGCGGCGGGCGAGACGGGCCTATGCTGCAAGGCTGTCACCCACGCTGTCACCACCACTTTGGAGGACTGTTTTCTTTGTCACCTGTCACTGCTTGAAACAAGGTCTAGCATACCACAGAGTTGTTCACTGGGCCAGGCTTGTTGTAAAACAAGACATGTTACGCATATCCCTTCGGTGCAGCACCACCTTCTAGACCCGACGTGCCCTTGCTACTGCTGTTTTAACACTTTCCACCAGATC
>OY744494.1:10446178-10517594 GCA_963556185.1 Pseudopediastrum boryanum
GTGGTATCATGTGTTATATAGGGCTGGACCTACAGTTGGTTGCAAAAGTTTTGGCCCAAAACTCAGATTTTGTTAGGAAATGGTCTGCTTCTGTGAAATGGCATGGCCGTTCATTGCTCTCTTGCACAGGCAGCTTCTGTATGAGGTCCAGGTTGTCACCAATGGGTGCGGTCAGCATCTCTGTTGCTCTGTGTTGCTTGGCTGCTGAGAAAAGCAGGGGTCTTGCAAGGGAGACAGCGGAGGTATTCTTGCTGCTTTTTAAGGGGGTAAATGCTGAGAACTGCCAGCAGGCACAGGTGCCCTTTCTTTACTGTTTAGGGGCAGTAGCATATAGACCAGGTGTGAAGCAGGTGCAGGGGCTATACCAGTTCAATGGCAGGGCAGGTGGGGGTAGGCAGGGCATGCGAGAAGTTGGGGCAAGTGCAAGGCAGAGCTGAGAGGGCTGTGGGAGGGGAGCAGATGGGGTGTGGGGCTGGCAACCACAGGAGGGGCAGAGGTGGAAGGGGAGAGCCAGGTTAAAAAAAGCAGGAGGGCTATAGGAACAGGGGGGAGGCTTGCTGGTCTGCGTCTGCGGCTAAGGCTAAGGCTGGCTGGCTGGCTTTTATATAGTATATTTATAGGGCACGCCCGGGGCTCGAACTCGGGACGTCTCGCGTGCGAGGCTACTTGTGGTACCACTTGGGCATACCAACTGCAGCACATTGATGCTCTGCCTGTTTACTTTCTTAAACATAAATGGTTGTAAATCAGGTCTTGCTGCTGCTGCTGCTTAAACCCCAGCCTTATGTTCCGGCCAAAACTTTTGCAACCAACTGTGGACATTGGTTCTGCTGCTGCTGTTTGACAGAGGCAAGGGCTTTGGCTTGGGGCAGGGCTGGTTTAAGGTACCAGGGGCTGGACCTATGCAACAGTCACAGCCAGGGTGAATAAATTGTTGCATGTGCTGGCAACCCATGACGGGGGCCCTTCCTACCCCTACCCTCACCAGCTGCAGCAGTACACTAAGCAAATACCAACAACTGAGATACCTTGACTTGCACACTTCCCCTGGTAGCACATGCCATAGGACATTACAGCTGGAGCAGGGGCTGTCTCTGAAGCTGCCTGTGCCATGCGGAATACCCAAAGGGCATATCTGGCGCCCCCAAAGCAGGGTATACCCCCAGCACATGTAGCGAGCTGCTGTTCTCTGCAGGTGGAGCATGATTGGCATAGCCGATGTGGTATTGTAGAAAGGGGGAGCGGTGCTGAATAAAAACATATGCTTTGAGGAGGTTGTTGAGAGATCTGCTAGCACTATCATGGCAAGATCTGGTGGAAAGTGTTAAAACAGCAGTAGCAAGGGCACGTCGGGTCTAGAAGGTGGTGCTGCACCGAAGGGATATGCGTAACATGTCTTGTTTTACAACAAGCCTGGCCCAGTGAACAACTCTGTGGTATGCTAGACCTTGTTTCAAGCAGTGACAGGTGACAAAGAAAACAGTCCTCCAAAGTGGTGGTGACAGCGTGGGTGACAGCCTTGCAGCATAGGCCCGTCTCGCCCGCCGCTGATTGCAGCATGTAGAAGGAAGCTTCCTACCATCAAACTGGCATGCAAAGCACACCAGCTTCTGTTAATACTGAATCCTTGGCAGTGACCTTGAAGCTTATGGTAAGATTGCCAGAAGCAGGGCCCCTCCAGCAGGGGAAGCATCCTTGTTGAAAACCACACTTTTTGCTGCCTGTAGCAATGCTCAGCATTGCAGGGATAGCTAATGTGGGGCCTGCTGTGCAGAGCATGCATGACTGCAGCTAGTGACATGGTACTGTAAAGCCAAGGAAAGCTTGCTGATAAATGGGAGAAGTTCCATTCCATGCACCCTAACTCAGGTGACCACAGGGGCGTACCCACTTTTGACCAAAATCTGAAAAGTCAGCTCAAGCACTTTCTCAATGCGGTTGCGGTTGCCACCAATTTAGCACAGCAGGCAATAATTGCATCAACAAGTTCTTTGCAACAGGCTAGACACAGCTGTTATCTCTGCTTGCACTTGAGGAAACAGGAGGTGCAAACATTGGACACAGTTGGTTGCAAAAGTTTTGGCCCAAAACTCAGATTTTGTTAGGAAATGGTCTGCTTCTGTGAAATGGCATGGCCGTTCATTGCTCTCTTGCACAGGCAGCTTCTGTATGAGGTCCAGGTTGTCACCAATGGGTGCGGTCAGCATCTCTGTTGCTCTGTGTTGCTTGGCTGCTGAGAAAAGCAGGGGTCTTGCAAGGGAGACAGCGGAGGCATTTTTGCTGCTTTTTAAGGGGGTAAATGCTGAGAACTGCCAGCAGGCACAGGTGCCCTTTCTTTACTGTTTAGGGGCAGTAGCATATAGACCAGGTGTGAAGCAGGTGCAGGGGCTATACCAGTTCAATGGCAGGGCAGGTGGGGGTAGGCAGGGCATGCGAGAAGTTGGGGCAAGTGCAAGGCTGAGCTGAGAGGGCTGTGGGAGGGGAGCAGATGGGGTGTGGGGCTGGCAACCACAGGAGGGGCAGAGGTGGAAGGGGAGAGCCAGGTTAAAAAAAGCAGGAGGGCTATAGGAACAGGGGGGAGGCTTGCTGGTCTGCGTCTGCGGCTAAGGCTAAGGCTGGCTGGCTGGCTTTTATATAGTATATTTATAGGGCACGCCCGGGGCTCGAACTCGGGACGTCTCGCGTGCGAGGCTACTTGTGGTACCACTTGGGCATACCAACTGCAGCACATTGATGCTCTGCCTGTTTACTTTCTTAAACATAAATGGTTGTAAATCAGGTCTTGCTGCTGCTGCTGCTTAAACCCCAGCCTTATGTTCCGGCCAAAACTTTTGCAACCAACTGTGGACATTGGTTCTGCTGCTGCTGTTTGACAGAGGCAAGGGCTTTGGCTTGGGGCAGGGCTGGTTTAAGGTACCAGGGGCTGGACCTATGCAACAGTCACAGCCAGGGTGAATAAATTGTTGCATGTGCTGGCAACCCATGACGGGGGCCCTTCCTACCCCTACCCTCACCAGCTGCAGCAGTACACTAAGCAAATACCAACAACTGAGATACCTTGACTTGCACACTTCCCCTGGTAGCACATGCCATAGGACATTACAGCTGGAGCAGGGGCTGTCTCTGAAGCTGCCTGTGCCATGCGGAATACCCAAAGGGCATATCTGGCGCCCCCAAAGCAGGGTATACCCCCAGCACATGTAGCGAGCTGCTGTTCTCTGCAGGTGGAGCATGATTGGCATAGCCGATGTGGTATGGTAGAAAGGGGGAGCGGTGCTGAATAAAAACATATGCTTTGAGGAGGTTGTTGAGAGATCTGCTAGCACTATCATGGCAAGATCTGGTGGAAAGTGTTAAAACAGCAGTAGCAAGGGCACGTCGGGTCTAGAAGGTGGTGCTGCACCGAAGGGATATGCGTAACATGTCTTGTTTTACAACAAGCCTGGCCCAGTGAACAACTCTGTGGTATGCTAGACCTTGTTTCAAGCAGTGACAGGTGACAAAGAAAACAGTCCTCCAAAGTGGTGGTGACAGCGTGGGTGACAGCCTTGCAGCATAGGCCCGTCTCGCCCGCCGCTGATTGCAGCATGTAGAAGGAAGCTTCCTACCATCAAACTGGCATGCAAAGCACACCAGCTTCTGTTAATACTGAATCCTTGGCAGTGACCTTGAAGCTTATGGTAAGATTGCCAGAAGCAGGGCCCCTCCAGCAGGGGAAGCATCCATGTTGAAAACCACACTTTTTGCTGCCTGTAGCAATGCTCAGCATTGCAGGGATAGCTAATGTGGGGCCTGCTGTGCAGAGCATGCATGACTGCAGCTAGTGACATGGTACTGTAAAGCCAAGGAAAGCTTGCTGATAAATGGGAGAAGTTCCATTCCATGCACCCTAACTCAGGTGACCACAGGGGCGTACCCACTTTTGACCAAAATCTGAAAAGTCAGCTCAAGCACTTTCTCAATGCGGTTGCGGTTGCCACCAATTTAGCACAGCAGGCAATAATTGCATCAACAAGTTCTTTGCAACAGGCTAGACACAGCTGTTATCTCTGCTTGCACTTGAGGAAACAGGAGGTGCAAACATTGGACACAGTTGGTTGCAAAAGTTTTGGCCCAAAACTCAGATTTTGTTAGGAAATGGTCTGCTTCTGTGAAATGGCATGGCCGTTCATTGCTCTCTTGCACAGGCAGCTTCTGTATGAGGTCCAGGTTGTCACCAATGGGTGCGGTCAGCATCTCTGTTGCTCTGTGTTGCTTGGCTGCTGAGAAAAGCAGGGGTCTTGCAAGGGAGACAGCGGAGGCATTTTTGCTGCTTTTTAAGGGGGTAAATGCTGAGAACTGCCAGCAGGCACAGGTGCCCTTTCTTTACTGTTTAGGGGCAGTAGCATATAGACCAGGTGTGAAGCAGGTGCAGGGGCTATACCAGTTCAATGGCAGGGCAGGTGGGGGTAGGCAGGGCATGCGAGAAGTTGGGGCAAGTGCAAGGCAGAGCTGAGAGGGCTGTGGGAGGGGAGCAGATGGGGTGTGGGGCTGGCAACCACAGGAGGGGCAGAGGTGGAAGGGGAGAGCCAGGTTAAAAAAAGCAGGAGGGCTATAGGAACAGGGGGGAGGCTTGCTGGTCTGCGTCTGCGGCTAAGGCTAAGGCTGGCTGGCTGGCTTTTATATAGTATATTTATAGGGCACGCCCGGGGCTCGAACTCGGGACGTCTCGCGTGCGAGGCTACTTGTGGTACCACTTGGGCATACCAACTGCAGCACATTGATGCTCTGCCTGTTTACTTTCTTAAACATAAATGGTTGTAAATCAGGTCTTGCTGCTGCTGCTGCTTAAACCCCAGCCTTATGTTCCGGCCAAAACTTTTGCAACCAACTGTGGACATTGGTTCTGCTGCTGCTGTTTGACAGAGGCAAGGGCTTTGGCTTGGGGCAGGGCTGGTTTAAGGTACCAGGGGCTGGACCTATGCAACAGTCACAGCCAGGGTGAATAAATTGTTGCATGTGCTGGCAACCCATGACGGGGGCCCTTCCTACCCCTACCCTCACCAGCTGCAGCAGTACACTAAGCAAATACCAACAACTGAGATACCTTGACTTGCACACTTCCCCTGGTAGCACATGCCATAGGACATTACAGCTGGAGCAGGGGCTGTCTCTGAAGCTGCCTGTGCCATGCGGAATACCCAAAGGGCATATCTGGCGCCCCCAAAGCAGGGTATACCCCCAGCACATGTAGCGAACTGCTGTTCTCTGCAGGTGGAGCATGATTGGCATAGCCGATGTGGTATTGTAGAAAGGGGGAGCGGTGCTGAATAAAAACATATGCTTTGAGGAGGTTGTTGAGAGATCTGCTAGCACTATCATGGCAAGATCTGGTGGAAAGTGTTAAAACAGCAGTAGCAAGGGCACGTCGGGTCTAGAAGGTGGTGCTGCACCGAAGGGATATGCGTAACATGTCTTGTTTTACAACAAGCCTGGCCCAGTGAACAACTCTGTGGTATGCTAGACCTTGTTTCAAGCAGTGACAGGTGACAAAGAAAACAGTCCTCCAAAGTGGTGGTGACAGCGTGGGTGACAGCCTTGCAGCATAGGCCCGTCTCGCCCGCCGCTGATTGCAGCATGTAGAAGGAAGCTTCCTACCATCAAACTGGCATGCAAAGCACACCAGCTTCTGTTAATACTGAATCCTTGGCAGTGACCTTGAAGCTTATGGTAAGATTGCCAGAAGCAGGGCCCCTCCAGCAGGGGAAGCATCCATGTTGAAAACCACACTTTTTGCTGCCTGTAGCAATGCTCAGCATTGCAGGGATAGCTAATGTGGGGCCTGCTGTGCAGAGCATGCATGACTGCAGCTAGTGACATGGTACTGTAAAGCCAAGGAAAGCTTGCTGATAAATGGGAGAAGTTCCATTCCATGCACCCTAACTCAGGTGACCACAGGGGCGTACCCACTTTTGACCAAAATCTGAAAAGTCAGCTCAAGCACTTTCTCAATGCGGTTGCGGTTGCCACCAATTTAGCACAGCAGGCAATAATTGCATCAACAAGTTCTTTGCAACAGGCTAGACACAGCTGTTATCTCTGCTTGCACTTGAGGAAACAGGAGGTGCAAACATTGGACACAGTTGGTTGCAAAAGTTTTGGCCCAAAACTCAGATTTTGTTAGGAAATGGTCTGCTTCTGTGAAATGGCATGGCCGTTCATTGCTCTCTTGCACAGGCAGCTTCTGTATGAGGTCCAGGTTGTCACCAATGGGTGCGGTCAGCATCTCTGTTGCTCTGTGTTGCTTGGCTGCTGAGAAAAGCAGGGGTCTTGCAAGGGAGACAGCGGAGGCATTTTTGCTGCTTTTTAAGGGGGTAAATGCTGAGAACTGCCAGCAGGCACAGGTGCCCTTTCTTTACTGTTTAGGGGCAGTAGCATATAGACCAGGTGTGAAGCAGGTGCAGGGGCTATACCAGTTCAATGGCAGGGCAGGTGGGGGTAGGCAGGGCATGCGAGAAGTTGGGGCAAGTGCAAGGCAGAGCTGAGAGGGCTGTGGGAGGGGAGCAGATGGGGTGTGGGGCTGGCAACCACAGGAGGGGCAGAGGTGGAAGGGGAGAGCCAGGTTAAAAAAAGCAGGAGGGCTATAGGAACAGGGGGGAGGCTTGCTGGTCTGCGTCTGCGGCTAAGGCTAAGGCTGGCTGGCTGGCTTTTATATAGTATATTTATAGGGCACGCCCGGGGCTCGAACTCGGGACGTCTCGCGTGCGAGGCTACTTGTGGTACCACTTGGGCATACCAACTGCAGCACATTGATGCTCTGCCTGTTTACTTTCTTAAACATAAATGGTTGTAAATCAGGTCTTGCTGCTGCTGCTGCTTAAACCCCAGCCTTATGTTCCGGCCAAAACTTTTGCAACCAACTGTGGACATTGGTTCTGCTGCTGCTGTTTGACAGAGGCAAGGGCTTTGGCTTGGGGCAGGGCTGGTTTAAGGTACCAGGGGCTGGACCTATGCAACAGTCACAGCCAGGGTGAATAAATTGTTGCATGTGCTGGCAACCCATGACGGGGGCCCTTCCTACCCCTACCCTCACCAGCTGCAGCAGTACACTAAGCAAATACCAACAACTGAGATACCTTGACTTGCACACTTCCCCTGGTAGCACATGCCATAGGACATTACAGCTGGAGCAGGGGCTGTCTCTGAAGCTGCCTGTGCCATGCGGAATACCCAAAGGGCATATCTGGCGCCCCCAAAGCAGGGTATACCCCCAGCACATGTAGCGAGCTGCTGTTCTCTGCAGGTGGAGCATGATTGGCATAGCCGATGTGGTATTGTAGAAAGGGGGAGCGGTGCTGAATAAAAACATATGCTTTGAGGAGGTTGTTGAGAGATCTGCTAGCACTATCATGGCAAGATCTGGTGGAAAGTGTTAAAACAGCAGTAGCAAGGGCACGTCGGGTCTAGAAGGTGGTGCTGCACCGAAGGGATATGCGTAACATGTCTTGTTTTACAACAAGCCTGGCCCAGTGAACAACTCTGTGGTATGCTAGACCTTGTTTCAAGCAGTGACAGGTGACAAAGAAAACAGTCCTCCAAAGTGGTGGTGACAGCGTGGGTGACAGCCTTGCAGCATAGGCCCGTCTCGCCCGCCGCTGATTGCAGCATGTAGAAGGAAGCTTCCTACCATCAAACTGGCATGCAAAGCACACCAGCTTCTGTTAATACTGAATCCTTGGCAGTGACCTTGAAGCTTATGGTAAGATTGCCAGAAGCAGGGCCCCTCCAGCAGGGGAAGCATCCATGTTGAAAACCACACTTTTTGCTGCCTGTAGCAATGCTCAGCATTGCAGGGATAGCTAATGTGGGGCCTGCTGTGCAGAGCATGCATGACTGCAGCTAGTGACATGGTACTGTAAAGCCAAGGAAAGCTTGCTGATAAATGGGAGAAGTTCCATTCCATGCACCCTAACTCAGGTGACCACAGGGGCGTACCCACTTTTGACCAAAATCTGAAAAGTCAGCTCAAGCACTTTCTCAATGCGGTTGCGGTTGCCACCAATTTAGCACAGCAGGCAATAATTGCATCAACAAGTTCTTTGCAACAGGCTAGACACAGCTGTTATCTCTGCTTGCACTTGAGGAAACAGGAGGTGCAAACATTGGACACAGTTGGTTGCAAAAGTTTTGGCCCAAAACTCAGATTTTGTTAGGAAATGGTCTGCTTCTGTGAAATGGCATGGCCGTTCATTGCTCTCTTGCACAGGCAGCTTCTGTATGAGGTCCAGGTTGTCACCAATGGGTGCGGTCAGCATCTCTGTTGCTCTGTGTTGCTTGGCTGCTGAGAAAAGCAGGGGTCTTGCAAGGGAGACAGCGGAGGCATTTTTGCTGCTTTTTAAGGGGGTAAATGCTGAGAACTGCCAGCAGGCACAGGTGCCCTTTCTTTACTGTTTAGGGGCAGTAGCATATAGACCAGGTGTGAAGCAGGTGCAGGGGCTATACCAGTTCAATGGCAGGGCAGGTGGGGGTAGGCAGGGCATGCGAGAAGTTGGGGCAAGTGCAAGGCAGAGCTGAGAGGGCTGTGGGAGGGGAGCAGATGGGGTGTGGGGCTGGCAACCACAGGAGGAGCAGAGGTGGAAGGGGAGAGCCAGGTTAAAAAAAGCAGGAGGGCTATAGGAACAGGGGGGAGGCTTGCTGGTCTGCGTCTGCGGCTAAGGCTAAGGCTGGCTGGCTGGCTTTTATATAGTATATTTATAGGGCACGCCCGGGGCTCGAACTCGGGACGTCTCGCGTGCGAGGCTACTTGTGGTACCACTTGGGCATACCAACTGCAGCACATTGATGCTCTGCCTGTTTACTTTCTTAAACATAAATGGTTGTAAATCAGGTCTTGCTGCTGCTGCTGCTTAAACCCCAGCCTTATGTTCCGGCCAAAACTTTTGCAACCAACTGTGGACATTGGTTCTGCTGCTGCTGTTTGACAGAGGCAAGGGCTTTGGCTTGGGGCAGGGCTGGTTTAAGGTACCAGGGGCTGGACCTATGCAACAGTCACAGCCAGGGTGAATAAATTGTTGCATGTGCTGGCAACCCATGACGGGGGCCCTTCCTACCCCTACCCTCACCAGCTGCAGCAGTACACTAAGCAAATACCAACAACTGAGATACCTTGACTTGCACACTTCCCCTGGTAGCACATGCCATAGGACATTACAGCTGGAGCAGGGGCTGTCTCTGAAGCTGCCTGTGCCATGCGGAATACCCAAAGGGCATATCTGGCGCCCCCAAAGCAGGGTATACCCCCAGCACATGTAGCGAGCTGCTGTTCTCTGCAGGTGGAGCATGATTGGCATAGCCGATGTGGTATTGTAGAAAGGGGGAGCGGTGCTGAATAAAAACATATGCTTTGAGGAGGTTGTTGAGAGATCTGCTAGCACTATCATGGCAAGATCTGGTGGAAAGTGTTAAAACAGCAGTAGCAAGGGCACGTCGGGTCTAGAAGGTGGTGCTGCACCGAAGGGATATGCGTAACATGTCTTGTTTTACAACAAGCCTGGCCCAGTGAACAACTCTGTGGTATGCTAGACCTTGTTTCAAGCAGTGACAGGTGACAAAGAAAACAGTCCTCCAAAGTGGTGGTGACAGCGTGGGTGACAGCCTTGCAGCATAGGCCCGTCTCGCCCGCCGCTGATTGCAGCATGTAGAAGGAAGCTTCCTACCATCAAACTGGCATGCAAAGCACACCAGCTTCTGTTAATACTGAATCCTTGGCAGTGACCTTGAAGCTTATGGTAAGATTGCCAGAAGCAGGGCCCCTCCAGCAGGGGAAGCATCCATGTTGAAAACCACACTTTTTGCTGCCTGTAGCAATGCTCAGCATTGCAGGGATAGCTAATGTGGGGCCTGCTGTGCAGAGCATGCATGACTGCAGCTAGTGACATGGTACTGTAAAGCCAAGGAAAGCTTGCTGATAAATGGGAGAAGTTCCATTCCATGCACCCTAACTCAGGTGACCACAGGGGCGTACCCACTTTTGACCAAAATCTGAAAAGTCAGCTCAAGCACTTTCTCAATGCGGTTGCGGTTGCCACCAATTTAGCACAGCAGGCAATAATTGCATCAACAAGTTCTTTGCAACAGGCTAGACACAGCTGTTATCTCTGCTTGCACTTGAGGAAACAGGAGGTGCAAACATTGGACACAGTTGGTTGCAAAAGTTTTGGCCCAAAACTCAGATTTTGTTAGGAAATGGTCTGCTTCTGTGAAATGGCATGGCCGTTCATTGCTCTCTTGCACAGGCAGCTTCTGTATGAGGTCCAGGTTGTCACCAATGGGTGCGGTCAGCATCTCTGTTGCTCTGTGTTGCTTGGCTGCTGAGAAAAGCAGGGGTCTTGCAAGGGAGACAGCGGAGGCATTTTTGCTGCTTTTTAAGGGGGTAAATGCTGAGAACTGCCAGCAGGCACAGGTGCCCTTTCTTTACTGTTTAGGGGCAGTAGCATATAGACCAGGTGTGAAGCAGGTGCAGGGGCTATACCAGTTCAATGGCAGGGCAGGTGGGGGTAGGCAGGGCATGCGAGAAGTTGGGGCAAGTGCAAGGCAGAGCTGAGAGGGCTGTGGGAGGGGAGCAGATGGGGTGTGGGGCTGGCAACCACAGGAGGGGCAGAGGTGGAAGGGGAGAGCCAGGTTAAAAAAAGCAGGAGGGCTATAGGAACAGGGGGGAGGCTTGCTGGTCTGCGTCTGCGGCTAAGGCTAAGGCTGGCTGGCTGGCTTTTATATAGTATATTTATAGGGCACGCCCGGGGCTCGAACTCGGGACGTCTCGCGTGCGAGGCTACTTGTGGTACCACTTGGGCATACCAACTGCAGCACATTGATGCTCTGCCTGTTTACTTTCTTAAACATAAATGGTTGTAAATCAGGTCTTGCTGCTGCTGCTGCTTAAACCCCAGCCTTATGTTCCGGCCAAAACTTTTGCAACCAACTGTGGACATTGGTTCTGCTGCTGCTGTTTGACAGAGGCAAGGGCTTTGGCTTGGGGCAGGGCTGGTTTAAGGTACCAGGGGCTGGACCTATGCAACAGTCACAGCCAGGGTGAATAAATTGTTGCATGTGCTGGCAACCCATGACGGGGGCCCTTCCTACCCCTACCCTCACCAGCTGCAGCAGTACACTAAGCAAATACCAACAACTGAGATACCTTGACTTGCACACTTCCCCTGGTAGCACATGCCATAGGACATTACAGCTGGAGCAGGGGCTGTCTCTGAAGCTGCCTGTGCCATGCGGAATACCCAAAGGGCATATCTGGCGCCCCCAAAGCAGGGTATACCCCCAGCACATGTAGCGAGCTGCTGTTCTCTGCAGGTGGAGCATGATTGGCATAGCCGATGTGGTATTGTAGAAAGGGGGAGCGGTGCTGAATAAAAACATATGCTTTGAGGAGGTTGTTGAGAGATCTGCTAGCACTATCATGGCAAGATCTGGTGGAAAGTGTTAAAACAGCAGTAGCAAGGGCACGTCGGGTCTAGAAGGTGGTGCTGCACCGAAGGGATATGCGTAACATGTCTTGTTTTACAACAAGCCTGGCCCAGTGAACAACTCTGTGGTATGCTAGACCTTGTTTCAAGCAGTGACAGGTGACAAAGAAAACAGTCCTCCAAAGTGGTGGTGACAGCGTGGGTGACAGCCTTGCAGCATAGGCCCGTCTCGCCCGCCGCTGATTGCAGCATGTAGAAGGAAGCTTCCTACCATCAAACTGGCATGCAAAGCACACCAGCTTCTGTTAATACTGAATCCTTGGCAGTGACCTTGAAGCTTATGGTAAGATTGCCAGAAGCAGGGCCCCTCCAGCAGGGGAAGCATCCATGTTGAAAACCACACTTTTTGCTGCCTGTAGCAATGCTCAGCATTGCAGGGATAGCTAATGTGGGGCCTGCTGTGCAGAGCATGCATGACTGCAGCTAGTGACATGGTACTGTAAAGCCAAGGAAAGCTTGCTGATAAATGGGAGAAGTTCCATTCCATGCACCCTAACTCAGGTGACCACAGGGGCGTACCCACTTTTGACCAAAATCTGAAAAGTCAGCTCAAGCACTTTCTCAATGCGGTTGCGGTTGCCACCAATTTAGCACAGCAGGCAATAATTGCATCAACAAGTTCTTTGCAACAGGCTAGACACAGCTGTTATCTCTGCTTGCACTTGAGGAAACAGGAGGTGCAAACATTGGACACAGTTGGTTGCAAAAGTTTTGGCCCAAAACTCAGATTTTGTTAGGAAATGGTCTGCTTCTGTGAAATGGCATGGCCGTTCATTGCTCTCTTGCACAGGCAGCTTCTGTATGAGGTCCAGGTTGTCACCAATGGGTGCGGTCAGCATCTCTGTTGCTCTGTGTTGCTTGGCTGCTGAGAAAAGCAGGGGTCTTGCAAGGGAGACAGCGGAGGCATTTTTGCTGCTTTTTAAGGGGGTAAATGCTGAGAACTGCCAGCAGGCACAGGTGCCCTTTCTTTACTGTTTAGGGGCAGTAGCATATAGACCAGGTGTGAAGCAGGTGCAGGGGCTATACCAGTTCAATGGCAGGGCAGGTGGGGGTAGGCAGGGCATGCGAGAAGTTGGGGCAAGTGCAAGGCAGAGCTGAGAGGGCTGTGGGAGGGGAGCAGATGGGGTGTGGGGCTGGCAACCACAGGAGGAGCAGAGGTGGAAGGGGAGAGCCAGGTTAAAAAAAGCAGGAGGGCTATAGGAACAGGGGGGAGGCTTGCTGGTCTGCGTCTGCGGCTAAGGCTAAGGCTGGCTGGCTGGCTTTTATATAGTATATTTATAGGGCACGCCCGGGGCTCGAACTCGGGACGTCTCGCGTGCGAGGCTACTTGTGGTACCACTTGGGCATACCAACTGCAGCACATTGATGCTCTGCCTGTTTACTTTCTTAAACATAAATGGTTGTAAATCAGGTCTTGCTGCTGCTGCTGCTTAAACCCCAGCCTTATGTTCCGGCCAAAACTTTTGCAACCAACTGTGGACATTGGTTCTGCTGCTGCTGTTTGACAGAGGCAAGGGCTTTGGCTTGGGGCAGGGCTGGTTTAAGGTACCAGGGGCTGGACCTATGCAACAGTCACAGCCAGGGTGAATAAATTGTTGCATGTGCTGGCAACCCATGACGGGGGCCCTTCCTACCCCTACCCTCACCAGCTGCAGCAGTACACTAAGCAAATACCAACAACTGAGATACCTTGACTTGCACACTTCCCCTGGTAGCACATGCCATAGGACATTACAGCTGGAGCAGGGGCTGTCTCTGAAGCTGCCTGTGCCATGCGGAATACCCAAAGGGCATATCTGGCGCCCCCAAAGCAGGGTATACCCCCAGCACATGTAGCGAGCTGCTGTTCTCTGCAGGTGGAGCATGATTGGCATAGCCGATGTGGTATTGTAGAAAGGGGGAGCGGTGCTGAATAAAAACATATGCTTTGAGGAGGTTGTTGAGAGATCTGCTAGCACTATCATGGCAAGATCTGGTGGAAAGTGTTAAAACAGCAGTAGCAAGGGCACGTCGGGTCTAGAAGGTGGTGCTGCACCGAAGGGATATGCGTAACATGTCTTGTTTTACAACAAGCCTGGCCCAGTGAACAACTCTGTGGTATGCTAGACCTTGTTTCAAGCAGTGACAGGTGACAAAGAAAACAGTCCTCCAAAGTGGTGGTGACAGCGTGGGTGACAGCCTTGCAGCATAGGCCCGTCTCGCCCGCCGCTGATTGCAGCATGTAGAAGGAAGCTTCCTACCATCAAACTGGCATGCAAAGCACACCAGCTTCTGTTAATACTGAATCCTTGGCAGTGACCTTGAAGCTTATGGTAAGATTGCCAGAAGCAGGGCCCCTCCAGCAGGGGAAGCATCCATGTTGAAAACCACACTTTTTGCTGCCTGTAGCAATGCTCAGCATTGCAGGGATAGCTAATGTGGGGCCTGCTGTGCAGAGCATGCATGACTGCAGCTAGTGACATGGTACTGTAAAGCCAAGGAAAGCTTGCTGATAAATGGGAGAAGTTCCATTCCATGCACCCTAACTCAGGTGACCACAGGGGCGTACCCACTTTTGACCAAAATCTGAAAAGTCAGCTCAAGCACTTTCTCAATGCGGTTGCGGTTGCCACCAATTTAGCACAGCAGGCAATAATTGCATCAACAAGTTCTTTGCAACAGGCTAGACACAGCTGTTATCTCTGCTTGCACTTGAGGAAACAGGAGGTGCAAACATTGGACACAGTTGGTTGCAAAAGTTTTGGCCCAAAACTCAGATTTTGTTAGGAAATGGTCTGCTTCTGTGAAATGGCATGGCCGTTCATTGCTCTCTTGCACAGGCAGCTTCTGTATGAGGTCCAGGTTGTCACCAATGGGTGCGGTCAGCATCTCTGTTGCTCTGTGTTGCTTGGCTGCTGAGAAAAGCAGGGGTCTTGCAAGGGAGACAGCGGAGGCATTTTTGCTGCTTTTTAAGGGGGTAAATGCTGAGAACTGCCAGCAGGCACAGGTGCCCTTTCTTTACTGTTTAGGGGCAGTAGCATATAGACCAGGTGTGAAGCAGGTGCAGGGGCTATACCAGTTCAATGGCAGGGCAGGTGGGGGTAGGCAGGGCATGCGAGAAGTTGGGGCAAGTGCAAGGCAGAGCTGAGAGGGCTGTGGGAGGGGAGCAGATGGGGTGTGGGGCTGGCAACCACAGGAGGGGCAGAGGTGGAAGGGGAGAGCCAGGTTAAAAAAATCAGGAGGGCTATAGGAACAGGGGGGAGGCTTGCTGGTCTGCGTCTGCGGCTAAGGCTAAGGCTGGCTGGCTGGCTTTTATATAGTATATTTATAGGGCACGCCCGGGGCTCGAACTCGGGACGTCTCGCGTGCGAGGCTACTTGTGGTACCACTTGGGCATACCAACTGCAGCACATTGATGCTCTGCCTGTTTACTTTCTTAAACATAAATGGTTGTAAATCAGGTCTTGCTGCTGCTGCTGCTTAAACCCCAGCCTTATGTTCCGGCCAAAACTTTTGCAACCAACTGTGGACATTGGTTCTGCTGCTGCTGTTTGACAGAGGCAAGGGCTTTGGCTTGGGGCAGGGCTGGTTTAAGGTACCAGGGGCTGGACCTATGCAACAGTCACAGCCAGGGTGAATAAATTGTTGCATGTGCTGGCAACCCATGACGGGGGCCCTTCCTACCCCTACCCTCACCAGCTGCAGCAGTACACTAAGCAAATACCAACAACTGAGATACCTTGACTTGCACACTTCCCCTGGTAGCACATGCCATAGGACATTACAGCTGGAGCAGGGGCTGTCTCTGAAGCTGCCTGTGCCATGCGGAATACCCAAAGGGCATATCTGGCGCCCCCAAAGCAGGGTATACCCCCAGCACATGTAGCGAGCTGCTGTTCTCTGCAGGTGGAGCATGATTGGCATAGCCGATGTGGTATGGTAGAAAGGGGGAGCGGTGCTGAATAAAAACATATGCTTTGAGGAGGTTGTTGAGAGATCTGCTAGCACTATCATGGCAAGATCTGGTGGAAAGTGTTAAAACAGCAGTAGCAAGGGCACGTCGGGTCTAGAAGGTGGTGCTGCACCGAAGGGATATGCGTAACATGTCTTGTTTTACAACAAGCCTGGCCCAGTGAACAACTCTGTGGTATGCTAGACCTTGTTTCAAGCAGTGACAGGTGACAAAGAAAACAGTCCTCCAAAGTGGTGGTGACAGCGTGGGTGACAGCCTTGCAGCATAGGCCCGTCTCGCCCGCCGCTGATTGCAGCATGTAGAAGGAAGCTTCCTACCATCAAACTGGCATGCAAAGCACACCAGCTTCTGTTAATACTGAATCCTTGGCAGTGACCTTGAAGCTTATGGTAAGATTGCCAGAAGCAGGGCCCCTCCAGCAGGGGAAGCATCCATGTTGAAAACCACACTTTTTGCTGCCTGTAGCAATGCTCAGCATTGCAGGGATAGCTAATGTGGGGCCTGCTGTGCAGAGCATGCATGACTGCAGCTAGTGACATGGTACTGTAAAGCCAAGGAAAGCTTGCTGATAAATGGGAGAAGTTCCATTCCATGCACCCTAACTCAGGTGACCACAGGGGCGTACCCACTTTTGACCAAAATCTGAAAAGTCAGCTCAAGCACTTTCTCAATGCGGTTGCGGTTGCCACCAATTTAGCACAGCAGGCAATAATTGCATCAACAAGTTCTTTGCAACAGGCTAGACACAGCTGTTATCTCTGCTTGCACTTGAGGAAACAGGAGGTGCAAACATTGGACACAGTTGGTTGCAAAAGTTTTGGCCCAAAACTCAGATTTTGTTAGGAAATGGTCTGCTTCTGTGAAATGGCATGGCCGTTCATTGCTCTCTTGCACAGGCAGCTTCTGTATGAGGTCCAGGTTGTCACCAATGGGTGCGGTCAGCATCTCTGTTGCTCTGTGTTGCTTGGCTGCTGAGAAAAGCAGGGGTCTTGCAAGGGAGACAGCGGAGGCATTTTTGCTGCTTTTTAAGGGGGTAAATGCTGAGAACTGCCAGCAGGCACAGGTGCCCTTTCTTTACTGTTTAGGGGCAGTAGCATATAGACCAGGTGTGAAGCAGGTGCAGGGGCTATACCAGTTCAATGGCAGGGCAGGTGGGGGTAGGCAGGGCATGCGAGAAGTTGGGGCAAGTGCAAGGCAGAGCTGAGAGGGCTGTGGGAGGGGAGCAGATGGGGTGTGGGGCTGGCAACCACAGGAGGGGCAGAGGTGGAAGGGGAGAGCCAGGTTAAAAAAAGCAGGAGGGCTATAGGAACAGGGGGGAGGCTTGCTGGTCTGCGTCTGCGGCTAAGGCTAAGGCTGGCTGGCTGGCTTTTATATAGTATATTTATAGGGCACGCCCGGGGCTCGAACTCGGGACGTCTCGCGTGCGAGGCTACTTGTGGTACCACTTGGGCATACCAACTGCAGCACATTGATGCTCTGCCTGTTTACTTTCTTAAACATAAATGGTTGTAAATCAGGTCTTGCTGCTGCTGCTGCTTAAACCCCAGCCTTATGTTCCGGCCAAAACTTTTGCAACCAACTGTGGACATTGGTTCTGCTGCTGCTGTTTGACAGAGGCAAGGGCTTTGGCTTGGGGCAGGGCTGGTTTAAGGTACCAGGGGCTGGACCTATGCAACAGTCACAGCCAGGGTGAATAAATTGTTGCATGTGCTGGCAACCCATGACGGGGGCCCTTCCTACCCCTACCCTCACCAGCTGCAGCAGTACACTAAGCAAATACCAACAACTGAGATACCTTGACTTGCACACTTCCCCTGGTAGCACATGCCATAGGACATTACAGCTGGAGCAGGGGCTGTCTCTGAAGCTGCCTGTGCCATGCGGAATACCCAAAGGGCATATCTGGCGCCCCCAAAGCAGGGTATACCCCCAGCACATGTAGCGAGCTGCTGTTCTCTGCAGGTGGAGCATGATTGGCATAGCCGATGTGGTATTGTAGAAAGGGGGAGCGGTGCTGAATAAAAACATATGCTTTGAGGAGGTTGTTGAGAGATCTGCTAGCACTATCATGGCAAGATCTGGTGGAAAGTGTTAAAACAGCAGTAGCAAGGGCACGTCGGGTCTAGAAGGTGGTGCTGCACCGAAGGGATATGCGTAACATGTCTTGTTTTACAACAAGCCTGGCCCAGTGAACAACTCTGTGGTATGCTAGACCTTGTTTCAAGCAGTGACATGTGACAAAGAAAACAGTCCTCCAAAGTGGTGGTGACAGCGTGGGTGACAGCCTTGCAGCATAGGCCCGTCTCGCCCGCCGCTGATTGCAGCATGTAGAAGGAAGCTTCCTACCATCAAACTGGCATGCAAAGCACACCAGCTTCTGTTAATACTGAATCCTTGGCAGTGACCTTGAAGCTTATGGTAAGATTGCCAGAAGCAGGGCCCCTCCAGCAGGGGAAGCATCCATGTTGAAAACCACACTTTTTGCTGCCTGTAGCAATGCTCAGCATTGCAGGGATAGCTAATGTGGGGCCTGCTGTGCAGAGCATGCATGACTGCAGCTAGTGACATGGTACTGTAAAGCCAAGGAAAGCTTGCTGATAAATGGGAGAAGTTCCATTCCATGCACCCTAACTCAGGTGACCACAGGGGCGTACCCACTTTTGACCAAAATCTGAAAAGTCAGCTCAAGCACTTTCTCAATGCGGTTGCGGTTGCCACCAATTTAGCACAGCAGGCAATAATTGCATCAACAAGTTCTTTGCAACAGGCTAGACACAGCTGTTATCTCTGCTTGCACTTGAGGAAACAGGAGGTGCAAACATTGGACACAGTTGGTTGCAAAAGTTTTGGCCCAAAACTCAGATTTTGTTAGGAAATGGTCTGCTTCTGTGAAATGGCATGGCCGTTCATTGCTCTCTTGCACAGGCAGCTTCTGTATGAGGTCCAGGTTGTCACCAATGGGTGCGGTCAGCATCTCTGTTGCTCTGTGTTGCTTGGCTGCTGAGAAAAGCAGGGGTCTTGCAAGGGAGACAGCGGAGGCATTTTTGCTGCTTTTTAAGGGGGTAAATGCTGAGAACTGCCAGCAGGCACAGGTGCCCTTTCTTTACTGTTTAGGGGCAGTAGCATATAGACCAGGTGTGAAGCAGGTGCAGGGGCTATACCAGTTCAATGGCAGGGCAGGTGGGGGTAGGCAGGGCATGCGAGAAGTTGGGGCAAGTGCAAGGCAGAGCTGAGAGGGCTGTGGGAGGGGAGCAGATGGGGTGTGGGGCTGGCAACCACAGGAGGGGCAGAGGTGGAAGGGGAGAGCCAGGTTAAAAAAAGCAGGAGGGCTATAGGAACAGGGGGGAGGCTTGCTGGTCTGCGTCTGCGGCTAAGGCTAAGGCTGGCTGGCTGGCTTTTATATAGTATATTTATAGGGCACGCCCGGGGCTCGAACTCGGGACGTCTCGCGTGCGAGGCTACTTGTGGTACCACTTGGGCATACCAACTGCAGCACATTGATGCTCTGCCTGTTTACTTTCTTAAACATAAATGGTTGTAAATCAGGTCTTGCTGCTGCTGCTGCTTAAACCCCAGCCTTATGTTCCGGCCAAAACTTTTGCAACCAACTGTGGACATTGGTTCTGCTGCTGCTGTTTGACAGAGGCAAGGGCTTTGGCTTGGGGCAGGGCTGGTTTAAGGTACCAGGGGCTGGACCTATGCAACAGTCACAGCCAGGGTGAATAAATTGTTGCATGTGCTGGCAACCCATGACGGGGGCCCTTCCTACCCCTACCCTCACCAGCTGCAGCAGTACACTAAGCAAATACCAACAACTGAGATACCTTGACTTGCACACTTCCCCTGGTAGCACATGCCATAGGACATTACAGCTGGAGCAGGGGCTGTCTCTGAAGCTGCCTGTGCCATGCGGAATACCCAAAGGGCATATCTGGCGCCCCCAAAGCAGGGTATACCCCCAGCACATGTAGCGAGCTGCTGTTCTCTGCAGGTGGAGCATGATTGGCATAGCCGATGTGGTATTGTAGAAAGGGGGAGCGGTGCTGAATAAAAACATATGCTTTGAGGAGGTTGTTGAGAGATCTGCTAGCACTATCATGGCAAGATCTGGTGGAAAGTGTTAAAACAGCAGTAGCAAGGGCACGTCGGGTCTAGAAGGTGGTGCTGCACCGAAGGGATATGCGTAACATGTCTTGTTTTACAACAAGCCTGGCCCAGTGAACAACTCTGTGGTATGCTAGACCTTGTTTCAAGCAGTGACAGGTGACAAAGAAAACAGTCCTCCAAAGTGGTGGTGACAGCGTGGGTGACAGCCTTGCAGCATAGGCCCGTCTCGCCCGCCGCTGATTGCAGCATGTAGAAGGAAGCTTCCTACCATCAAACTGGCATGCAAAGCACACCAGCTTCTGTTAATACTGAATCCTTGGCAGTGACCTTGAAGCTTATGGTAAGATTGCCAGAAGCAGGGCCCCTCCAGCAGGGGAAGCATCCATGTTGAAAACCACACTTTTTGCTGCCTGTAGCAATGCTCAGCATTGCAGGGATAGCTAATGTGGGGCCTGCTGTGCAGAGCATGCATGACTGCAGCTAGTGACATGGTACTGTAAAGCCAAGGAAAGCTTGCTGATAAATGGGAGAAGTTCCATTCCATGCACCCTAACTCAGGTGACCACAGGGGCGTACCCACTTTTGACCAAAATCTGAAAAGTCAGCTCAAGCACTTTCTCAATGCGGTTGCGGTTGCCACCAATTTAGCACAGCAGGCAATAATTGCATCAACAAGTTCTTTGCAACAGGCTAGACACAGCTGTTATCTCTGCTTGCACTTGAGGAAACAGGAGGTGCAAACATTGGACACAGTTGGTTGCAAAAGTTTTGGCCCAAAACTCAGATTTTGTTAGGAAATGGTCTGCTTCTGTGAAATGGCATGGCCGTTCATTGCTCTCTTGCACAGGCAGCTTCTGTATGAGGTCCAGGTTGTCACCAATGGGTGCGGTCAGCATCTCTGTTGCTCTGTGTTGCTTGGCTGCTGAGAAAAGCAGGGGTCTTGCAAGGGAGACAGCGGAGGCATTTTTGCTGCTTTTTAAGGGGGTAAATGCTGAGAACTGCCAGCAGGCACAGGTGCCCTTTCTTTACTGTTTAGGGGCAGTAGCATATAGACCAGGTGTGAAGCAGGTGCAGGGGCTATACCAGTTCAATGGCAGGGCAGGTGGGGGTAGGCAGGGCATGCGAGAAGTTGGGGCAAGTGCAAGGCAGAGCTGAGAGGGCTGTGGGAGGGGAGCAGATGGGGTGTGGGGCTGGCAACCACAGGAGGAGCAGAGGTGGAAGGGGAGAGCCAGGTTAAAAAAAGCAGGAGGGCTATAGGAACAGGGGGGAGGCTTGCTGGTCTGCGTCTGCGGCTAAGGCTAAGGCTGGCTGGCTGGCTTTTATATAGTATATTTATAGGGCACGCCCGGGGCTCGAACTCGGGACGTCTCGCGTGCGAGGCTACTTGTGGTACCACTTGGGCATACCAACTGCAGCACATTGATGCTCTGCCTGTTTACTTTCTTAAACATAAATGGTTGTAAATCAGGTCTTGCTGCTGCTGCTGCTTAAACCCCAGCCTTATGTTCCGGCCAAAACTTTTGCAACCAACTGTGGACATTGGTTCTGCTGCTGCTGTTTGACAGAGGCAAGGGCTTTGGCTTGGGGCAGGGCTGGTTTAAGGTACCAGGGGCTGGACCTATGCAACAGTCACAGCCAGGGTGAATAAATTGTTGCATGTGCTGGCAACCCATGACGGGGGCCCTTCCTACCCCTACCCTCACCAGCTGCAGCAGTACACTAAGCAAATACCAACAACTGAGATACCTTGACTTGCACACTTCCCCTGGTAGCACATGCCATAGGACATTACAGCTGGAGCAGGGGCTGTCTCTGAAGCTGCCTGTGCCATGCGGAATACCCAAAGGGCATATCTGGCGCCCCCAAAGCAGGGTATACCCCCAGCACATGTAGCGAGCTGCTGTTCTCTGCAGGTGGAGCATGATTGGCATAGCCGATGTGGTATTGTAGAAAGGGGGAGCGGTGCTGAATAAAAACATATGCTTTGAGGAGGTTGTTGAGAGATCTGCTAGCACTATCATGGCAAGATCTGGTGGAAAGTGTTAAAACAGCAGTAGCAAGGGCACGTCGGGTCTAGAAGGTGGTGCTGCACCGAAGGGATATGCGTAACATGTCTTGTTTTACAACAAGCCTGGCCCAGTGAACAACTCTGTGGTATGCTAGACCTTGTTTCAAGCAGTGACAGGTGACAAAGAAAACAGTCCTCCAAAGTGGTGGTGACAGCGTGGGTGACAGCCTTGCAGCATAGGCCCGTCTCGCCCGCCGCTGATTGCAGCATGTAGAAGGAAGCTTCCTACCATCAAACTGGCATGCAAAGCACACCAGCTTCTGTTAATACTGAATCCTTGGCAGTGACCTTGAAGCTTATGGTAAGATTGCCAGAAGCAGGGCCCCTCCAGCAGGGGAAGCATCCATGTTGAAAACCACACTTTTTGCTGCCTGTAGCAATGCTCAGCATTGCAGGGATAGCTAATGTGGGGCCTGCTGTGCAGAGCATGCATGACTGCAGCTAGTGACATGGTACTGTAAAGCCAAGGAAAGCTTGCTGATAAATGGGAGAAGTTCCATTCCATGCACCCTAACTCAGGTGACCACAGGGGCGTACCCACTTTTGACCAAAATCTGAAAAGTCAGCTCAAGCACTTTCTCAATGCGGTTGCGGTTGCCACCAATTTAGCACAGCAGGCAATAATTGCATCAACAAGTTCTTTGCAACAGGCTAGACACAGCTGTTATCTCTGCTTGCACTTGAGGAAACAGGAGGTGCAAACATTGGACACAGTTGGTTGCAAAAGTTTTGGCCCAAAACTCAGATTTTGTTAGGAAATGGTCTGCTTCTGTGAAATGGCATGGCCGTTCATTGCTCTCTTGCACAGGCAGCTTCTGTATGAGGTCCAGGTTGTCACCAATGGGTGCGGTCAGCATCTCTGTTGCTCTGTGTTGCTTGGCTGCTGAGAAAAGCAGGGGTCTTGCAAGGGAGACAGCGGAGGCATTTTTGCTGCTTTTTAAGGGGGTAAATGCTGAGAACTGCCAGCAGGCACAGGTGCCCTTTCTTTACTGTTTAGGGGCAGTAGCATATAGACCAGGTGTGAAGCAGGTGCAGGGGCTATACCAGTTCAATGGCAGGGCAGGTGGGGGTAGGCAGGGCATGCGAGAAGTTGGGGCAAGTGCAAGGCAGAGCTGAGAGGGCTGTGGGAGGGGAGCAGATGGGGTGTGGGGCTGGCAACCACAGGAGGAGCAGAGGTGGAAGGGGAGAGCCAGGTTAAAAAAAGCAGGAGGGCTATAGGAACAGGGGGGAGGCTTGCTGGTCTGCGTCTGCGGCTAAGGCTAAGGCTGGCTGGCTGGCTTTTATATAGTATATTTATAGGGCACGCCCGGGGCTCGAACTCGGGACGTCTCGCGTGCGAGGCTACTTGTGGTACCACTTGGGCATACCAACTGCAGCACATTGATGCTCTGCCTGTTTACTTTCTTAAACATAAATGGTTGTAAATCAGGTCTTGCTGCTGCTGCTGCTTAAACCCCAGCCTTATGTTCCGGCCAAAACTTTTGCAACCAACTGTGGACATTGGTTCTGCTGCTGCTGTTTGACAGAGGCAAGGGCTTTGGCTTGGGGCAGGGCTGGTTTAAGGTACCAGGGGCTGGACCTATGCAACAGTCACAGCCAGGGTGAATAAATTGTTGCATGTGCTGGCAACCCATGACGGGGGCCCTTCCTACCCCTACCCTCACCAGCTGCAGCAGTACACTAAGCAAATACCAACAACTGAGATACCTTGACTTGCACACTTCCCCTGGTAGCACATGCCATAGGACATTACAGCTGGAGCAGGGGCTGTCTCTGAAGCTGCCTGTGCCATGCGGAATACCCAAAGGGCATATCTGGCGCCCCCAAAGCAGGGTATACCCCCAGCACATGTAGCGAGCTGCTGTTCTCTGCAGGTGGAGCATGATTGGCATAGCCGATGTGGTATTGTAGAAAGGGGGAGCGGTGCTGAATAAAAACATATGCTTTGAGGAGGTTGTTGAGAGATCTGCTAGCACTATCATGGCAAGATCTGGTGGAAAGTGTTAAAACAGCAGTAGCAAGGGCACGTCGGGTCTAGAAGGTGGTGCTGCACCGAAGGGATATGCGTAACATGTCTTGTTTTACAACAAGCCTGGCCCAGTGAACAACTCTGTGGTATGCTAGACCTTGTTTCAAGCAGTGACAGGTGACAAAGAAAACAGTCCTCCAAAGTGGTGGTGACAGCGTGGGTGACAGCCTTGCAGCATAGGCCCGTCTCGCCCGCCGCTGATTGCAGCATGTAGAAGGAAGCTTCCTACCATCAAACTGGCATGCAAAGCACACCAGCTTCTGTTAATACTGAATCCTTGGCAGTGACCTTGAAGCTTATGGTAAGATTGCCAGAAGCAGGGCCCCTCCAGCAGGGGAAGCATCCATGTTGAAAACCACACTTTTTGCTGCCTGTAGCAATGCTCAGCATTGCAGGGATAGCTAATGTGGGGCCTGCTGTGCAGAGCATGCATGACTGCAGCTAGTGACATGGTACTGTAAAGCCAAGGAAAGCTTGCTGATAAATGGGAGAAGTTCCATTCCATGCACCCTAACTCAGGTGACCACAGGGGCGTACCCACTTTTGACCAAAATCTGAAAAGTCAGCTCAAGCACTTTCTCAATGCGGTTGCGGTTGCCACCAATTTAGCACAGCAGGCAATAATTGCATCAACAAGTTCTTTGCAACAGGCTAGACACAGCTGTTATCTCTGCTTGCACTTGAGGAAACAGGAGGTGCAAACATTGGACACAGTTGGTTGCAAAAGTTTTGGCCCAAAACTCAGATTTTGTTAGGAAATGGTCTGCTTCTGTGAAATGGCATGGCCGTTCATTGCTCTCTTGCACAGGCAGCTTCTGTATGAGGTCCAGGTTGTCACCAATGGGTGCGGTCAGCATCTCTGTTGCTCTGTGTTGCTTGGCTGCTGAGAAAAGCAGGGGTCTTGCAAGGGAGACAGCGGAGGCATTTTTGCTGCTTTTTAAGGGGGTAAATGCTGAGAACTGCCAGCAGGCACAGGTGCCCTTTCTTTACTGTTTAGGGGCAGTAGCATATAGACCAGGTGTGAAGCAGGTGCAGGGGCTATACCAGTTCAATGGCAGGGCAGGTGGGGGTAGGCAGGGCATGCGAGAAGTTGGGGCAAGTGCAAGGCAGAGCTGAGAGGGCTGTGGGAGGGGAGCAGATGGGGTGTGGGGCTGGCAACCACAGGAGGGGCAGAGGTGGAAGGGGAGAGCCAGGTTAAAAAAAGCAGGAGGGCTATAGGAACAGGGGGGAGGCTTGCTGGTCTGCGTCTGCGGCTAAGGCTAAGGCTGGCTGGCTGGCTTTTATATAGTATATTTATAGGGCACGCCCGGGGCTCGAACTCGGGACGTCTCGCGTGCGAGGCTACTTGTGGTACCACTTGGGCATACCAACTGCAGCACATTGATGCTCTGCCTGTTTACTTTCTTAAACATAAATGGTTGTAAATCAGGTCTTGCTGCTGCTGCTGCTTAAACCCCAGCCTTATGTTCCGGCCAAAACTTTTGCAACCAACTGTGGACATTGGTTCTGCTGCTGCTGTTTGACAGAGGCAAGGGCTTTGGCTTGGGGCAGGGCTGGTTTAAGGTACCAGGGGCTGGACCTATGCAACAGTCACAGCCAGGGTGAATAAATTGTTGCATGTGCTGGCAACCCATGACGGGGGCCCTTCCTACCCCTACCCTCACCAGCTGCAGCAGTACACTAAGCAAATACCAACAACTGAGATACCTTGACTTGCACACTTCCCCTGGTAGCACATGCCATAGGACATTACAGCTGGAGCAGGGGCTGTCTCTGAAGCTGCCTGTGCCATGCGGAATACCCAAAGGGCATATCTGGCGCCCCCAAAGCAGGGTATACCCCCAGCACATGTAGCGAGCTGCTGTTCTCTGCAGGTGGAGCATGATTGGCATAGCCGATGTGGTATTGTAGAAAGGGGGAGCGGTGCTGAATAAAAACATATGCTTTGAGGAGGTTGTTGAGAGATCTGCTAGCACTATCATGGCAAGATCTGGTGGAAAGTGTTAAAACAGCAGTAGCAAGGGCACGTCGGGTCTAGAAGGTGGTGCTGCACCGAAGGGATATGCGTAACATGTCTTGTTTTACAACAAGCCTGGCCCAGTGAACAACTCTGTGGTATGCTAGACCTTGTTTCAAGCAGTGACAGGTGACAAAGAAAACAGTCCTCCAAAGTGGTGGTGACAGCGTGGGTGACAGCCTTGCAGCATAGGCCCGTCTCGCCCGCCGCTGATTGCAGCATGTAGAAGGAAGCTTCCTACCATCAAACTGGCATGCAAAGCACACCAGCTTCTGTTAATACTGAATCCTTGGCAGTGACCTTGAAGCTTATGGTAAGATTGCCAGAAGCAGGGCCCCTCCAGCAGGGGAAGCATCCATGTTGAAAACCACACTTTTTGCTGCCTGTAGCAATGCTCAGCATTGCAGGGATAGCTAATGTGGGGCCTGCTGTGCAGAGCATGCATGACTGCAGCTAGTGACATGGTACTGTAAAGCCAAGGAAAGCTTGCTGATAAATGGGAGAAGTTCCATTCCATGCACCCTAACTCAGGTGACCACAGGGGCGTACCCACTTTTGACCAAAATCTGAAAAGTCAGCTCAAGCACTTTCTCAATGCGGTTGCGGTTGCCACCAATTTAGCACAGCAGGCAATAATTGCATCAACAAGTTCTTTGCAACAGGCTAGACACAGCTGTTATCTCTGCTTGCACTTGAGGAAACAGGAGGTGCAAACATTGGACACTGTGGACATTGGTTCTGCTGCTGCTGTTTGACAGAGGCAAGGGCTTTGGCTTGGGGCAGGGCTGGTTTAAGGTACCAGGGGCTGGACCTATGCAACAGTCACAGCCAGGGTGAATAAATTGTTGCATGTGCTGGCAACCCATGACGGGGGCCCTTCCTACCCCTACCCTCACCAGCTGCAGCAGTACACTAAGCAAATACCAACAACTGAGATACCTTGACTTGCACACTTCCCCTGGTAGCACATGCCATAGGACATTACAGCTGGAGCAGGGGCTGTCTCTGAAGCTGCCTGTGCCATGCGGAATACCCAAAGGGCATATCTGGCGCCCCCAAAGCAGGGTATACCCCCAGCACATGTAGCGAGCTGCTGTTCTCTGCAGGTGGAGCATGATTGGCATAGCCGATGTGGTATTGTAGAAAGGGGGAGCGGTGCTGAATAAAAACATATGCTTTGAGGAGGTTGTTGAGAGATCTGCTAGCACTATCATGGCAAGATCTGGTGGAAAGTGTTAAAACAGCAGTAGCAAGGGCACGTCGGGTCTAGAAGGTGGTGCTGCACCGAAGGGATATGCGTAACATGTCTTGTTTTACAACAAGCCTGGCCCAGTGAACAACTCTGTGGTATGCTAGACCTTGTTTCAAGCAGTGACAGGTGACAAAGAAAACAGTCCTCCAAAGTGGTGGTGACAGCGTGGGTGACAGCCTTGCAGCATAGGCCCGTCTCGCCCGCCGCTGATTGCAGCATGTAGAAGGAAGCTTCCTACCATCAAACTGGCATGCAAAGCACACCAGCTTCTGTTAATACTGAATCCTTGGCAGTGACCTTGAAGCTTATGGTAAGATTGCCAGAAGCAGGGCCCCTCCAGCAGGGGAAGCATCCATGTTGAAAACCACACTTTTTGCTGCCTGTAGCAATGCTCAGCATTGCAGGGATAGCTAATGTGGGGCCTGCTGTGCAGAGCATGCATGACTGCAGCTAGTGACATGGTACTGTAAAGCCAAGGAAAGCTTGCTGATAAATGGGAGAAGTTCCATTCCATGCACCCTAACTCAGGTGACCACAGGGGCGTACCCACTTTTGACCAAAATCTGAAAAGTCAGCTCAAGCACTTTCTCAATGCGGTTGCGGTTGCCACCAATTTAGCACAGCAGGCAATAATTGCATCAACAAGTTCTTTGCAACAGGCTAGACACAGCTGTTATCTCTGCTTGCACTTGAGGAAACAGGAGGTGCAAACATTGGACATGTGGACATTGGTTCTGCTGCTGCTGTTTGACAGAGGCAAGGGCTTTGGCTTGGGGCAGGGCTGGTTTAAGGTACCAGGGGCTGGACCTATGCAACAGTCACAGCCAGGGTGAATAAATTGTTGCATGTGCTGGCAACCCATGACGGGGGCCCTTCCTACCCCTACCCTCACCAGCTGCAGCAGTACACTAAGCAAATACCAACAACTGAGATACCTTGACTTGCACACTTCCCCTGGTAGCACATGCCATAGGACATTACAGCTGGAGCAGGGGCTGTCTCTGAAGCTGCCTGTGCCATGCGGAATACCCAAAGGGCATATCTGGCGCCCCCAAAGCAGGGTATACCCCCAGCACATGTAGCGAGCTGCTGTTCTCTGCAGGTGGAGCATGATTGGCATAGCCGATGTGGTATTGTAGAAAGGGGGAGCGGTGCTGAATAAAAACATATGCTTTGAGGAGGTTGTTGAGAGATCTGCTAGCACTATCATGGCAAGATCTGGTGGAAAGTGTTAAAACAGCAGTAGCAAGGGCACGTCGGGTCTAGAAGGTGGTGCTGCACCGAAGGGATATGCGTAACATGTCTTGTTTTACAACAAGCCTGGCCCAGTGAACAACTCTGTGGTATGCTAGACCTTGTTTCAAGCAGTGACAGGTGACAAAGAAAACAGTCCTCCAAAGTGGTGGTGACAGCGTGGGTGACAGCCTTGCAGCATAGGCCCGTCTCGCCCGCCGCTGATTGCAGCATGTAGAAGGAAGCTTCCTACCATCAAACTGGCATGCAAAGCACACCAGCTTCTGTTAATACTGAATCCTTGGCAGTGACCTTGAAGCTTATGGTAAGATTGCCAGAAGCAGGGCCCCTCCAGCAGGGGAAGCATCCATGTTGAAAACCACACTTTTTGCTGCCTGTAGCAATGCTCAGCATTGCAGGGATAGCTAATGTGGGGCCTGCTGTGCAGAGCATGCATGACTGCAGCTAGTGACATGGTACTGTAAAGCCAAGGAAAGCTTGCTGATAAATGGGAGAAGTTCCATTCCATGCACCCTAACTCAGGTGACCACAGGGGCGTACCCACTTTTGACCAAAATCTGAAAAGTCAGCTCAAGCACTTTCTCAATGCGGTTGCGGTTGCCACCAATTTAGCACAGCAGGCAATAATTGCATCAACAAGTTCTTTGCAACAGGCTAGACACAGCTGTTATCTCTGCTTGCACTTGAGGAAACAGGAGGTGCAAACATTGGACACAGTTGGTTGCAAAAGTTTTGGCCCAAAACTCAGATTTTGTTAGGAAATGGTCTGCTTCTGTGAAATGGCATGGCCGTTCATTGCTCTCTTGCACAGGCAGCTTCTGTATGAGGTCCAGGTTGTCACCAATGGGTGCGGTCAGCATCTCTGTTGCTCTGTGTTGCTTGGCTGCTGAGAAAAGCAGGGGTCTTGCAAGGGAGACAGCGGAGGCATTTTTGCTGCTTTTTAAGGGGGTAAATGCTGAGAACTGCCAGCAGGCACAGGTGCCCTTTCTTTACTGTTTAGGGGCAGTAGCATATAGACCAGGTGTGAAGCAGGTGCAGGGGCTATACCAGTTCAATGGCAGGGCAGGTGGGGGTAGGCAGGGCATGCGAGAAGTTGGGGCAAGTGCAAGGCAGAGCTGAGAGGGCTGTGGGAGGGGAGCAGATGGGGTGTGGGGCTGGCAACCACAGGAGGGGCAGAGGTGGAAGGGGAGAGCCAGGTTAAAAAAAGCAGGAGGGCTATAGGAACAGGGGGGAGGCTTGCTGGTCTGCGTC
Organism: Pseudopediastrum boryanum; assembly: GCA_963556185.1. Classification (NCBI taxonomy): domain Eukaryota; kingdom Viridiplantae; phylum Chlorophyta; class Chlorophyceae; order Sphaeropleales; family Hydrodictyaceae; genus Pseudopediastrum; species Pseudopediastrum boryanum. The sequence goes on from OY744494.1 coordinate 10,475,622, forward strand.
TGCGGCTAAGGCTAAGGCTGGCTGGCTGGCTTTTATATAGTATATTTATAGGGCACGCCCGGGGCTCGAACTCGGGACGTCTCGCGTGCGAGGCTACTTGTGGTACCACTTGGGCATACCAACTGCAGCACATTGATGCTCTGCCTGTTTACTTTCTTAAACATAAATGGTTGTAAATCAGGTCTTGCTGCTGCTGCTGCTTAAACCCCAGCCTTATGTTCCGGCCAAAACTTCTGCAACCAACTGTGGACATTGGTTCTGCTGCTGCTGTTTGACAGAGGCAAGGGCTTTGGCTTGGGGCAGGGCTGGTTTAAGGTACCAGGGGCTGGACCTATGCAACAGTCACAGCCAGGGTGAATAAATTGTTGCATGTGCTGGCAACCCATGACGGGGGCCCTTCCTACCCCTACCCTCACCAGCTGCAGCAGTACACTAAGCAAATACCAACAACTGAGATACCTTGACTTGCACACTTCCCCTGGTAGCACATGCCATAGGACATTACAGCTGGAGCAGGGGCTGTCTCTGAAGCTGCCTGTGCCATGCGGAATACCCAAAGGGCATATCTGGCGCCCCCAAAGCAGGGTATACCCCCAGCACATGTAGCGAGCTGCTGTTCTCTGCAGGTGGAGCATGATTGGCATAGCCGATGTGGTATTGTAGAAAGGGGGAGCGGTGCTGAATAAAAACATATGCTTTGAGGAGGTTGTTGAGAGATCTGCTAGCACTATCATGGCAAGATCTGGTGGAAAGTGTTAAAACAGCAGTAGCAAGGGCACGTCGGGTCTAGAAGGTGGTGCTGCACCGAAGGGATATGCGTAACATGTCTTGTTTTACAACAAGCCTGGCCCAGTGAACAACTCTGTGGTATGCTAGACCTTGTTTCAAGCAGTGACAGGTGACAAAGAAAACAGTCCTCCAAAGTGGTGGTGACAGCGTGGGTGACAGCCTTGCAGCATAGGCCCGTCTCGCCCGCCGCTGATTGCAGCATGTAGAAGGAAGCTTCCTACCATCAAACTGGCATGCAAAGCACACCAGCTTCTGTTAATACTGAATCCTTGGCAGTGACCTTGAAGCTTATGGTAAGATTGCCAGAAGCAGGGCCCCTCCAGCAGGGGAAGCATCCATGTTGAAAACCACACTTTTTGCTGCCTGTAGCAATGCTCAGCATTGCAGGGATAGCTAATGTGGGGCCTGCTGTGCAGAGCATGCATGACTGCAGCTAGTGACATGGTACTGTAAAGCCAAGGAAAGCTTGCTGATAAATGGGAGAAGTTCCATTCCATGCACCCTAACTCAGGTGACCACAGGGGCGTACCCACTTTTGACCAAAATCTGAAAAGTCAGCTCAAGCACTTTCTCAATGCGGTTGCGGTTGCCACCAATTTAGCACAGCAGGCAATAATTGCATCAACAAGTTCTTTGCAACAGGCTAGACACAGCTGTTATCTCTGCTTGCACTTGAGGAAACAGGAGGTGCAAACATTGGACATGTGGACATTGGTTCTGCTGCTGCTGTTTGACTTAGGCAAGGGCTTTGGCTTGGGGCAGGGCTGGTTTAAGGTACCAGGGGCTGGACCTATGCAACAGTCACAGCCAGGGTGAATAAATTGTTGCATGTGCTGGCAACCCATGACGGGGGCCCTTCCTACCCCTACCCTCACCAGCTGCAGCAGTACACTAAGCAAATACCAACAACTGAGATACCTTGACTTGCACACTTCCCCTGGTAGCACATGCCATAGGACATTACAGCTGGAGCAGGGGCTGTCTCTGAAGCTGCCTGTGCCATGCGGAATACCCAAAGGGCATATCTGGCGCCCCCAAAGCAGGGTATACCCCCAGCACATGTAGCGAGCTGCTGTTCTCTGCAGGTGGAGCATGATTGGCATAGCCGATGTGGTATTGTAGAAAGGGGGAGCGGTGCTGAATAAAAACATATGCTTTGAGGAGGTTGTTGAGAGATCTGCTAGCACTATCATGGCAAGATCTGGTGGAAAGTGTTAAAACAGCAGTAGCAAGGGCACGTCGGGTCTAGAAGGTGGTGCTGCACCGAAGGGATATGCGTAACATGTCTTGTTTTACAACAAGCCTGGCCCAGTGAACAACTCTGTGGTATGCTAGACCTTGTTTCAAGCAGTGACAGGTGACAAAGAAAACAGTCCTCCAAAGTGGTGGTGACAGCGTGGGTGACAGCCTTGCAGCATAGGCCCGTCTCGCCCGCCGCTGATTGCAGCATGTAGAAGGAAGCTTCCTACCATCAAACTGGCATGCAAAGCACACCAGCTTCTGTTAATACTGAATCCTTGGCAGTGACCTTGAAGCTTATGGTAAGATTGCCAGAAGCAGGGCCCCTCCAGCAGGGGAAGCATCCATGTTGAAAACCACACTTTTTGCTGCCTGTAGCAATGCTCAGCATTGCAGGGATAGCTAATGTGGGGCCTGCTGTGCAGAGCATGCATGACTGCAGCTAGTGACATGGTACTGTAAAGCCAAGGAAAGCTTGCTGATAAATGGGAGAAGTTCCATTCCATGCACCCTAACTCAGGTGACCACAGGGGCGTACCCACTTTTGACCAAAATCTGAAAAGTCAGCTCAAGCACTTTCTCAATGCGGTTGCGGTTGCCACCAATTTAGCACAGCAGGCAATAATTGCATCAACAAGTTCTTTGCAACAGGCTAGACACAGCTGTTATCTCTGCTTGCACTTGAGGAAACAGGAGGTGCAAACATTGGACACAGTTGGTTGCAAAAGTTTTGGCCCAAAACTCAGATTTTGTTAGGAAATGGTCTGCTTCTGTGAAATGGCATGGCCGTTCATTGCTCTCTTGCACAGGCAGCTTCTGTATGAGGTCCAGGTTGTCACCAATGGGTGCGGTCAGCATCTCTGTTGCTCTGTGTTGCTTGGCTGCTGAGAAAAGCAGGGGTCTTGCAAGGGAGACAGCGGAGGCATTTTTGCTGCTTTTTAAGGGGGTAAATGCTGAGAACTGCCAGCAGGCACAGGTGCCCTTTCTTTACTGTTTAGGGGCAGTAGCATATAGACCAGGTGTGAAGCAGGTGCAGGGGCTATACCAGTTCAATGGCAGGGCAGGTGGGGGTAGGCAGGGCATGCGAGAAGTTGGGGCAAGTGCAAGGCAGAGCTGAGAGGGCTGTGGGAGGGGAGCAGATGGGGTGTGGGGCTGGCAACCACAGGAGGGGCAGAGGTGGAAGGGGAGAGCCAGGTTAAAAAAAGCAGGAGGGCTATAGGAACAGGGGGGAGGCTTGCTGGTCTGCGTCTGCGGCTAAGGCTAAGGCTGGCTGGCTGGCTTTTATATAGTATATTTATAGGGCACGCCCGGGGCTCGAACTCGGGACGTCTCGCGTGCGAGGCTACTTGTGGTACCACTTGGGCATACCAACTGCAGCACATTGATGCTCTGCCTGTTTACTTTCTTAAACATAAATGGTTGTAAATCAGGTCTTGCTGCTGCTGCTGCTTAAACCCCAGCCTTATGTTCCGGCCAAAACTTTTGCAACCAACTGTGGACATTGGTTCTGCTGCTGCTGTTTGACAGAGGCAAGGGCTTTGGCTTGGGGCAGGGCTGGTTTAAGGTACCAGGGGCTGGACCTATGCAACAGTCACAGCCAGGGTGAATAAATTGTTGCATGTGCTGGCAACCCATGACGGGGGCCCTTCCTACCCCTACCCTCACCAGCTGCAGCAGTACACTAAGCAAATACCAACAACTGAGATACCTTGACTTGCACACTTCCCCTGGTAGCACATGCCATAGGACATTACAGCTGGAGCAGGGGCTGTCTCTGAAGCTGCCTGTGCCATGCGGAATACCCAAAGGGCATATCTGGCGCCCCCAAAGCAGGGTATACCCCCAGCACATGTAGCGAGCTGCTGTTCTCTGCAGGTGGAGCATGATTGGCATAGCCGATGTGGTATTGTAGAAAGGGGGAGCGGTGCTGAATAAAAACATATGCTTTGAGGAGGTTGTTGAGAGATCTGCTAGCACTATCATGGCAAGATCTGGTGGAAAGTGTTAAAACAGCAGTAGCAAGGGCACGTCGGGTCTAGAAGGTGGTGCTGCACCGAAGGGATATGCGTAACATGTCTTGTTTTACAACAAGCCTGGCCCAGTGAACAACTCTGTGGTATGCTAGACCTTGTTTCAAGCAGTGACAGGTGACAAAGAAAACAGTCCTCCAAAGTGGTGGTGACAGCGTGGGTGACAGCCTTGCAGCATAGGCCCGTCTCGCCCGCCGCTGATTGCAGCATGTAGAAGGAAGCTTCCTACCATCAAACTGGCATGCAAAGCACACCAGCTTCTGTTAATACTGAATCCTTGGCAGTGACCTTGAAGCTTATGGTAAGATTGCCAGAAGCAGGGCCCCTCCAGCAGGGGAAGCATCCATGTTGAAAACCACACTTTTTGCTGCCTGTAGCAATGCTCAGCATTGCAGGGATAGCTAATGTGGGGCCTGCTGTGCAGAGCATGCATGACTGCAGCTAGTGACATGGTACTGTAAAGCCAAGGAAAGCTTGCTGATAAATGGGAGAAGTTCCATTCCATGCACCCTAACTCAGGTGACCACAGGGGCGTACCCACTTTTGACCAAAATCTGAAAAGTCAGCTCAAGCACTTTCTCAATGCGGTTGCGGTTGCCACCAATTTAGCACAGCAGGCAATAATTGCATCAACAAGTTCTTTGCAACAGGCTAGACACAGCTGTTATCTCTGCTTGCACTTGAGGAAACAGGAGGTGCAAACATTGGACACAGTTGGTTGCAAAAGTTTTGGCCCAAAACTCAGATTTTGTTAGGAAATGGTCTGCTTCTGTGAAATGGCATGGCCGTTCATTGCTCTCTTGCACAGGCAGCTTCTGTATGAGGTCCAGGTTGTCACCAATGGGTGCGGTCAGCATCTCTGTTGCTCTGTGTTGCTTGGCTGCTGAGAAAAGCAGGGGTCTTGCAAGGGAGACAGCGGAGGCATTTTTGCTGCTTTTTAAGGGGGTAAATGCTGAGAACTGCCAGCAGGCACAGGTGCCCTTTCTTTACTGTTTAGGGGCAGTAGCATATAGACCAGGTGTGAAGCAGGTGCAGGGGCTATACCAGTTCAATGGCAGGGCAGGTGGGGGTAGGCAGGGCATGCGAGAAGTTGGGGCAAGTGCAAGGCAGAGCTGAGAGGGCTGTGGGAGGGGAGCAGATGGGGTGTGGGGCTGGCAACCACAGGAGGGGCAGAGGTGGAAGGGGAGAGCCAGGTTAAAAAAAGCAGGAGGGCTATAGGAACAGGGGGGAGGCTTGCTGGTCTGCGTCTGCGGCTAAGGCTAAGGCTGGCTGGCTGGCTTTTATATAGTATATTTATAGGGCACGCCCGGGGCTCGAACTCGGGACGTCTCGCGTGCGAGGCTACTTGTGGTACCACTTGGGCATACCAACTGCAGCACATTGATGCTCTGCCTGTTTACTTTCTTAAACATAAATGGTTGTAAATCAGGTCTTGCTGCTGCTGCTGCTTAAACCCCAGCCTTATGTTCCGGCCAAAACTTTTGCAACCAACTGTGGACATTGGTTCTGCTGCTGCTGTTTGACAGAGGCAAGGGCTTTGGCTTGGGGCAGGGCTGGCTTAAGGTACCAGGGGCTGGACCTATGCAACAGTCACAGCCAGGGTGAATAAATTGTTGCATGTGCTGGCAACCCATGACGGGGGCCCTTCCTACCCCTACCCTCACCAGCTGCAGCAGTACACTAAGCAAATACCAACAACTGAGATACCTTGACTTGCACACTTCCCCTGGTAGCACATGCCATAGGACATTACAGCTGGAGCAGGGGCTGTCTCTGAAGCTGCCTGTGCCATGCGGAATACCCAAAGGGCATATCTGGCGCCCCCAAAGCAGGGTATACCCCCAGCACATGTAGCGAGCTGCTGTTCTCTGCAGGTGGAGCATGATTGGCATAGCCGATGTGGTATTGTAGAAAGGGGGAGCGGTGCTGAATAAAAACATATGCTTTGAGGAGGTTGTTGAGAGATCTGCTAGCACTATCATGGCAAGATCTGGTGGAAAGTGTTAAAACAGCAGTAGCAAGGGCACGTCGGGTCTAGAAGGTGGTGCTGCACCGAAGGGATATGCGTAACATGTCTTGTTTTACAACAAGCCTGGCCCAGTGAACAACTCTGTGGTATGCTAGACCTTGTTTCAAGCAGTGACAGGTGACAAAGAAAACAGTCCTCCAAAGTGGTGGTGACAGCGTGGGTGACAGCCTTGCAGCATAGGCCCGTCTCGCCCGCCGCTGATTGCAGCATGTAGAAGGAAGCTTCCTACCATCAAACTGGCATGCAAAGCACACCAGCTTCTGTTAATACTGAATCCTTGGCAGTGACCTTGAAGCTTATGGTAAGATTGCCAGAAGCAGGGCCCCTCCAGCAGGGGAAGCATCCATGTTGAAAACCACACTTTTTGCTGCCTGTAGCAATGCTCAGCATTGCAGGGATAGCTAATGTGGGGCCTGCTGTGCAGAGCATGCATGACTGCAGCTAGTGACATGGTACTGTAAAGCCAAGGAAAGCTTGCTGATAAATGGGAGAAGTTCCATTCCATGCACCCTAACTCAGGTGACCACAGGGGCGTACCCACTTTTGACCAAAATCTGAAAAGTCAGCTCAAGCACTTTCTCAATGCGGTTGCGGTTGCCACCAATTTAGCACAGCAGGCAATAATTGCATCAACAAGTTCTTTGCAACAGGCTAGACACAGCTGTTATCTCTGCTTGCACTTGAGGAAACAGGAGGTGCAAACATTGGACATGTGGACATTGGTTCTGCTGCTGCTGTTTGACAGAGGCAAGGGCTTTGGCTTGGGGCAGGGCTGGTTTAAGGTACCAGGGGCTGGACCTATGCAACAGTCACAGCCAGGGTGAATAAATTGTTGCATGTGCTGGCAACCCATGACGGGGGCCCTTCCTACCCCTACCCTCACCAGCTGCAGCAGTACACTAAGCAAATACCAACAACTGAGATACCTTGACTTGCACACTTCCCCTGGTAGCACATGCCATAGGACATTACAGCTGGAGCAGGGGCTGTCTCTGAAGCTGCCTGTGCCATGCGGAATACCCAAAGGGCATATCTGGCGCCCCCAAAGCAGGGTATACCCCCAGCACATGTAGCGAGCTGCTGTTCTCTGCAGGTGGAGCATGATTGGCATAGCCGATGTGGTATTGTAGAAAGGGGGAGCGGTGCTGAATAAAAACATATGCTTTGAGGAGGTTGTTGAGAGATCTGCTAGCACTATCATGGCAAGATCTGGTGGAAAGTGTTAAAACAGCAGTAGCAAGGGCACGTCGGGTCTAGAAGGTGGTGCTGCACCGAAGGGATATGCGTAACATGTCTTGTTTTACAACAAGCCTGGCCCAGTGAACAACTCTGTGGTATGCTAGACCTTGTTTCAAGCAGTGACAGGTGACAAAGAAAACAGTCCTCCAAAGTGGTGGTGACAGCGTGGGTGACAGCCTTGCAGCATAGGCCCGTCTCGCCCGCCGCTGATTGCAGCATGTAGAAGGAAGCTTCCTACCATCAAACTGGCATGCAAAGCACACCAGCTTCTGTTAATACTGAATCCTTGGCAGTGACCTTGAAGCTTATGGTAAGATTGCCAGAAGCAGGGCCCCTCCAGCAGGGGAAGCATCCATGTTGAAAACCACACTTTTTGCTGCCTGTAGCAATGCTCAGCATTGCAGGGATAGCTAATGTGGGGCCTGCTGTGCAGAGCATGCATGACTGCAGCTAGTGACATGGTACTGTAAAGCCAAGGAAAGCTTGCTGATAAATGGGAGAAGTTCCATTCCATGCACCCTAACTCAGGTGACCACAGGGGCGTACCCACTTTTGACCAAAATCTGAAAAGTCAGCTCAAGCACTTTCTCAATGCGGTTGCGGTTGCCACCAATTTAGCACAGCAGGCAATAATTGCATCAACAAGTTCTTTGCAACAGGCTAGACACAGCTGTTATCTCTGCTTGCACTTGAGGAAACAGGAGGTGCAAACATTGGACACAGTTGGTTGCAAAAGTTTTGGCCCAAAACTCAGATTTTGTTAGGAAATGGTCTGCTTCTGTGAAATGGCATGGCCGTTCATTGCTCTCTTGCACAGGCAGCTTCTGTATGAGGTCCAGGTTGTCACCAATGGGTGCGGTCAGCATCTCTGTTGCTCTGTGTTGCTTGGCTGCTGAGAAAAGCAGGGGTCTTGCAAGGGAGACAGCGGAGGCATTTTTGCTGCTTTTTAAGGGGGTAAATGCTGAGAACTGCCAGCAGGCACATGTGCCCTTTCTTTACTGTTTAGGGGCAGTAGCATATAGACCAGGTGTGAAGCAGGTGCAGGGGCTATACCAGTTCAATGGCAGGGCAGGTGGGGGTAGGCAGGGCATGCGAGAAGTTGGGGCAAGTGCAAGGCAGAGCTGAGAGGGCTGTGGGAGGGGAGCAGATGGGGTGTGGGGCTGGCAACCACAGGAGGGGCAGAGGTGGAAGGGGAGAGCCAGGTTAAAAAAAGCAGGAGGGCTATAGGAACAGGGGGGAGGCTTGCTGGTCTGCGTCTGCGGCTAAGGCTAAGGCTGGCTGGCTGGCTTTTATATAGTATATTTATAGGGCACGCCCGGGGCTCGAACTCGGGACGTCTCGCGTGCGAGGCTACTTGTGGTACCACTTGGGCATACCAACTGCAGCACATTGATGCTCTGCCTGTTTACTTTCTTAAACATAAATGGTTGTAAATCAGGTCTTGCTGCTGCTGCTGCTTAAACCCCAGCCTTATGTTCCGGCCAAAACTTTTGCAACCAACTGTGGACATTGGTTCTGCTGCTGCTGTTTGACAGAGGCAAGGGCTTTGGCTTGGGGCAGGGCTGGCTTAAGGTACCAGGGGCTGGACCTATGCAACAGTCACAGCCAGGGTGAATAAATTGTTGCATGTGCTGGCAACCCATGACGGGGGCCCTTCCTACCCCTACCCTCACCAGCTGCAGCAGTACACTAAGCAAATACCAACAACTGAGATACCTTGACTTGCACACTTCCCCTGGTAGCACATGCCATAGGACATTACAGCTGGAGCAGGGGCTGTCTCTGAAGCTGCCTGTGCCATGCGGAATACCCAAAGGGCATATCTGGCGCCCCCAAAGCAGGGTATACCCCCAGCACATGTAGCGAGCTGCTGTTCTCTGCAGGTGGAGCATGATTGGCATAGCCGATGTGGTATTGTAGAAAGGGGGAGCGGTGCTGAATAAAAACATATGCTTTGAGGAGGTTGTTGAGAGATCTGCTAGCACTATCATGGCAAGATCTGGTGGAAAGTGTTAAAACAGCAGTAGCAAGGGCACGTCGGGTCTAGAAGGTGGTGCTGCACCGAAGGGATATGCGTAACATGTCTTGTTTTACAACAAGCCTGGCCCAGTGAACAACTCTGTGGTATGCTAGACCTTGTTTCAAGCAGTGACAGGTGACAAAGAAAACAGTCCTCCAAAGTGGTGGTGACAGCGTGGGTGACAGCCTTGCAGCATAGGCCCGTCTCGCCCGCCGCTGATTGCAGCATGTAGAAGGAAGCTTCCTACCATCAAACTGGCATGCAAAGCACACCAGCTTCTGTTAATACTGAATCCTTGGCAGTGACCTTGAAGCTTATGGTAAGATTGCCAGAAGCAGGGCCCCTCCAGCAGGGGAAGCATCCATGTTGAAAACCACACTTTTTGCTGCCTGTAGCAATGCTCAGCATTGCAGGGATAGCTAATGTGGGGCCTGCTGTGCAGAGCATGCATGACTGCAGCTAGTGACATGGTACTGTAAAGCCAAGGAAAGCTTGCTGATAAATGGGAGAAGTTCCATTCCATGCACCCTAACTCAGGTGACCACAGGGGCGTACCCACTTTTGACCAAAATCTGAAAAGTCAGCTCAAGCACTTTCTCAATGCGGTTGCGGTTGCCACCAATTTAGCACAGCAGGCAATAATTGCATCAACAAGTTCTTTGCAACAGGCTAGACACAGCTGTTATCTCTGCTTGCACTTGAGGAAACAGGAGGTGCAAACATTGGACATGTGGACATTGGTTCTGCTGCTGCTGTTTGACAGAGGCAAGGGCTTTGGCTTGGGGCAGGGCTGGTTTAAGGTACCAGGGGCTGGACCTATGCAACAGTCACAGCCAGGGTGAATAAATTGTTGCATGTGCTGGCAACCCATGACGGGGGCCCTTCCTACCCCTACCCTCACCAGCTGCAGCAGTACACTAAGCAAATACCAACAACTGAGATACCTTGACTTGCACACTTCCCCTGGTAGCACATGCCATAGGACATTACAGCTGGAGCAGGGGCTGTCTCTGAAGCTGCCTGTGCCATGCGGAATACCCAAAGGGCATATCTGGCGCCCCCAAAGCAGGGTATACCCCCAGCACATGTAGCGAGCTGCTGTTCTCTGCAGGTGGAGCATGATTGGCATAGCCGATGTGGTATTGTAGAAAGGGGGAGCGGTGCTGAATAAAAACATATGCTTTGAGGAGGTTGTTGAGAGATCTGCTAGCACTATCATGGCAAGATCTGGTGGAAAGTGTTAAAACAGCAGTAGCAAGGGCACGTCGGGTCTAGAAGGTGGTGCTGCACCGAAGGGATATGCGTAACATGTCTTGTTTTACAACAAGCCTGGCCCAGTGAACAACTCTGTGGTATGCTAGACCTTGTTTCAAGCAGTGACAGGTGACAAAGAAAACAGTCCTCCAAAGTGGTGGTGACAGCGTGGGTGACAGCCTTGCAGCATAGGCCCGTCTCGCCCGCCGCTGATTGCAGCATGTAGAAGGAAGCTTCCTACCATCAAACTGGCATGCAAAGCACACCAGCTTCTGTTAATACTGAATCCTTGGCAGTGACCTTGAAGCTTATGGTAAGATTGCCAGAAGCAGGGCCCCTCCAGCAGGGGAAGCATCCATGTTGAAAACCACACTTTTTGCTGCCTGTAGCAATGCTCAGCATTGCAGGGATAGCTAATGTGGGGCCTGCTGTGCAGAGCATGCATGACTGCAGCTAGTGACATGGTACTGTAAAGCCAAGGAAAGCTTGCTGATAAATGGGAGAAGTTCCATTCCATGCACCCTAACTCAGGTGACCACAGGGGCGTACCCACTTTTGACCAAAATCTGAAAAGTCAGCTCAAGCACTTTCTCAATGCGGTTGCGGTTGCCACCAATTTAGCACAGCAGGCAATAATTGCATCAACAAGTTCTTTGCAACAGGCTAGACACAGCTGTTATCTCTGCTTGCACTTGAGGAAACAGGAGGTGCAAACATTGGACACAGTTGGTTGCAAAAGTTTTGGCCCAAAACTCAGATTTTGTTAGGAAATGGTCTGCTTCTGTGAAATGGCATGGCCGTTCATTGCTCTCTTGCACAGGCAGCTTCTGTATGAGGTCCAGGTTGTCACCAATGGGTGCGGTCAGCATCTCTGTTGCTCTGTGTTGCTTGGCTGCTGAGAAAAGCAGGGGTCTTGCAAGGGAGACAGCGGAGGCATTTTTGCTGCTTTTTAAGGGGGTAAATGCTGAGAACTGCCAGCAGGCACAGGTGCCCTTTCTTTACTGTTTAGGGGCAGTAGCATATAGACCAGGTGTGAAGCAGGTGCAGGGGCTATACCAGTTCAATGGCAGGGCAGGTGGGGGTAGGCAGGGCATGCGAGAAGTTGGGGCAAGTGCAAGGCAGAGCTGAGAGGGCTGTGGGAGGGGAGCAGATGGGGTGTGGGGCTGGCAACCACAGGAGGGGCAGAGGTGGAAGGGGAGAGCCAGGTTAAAAAAAGCAGGAGGGCTATAGGAACAGGGGGGAGGCTTGCTGGTCTGCGTCTGCGGCTAAGGCTAAGGCTGGCTGGCTGGCTTTTATATAGTATATTTATAGGGCACGCCCGGGGCTCGAACTCGGGACGTCTCGCGTGCGAGGCTACTTGTGGTACCACTTGGGCATACCAACTGCAGCACATTGATGCTCTGCCTGTTTACTTTCTTAAACATAAATGGTTGTAAATCAGGTCTTGCTGCTGCTGCTGCTTAAACCCCAGCCTTATGTTCCGGCCAAAACTTTTGCAACCAACTGTGGACATTGGTTCTGCTGCTGCTGTTTGACAGAGGCAAGGGCTTTGGCTTGGGGCAGGGCTGGTTTAAGGTACCAGGGGCTGGACCTATGCAACAGTCACAGCCAGGGTGAATAAATTGTTGCATGTGCTGGCAACCCATGACGGGGGCCCTTCCTACCCCTACCCTCACCAGCTGCAGCAGTACACTAAGCAAATACCAACAACTGAGATACCTTGACTTGCACACTTCCCCTGGTAGCACATGCCATAGGACATTACAGCTGGAGCAGGGGCTGTCTCTGAAGCTGCCTGTGCCATGCGGAATACCCAAAGGGCATATCTGGCGCCCCCAAAGCAGGGTATACCCCCAGCACATGTAGCGAGCTGCTGTTCTCTGCAGGTGGAGCATGATTGGCATAGCCGATGTGGTATTGTAGAAAGGGGGAGCGGTGCTGAATAAAAACATATGCTTTGAGGAGGTTGTTGAGAGATCTGCTAGCACTATCATGGCAAGATCTGGTGGAAAGTGTTAAAACAGCAGTAGCAAGGGCACGTCGGGTCTAGAAGGTGGTGCTGCACCGAAGGGATATGCGTAACATGTCTTGTTTTACAACAAGCCTGGCCCAGTGAACAACTCTGTGGTATGCTAGACCTTGTTTCAAGCAGTGACAGGTGACAAAGAAAACAGTCCTCCAAAGTGGTGGTGACAGCGTGGGTGACAGCCTTGCAGCATAGGCCCGTCTCGCCCGCCGCTGATTGCAGCATGTAGAAGGAAGCTTCCTACCATCAAACTGGCATGCAAAGCACACCAGCTTCTGTTAATACTGAATCCTTGGCAGTGACCTTGAAGCTTATGGTAAGATTGCCAGAAGCAGGGCCCCTCCAGCAGGGGAAGCATCCATGTTGAAAACCACACTTTTTGCTGCCTGTAGCAATGCTCAGCATTGCAGGGATAGCTAATGTGGGGCCTGCTGTGCAGAGCATGCATGACTGCAGCTAGTGACATGGTACTGTAAAGCCAAGGAAAGCTTGCTGATAAATGGGAGAAGTTCCATTCCATGCACCCTAACTCAGGTGACCACAGGGGCGTACCCACTTTTGACCAAAATCTGAAAAGTCAGCTCAAGCACTTTCTCAATGCGGTTGCGGTTGCCACCAATTTAGCACAGCAGGCAATAATTGCATCAACAAGTTCTTTGCAACAGGCTAGACACAGCTGTTATCTCTGCTTGCACTTGAGGAAACAGGAGGTGCAAACATTGGACACAGTTGGTTGCAAAAGTTTTGGCCCAAAACTCAGATTTTGTTAGGAAATGGTCTGCTTCTGTGAAATGGCATGGCCGTTCATTGCTCTCTTGCACAGGCAGCTTCTGTATGAGGTCCAGGTTGTCACCAATGGGTGCGGTCAGCATCTCTGTTGCTCTGTGTTGCTTGGCTGCTGAGAAAAGCAGGGGTCTTGCAAGGGAGACAGCGGAGGCATTTTTGCTGCTTTTTAAGGGGGTAAATGCTGAGAACTGCCAGCAGGCACAGGTGCCCTTTCTTTACTGTTTAGGGGCAGTAGCATATAGACCAGGTGTGAAGCAGGTGCAGGGGCTATACCAGTTCAATGGCAGGGCAGGTGGGGGTAGGCAGGGCATGCGAGAAGTTGGGGCAAGTGCAAGGCAGAGCTGAGAGGGCTGTGGGAGGGGAGCAGATGGGGTGTGGGGCTGGCAACCACAGGAGGGGCAGAGGTGGAAGGGGAGAGCCAGGTTAAAAAAAGCAGGAGGGCTATAGGAACAGGGGGGAGGCTTGCTGGTCTGCGTCTGCGGCTAAGGCTAAGGCTGGCTGGCTGGCTTTTATATAGTATATTTATAGGGCACGCCCGGGGCTCGAACTCGGGACGTCTCGCGTGCGAGGCTACTTGTGGTACCACTTGGGCATACCAACTGCAGCACATTGATGCTCTGCCTGTTTACTTTCTTAAACATAAATGGTTGTAAATCAGGTCTTGCTGCTGCTGCTGCTTAAACCCCAGCCTTATGTTCCGGCCAAAACTTTTGCAACCAACTGTGGACATTGGTTCTGCTGCTGCTGTTTGACAGAGGCAAGGGCTTTGGCTTGGGGCAGGGCTGGTTTAAGGTACCAGGGGCTGGACCTATGCAACAGTCACAGCCAGGGTGAATAAATTGTTGCATGTGCTGGCAACCCATGACGGGGGCCCTTCCTACCCCTACCCTCACCAGCTGCAGCAGTACACTAAGCAAATACCAACAACTGAGATACCTTGACTTGCACACTTCCCCTGGTAGCACATGCCATAGGACATTACAGCTGGAGCAGGGGCTGTCTCTGAAGCTGCCTGTGCCATGCGGAATACCCAAAGGGCATATCTGGCGCCCCCAAAGCAGGGTATACCCCCAGCACATGTAGCGAGCTGCTGTTCTCTGCAGGTGGAGCATGATTGGCATAGCCGATGTGGTATTGTAGAAAGGGGGAGCGGTGCTGAATAAAAACATATGCTTTGAGGAGGTTGTTGAGAGATCTGCTAGCACTATCATGGCAAGATCTGGTGGAAAGTGTTAAAACAGCAGTAGCAAGGGCACGTCGGGTCTAGAAGGTGGTGCTGCACCGAAGGGATATGCGTAACATGTCTTGTTTTACAACAAGCCTGGCCCAGTGAACAACTCTGTGGTATGCTAGACCTTGTTTCAAGCAGTGACAGGTGACAAAGAAAACAGTCCTCCAAAGTGGTGGTGACAGCGTGGGTGACAGCCTTGCAGCATAGGCCCGTCTCGCCCGCCGCTGATTGCAGCATGTAGAAGGAAGCTTCCTACCATCAAACTGGCATGCAAAGCACACCAGCTTCTGTTAATACTGAATCCTTGGCAGTGACCTTGAAGCTTATGGTAAGATTGCCAGAAGCAGGGCCCCTCCAGCAGGGGAAGCATCCATGTTGAAAACCACACTTTTTGCTGCCTGTAGCAATGCTCAGCATTGCAGGGATAGCTAATGTGGGGCCTGCTGTGCAGAGCATGCATGACTGCAGCTAGTGACATGGTACTGTAAAGCCAAGGAAAGCTTGCTGATAAATGGGAGAAGTTCCATTCCATGCACCCTAACTCAGGTGACCACAGGGGCGTACCCACTTTTGACCAAAATCTGAAAAGTCAGCTCAAGCACTTTCTCAATGCGGTTGCGGTTGCCACCAATTTAGCACAGCAGGCAATAATTGCATCAACAAGTTCTTTGCAACAGGCTAGACACAGCTGTTATCTCTGCTTGCACTTGAGGAAACAGGAGGTGCAAACATTGGACACAGTTGGTTGCAAAAGTTTTGGCCCAAAACTCAGATTTTGTTAGGAAATGGTCTGCTTCTGTGAAATGGCATGGCCGTTCATTGCTCTCTTGCACAGGCAGCTTCTGTATGAGGTCCAGGTTGTCACCAATGGGTGCGGTCAGCATCTCTGTTGCTCTGTGTTGCTTGGCTGCTGAGAAAAGCAGGGGTCTTGCAAGGGAGACAGCGGAGGCATTTTTGCTGCTTTTTAAGGGGGTAAATGCTGAGAACTGCCAGCAGGCACAGGTGCCCTTTCTTTACTGTTTAGGGGCAGTAGCATATAGACCAGGTGTGAAGCAGGTGCAGGGGCTATACCAGTTCAATGGCAGGGCAGGTGGGGGTAGGCAGGGCATGCGAGAAGTTGGGGCAAGTGCAAGGCAGAGCTGAGAGGGCTGTGGGAGGGGAGCAGATGGGGTGTGGGGCTGGCAACCACAGGAGGGGCAGAGGTGGAAGGGGAGAGCCAGGTTAAAAAAAGCAGGAGGGCTATAGGAACAGGGGGGAGGCTTGCTGGTCTGCGTCTGCGGCTAAGGCTAAGGCTGGCTGGCTGGCTTTTATATAGTATATTTATAGGGCACGCCCGGGGCTCGAACTCGGGACGTCTCGCGTGCGAGGCTACTTGTGGTACCACTTGGGCATACCAACTGCAGCACATTGATGCTCTGCCTGTTTACTTTCTTAAACATAAATGGTTGTAAATCAGGTCTTGCTGCTGCTGCTGCTTAAACCCCAGCCTTATGTTCCGGCCAAAACTTTTGCAACCAACTGTGGACATTGGTTCTGCTGCTGCTGTTTGACAGAGGCAAGGGCTTTGGCTTGGGGCAGGGCTGGTTTAAGGTACCAGGGGCTGGACCTATGCAACAGTCACAGCCAGGGTGAATAAATTGTTGCATGTGCTGGCAACCCATGACGGGGGCCCTTCCTACCCCTACCCTCACCAGCTGCAGCAGTACACTAAGCAAATACCAACAACTGAGATACCTTGACTTGCACACTTCCCCTGGTAGCACATGCCATAGGACATTACAGCTGGAGCAGGGGCTGTCTCTGAAGCTGCCTGTGCCATGCGGAATACCCAAAGGGCATATCTGGCGCCCCCAAAGCAGGGTATACCCCCAGCACATGTAGCGAGCTGCTGTTCTCTGCAGGTGGAGCATGATTGGCATAGCCGATGTGGTATTGTAGAAAGGGGGAGCGGTGCTGAATAAAAACATATGCTTTGAGGAGGTTGTTGAGAGATCTGCTAGCACTATCATGGCAAGATCTGGTGGAAAGTGTTAAAACAGCAGTAGCAAGGGCACGTCGGGTCTAGAAGGTGGTGCTGCACCGAAGGGATATGCGTAACATGTCTTGTTTTACAACAAGCCTGGCCCAGTGAACAACTCTGTGGTATGCTAGACCTTGTTTCAAGCAGTGACAGGTGACAAAGAAAACAGTCCTCCAAAGTGGTGGTGACAGCGTGGGTGACAGCCTTGCAGCATAGGCCCGTCTCGCCCGCCGCTGATTGCAGCATGTAGAAGGAAGCTTCCTACCATCAAACTGACATGCAAAGCACACCAGCTTCTGTTAATACTGAATCCTTGGCAGTGACCTTGAAGCTTATGGTAAGATTGCCAGAAGCAGGGCCCCTCCAGCAGGGGAAGCATCCATGTTGAAAACCACACTTTTTGCTGCCTGTAGCAATGCTCAGCATTGCAGGGATAGCTAATGTGGGGCCTGCTGTGCAGAGCATGCATGACTGCAGCTAGTGACATGGTACTGTAAAGCCAAGGAAAGCTTGCTGATAAATGGGAGAAGTTCCATTCCATGCACCCTAACTCAGGTGACCACAGGGGCGTACCCACTTTTGACCAAAATCTGAAAAGTCAGCTCAAGCACTTTCTCAATGCGGTTGCGGTTGCCACCAATTTAGCACAGCAGGCAATAATTGCATCAACAAGTTCTTTGCAACAGGCTAGACACAGCTGTTATCTCTGCTTGCACTTGAGGAAACAGGAGGTGCAAACATTGGACACAGTTGGTTGCAAAAGTTTTGGCCCAAAACTCAGATTTTGTTAGGAAATGGTCTGCTTCTGTGAAATGGCATGGCCGTTCATTGCTCTCTTGCACAGGCAGCTTCTGTATGAGGTCCAGGTTGTCACCAATGGGTGCGGTCAGCATCTCTGTTGCTCTGTGTTGCTTGGCTGCTGAGAAAAGCAGGGGTCTTGCAAGGGAGACAGCGGAGGCATTTTTGCTGCTTTTTAAGGGGGTAAATGCTGAGAACTGCCAGCAGGCACAGGTGCCCTTTCTTTACTGTTTAGGGGCAGTAGCATATAGACCAGGTGTGAAGCAGGTGCAGGGGCTATACCAGTTCAATGGCAGGGCAGGTGGGGGTAGGCAGGGCATGCGAGAAGTTGGGGCAAGTGCAAGGCAGAGCTGAGAGGGCTGTGGGAGGGGAGCAGATGGGGTGTGGGGCTGGCAACCACAGGAGGGGCAGAGGTGGAAGGGGAGAGCCAGGTTAAAAAAAGCAGGAGGGCTATAGGAACAGGGGGGAGGCTTGCTGGTCTGCGTCTGCGGCTAAGGCTAAGGCTGGCTGGCTGGCTTTTATATAGTATATTTATAGGGCACGCCCGGGGCTCGAACTCGGGACGTCTCGCGTGCGAGGCTACTTGTGGTACCACTTGGGCATACCAACTGCAGCACATTGATGCTCTGCCTGTTTACTTTCTTAAACATAAATGGTTGTAAATCAGGTCTTGCTGCTGCTGCTGCTTAAACCCCAGCCTTATGTTCCGGCCAAAACTTTTGCAACCAACTGTGGACATTGGTTCTGCTGCTGCTGTTTGACAGAGGCAAGGGCTTTGGCTTGGGGCAGGGCTGGTTTAAGGTACCAGGGGCTGGACCTATGCAACAGTCACAGCCAGGGTGAATAAATTGTTGCATGTGCTGGCAACCCATGACGGGGGCCCTTCCTACCCCTACCCTCACCAGCTGCAGCAGTACACTAAGCAAATACCAACAACTGAGATACCTTGACTTGCACACTTCCCCTGGTAGCACATGCCATAGGACATTACAGCTGGAGCAGGGGCTGTCTCTGAAGCTGCCTGTGCCATGCGGAATACCCAAAGGGCATATCTGGCGCCCCCAAAGCAGGGTATACCCCCAGCACATGTAGCGAGCTGCTGTTCTCTGCAGGTGGAGCATGATTGGCATAGCCGATGTGGTATTGTAGAAAGGGGGAGCGGTGCTGAATAAAAACATATGCTTTGAGGAGGTTGTTGAGAGATCTGCTAGCACTATCATGGCAAGATCTGGTGGAAAGTGTTAAAACAGCAGTAGCAAGGGCACGTCGGGTCTAGAAGGTGGTGCTGCACCGAAGGGATATGCGTAACATGTCTTGTTTTACAACAAGCCTGGCCCAGTGAACAACTCTGTGGTATGCTAGACCTTGTTTCAAGCAGTGACAGGTGACAAAGAAAACAGTCCTCCAAAGTGGTGGTGACAGCGTGGGTGACAGCCTTGCAGCATAGGCCCGTCTCGCCCGCCGCTGATTGCAGCATGTAGAAGGAAGCTTCCTACCATCAAACTGGCATGCAAAGCACACCAGCTTCTGTTAATACTGAATCCTTGGCAGTGACCTTGAAGCTTATGGTAAGATTGCCAGAAGCAGGGCCCCTCCAGCAGGGGAAGCATCCATGTTGAAAACCACACTTTTTGCTGCCTGTAGCAATGCTCAGCATTGCAGGGATAGCTAATGTGGGGCCTGCTGTGCAGAGCATGCATGACTGCAGCTAGTGACATGGTACTGTAAAGCCAAGGAAAGCTTGCTGATAAATGGGAGAAGTTCCATTCCATGCACCCTAACTCAGGTGACCACAGGGGCGTACCCACTTTTGACCAAAATCTGAAAAGTCAGCTCAAGCACTTTCTCAATGCGGTTGCGGTTGCCACCAATTTAGCACAATCAATCAATCAATCAATCAATCAATCAAAACGCAAGACCAGCAATGCCAATGGCCAAACAAACCTAGGCCACAAACACAAGGCTCCTGATCACAATCACGAAGCCACACAACCGATGGTGGATTTGCCACACACAAGCTGAGGCTAGATGCAACGGCGTGCACACCAAGGGGAAACAAACACCACCACTAAAACCCAAAACCTGCTCCACTTCCATCACACATGGGTGGCGGGGAGGCAGCAGGATCAAGCACCACCCTAGTAGGGGCTGGAGGTGGCTCCCACCACCTAGGTACTGGTGAACCACCATCCTCCCAGCCACTGAAAGGCACCACATAGCGCTCCACATGCTTATCAATAGCTTGCTTAGTGCGCCTTCTACACCTCACTAACCGTTGGCTTTCCCAAGGGTGCGTAAGATCCCACAACCTCTTCCTCCAAGCACTCTTAATCTGACATGAAGCCTCCCAGCTCCCCTCATCTTGACCAAGCACCTTCAGATCTGCACACACGCATTTCTCCCAGGTATGGCGAGGCCTACCCACTGGCCTCGTCATGTCACCATGTAATGAAGAGAACAACGCAATATGCGGCAACCTGCCCTCCTCCATGCGGCCCACATGCCCCAGCCACCTCAGCCTATTTGCTGTGATGTATGCTGACAAGGTGGCTACCCCACATGATTTCCTGATATGCTCATTGGTGTGCCGATCTGACAACCTGACCCCCAGGATGCTCCTAAGGCAGCTAGAGTGCACCCGCTCAAGCTTTTGCGATTGCACTTTGGTCAGGGACCAACACTCACTCCCGAACAGCAGAATTGGCAACACATATGCCTTGTAACACTTCACCTTCGTAGCCAATGACAGATGCTTGGTACCCCACATCTTTTCAAACTGCTTAAACCTCCCCACAGCCTTACCCCTCCTGATATTCAACTCCACATCCAACCTGCCATCAGTCACAAGCACACTTCCCAAGTACTTGAACTGTGACACCTCTTTTACCACACCCTCACTGATAACCACCTCTGGTCCTTGCTGCACTGGCACATCCCCCTCCTTCCAATCCTTGTCAATGGACAGGATCTCAGTCTTGCTTGCATTGATGCGCAACCCAAGACTAGCAGCAACCTTGTCCATCACCTGCAGCATGACCACCAACTCCTCCCTGCTGGGACTTAGCAACACCATATCATCTGCATACAGCAGAACAGACAACAGCTCCACACACCCACCACTACCACACCCATCACGCTCAAGTTTCCCATCTGCATGATAGGCTAGCTTCACCCCACATCCCTCCGGCATCTGAGCCATTGCCTGCCGAACCACAAAGTCCATGTAGATGTTGAACAGCAAGGGAGCAATGACACATCCCTGCCGCACCCCGCCATGCACATCAAACCACTCAGACACCACACCACCCATCCTAACAGCAGCCTGTGTGCCAGTATGCAAGTCCATCAGCAACTCTATCAGCTTTGTGTGTACCCCGTACACATGCAGGATGCGCCATAGCGTGTCTCGCGGTACAGAATCATATGCCTTACGCAAATCCACAAAAGCCATGAATAGAGGCTGATCGAATGCTACAGACTTAGAGATGACCTGGCGTATGGTGAACAGAGCATCAGTGAGGCCCCTCCCCTTCCTAAAAGCAGACTGGTTATCAAGCAGTTGTGCATCGATATGAGAACTGATCTTAGCCAAAATGACCAAGACATACACCTTCCCCGGTATACTTAGCAAGCTTATCCCCCTATAGCTATCTCTCACTTTGCGCTCTCCTTTGCCTTTATACAGTGCCACCAACAGTGCACGTTTCCACTCCACTGGCGCTTTCCCTGACTCCCACACCGCCACAATGACCCTGTGCAACCATTTCAGCATGGTCCCACTGAGCTTTAGCATAGGCGCTGCGATACCATCAACCCCAGGAGCTGCCCCATTACGACAGGCAAAGACAGCTTCTTCAACCTCCTGCACAGTAGGTGGCTGAGCTGCTGCTTCACTCTGCTGGTTTGCACCTTGCCCTGCCTCCATCTTCTGCACTAACTCCTCAATGGTCTGCTGCATTTGCTGGTCGAGCTTGGCAGGGCAGTTGAGGACATCAGCAAAGTGCTCAGCAAAGCACTTCACCACCTCCTCCCTGCTTTGGAACAGCTGCTTGCCATCAGCACCCCCTAGCACAGCTGTAGGAGCAGCAGAGCTACTGCCCTGCTGCTCCTTGAAGATCCGCTGGACATGCTTGTGGAACACGGCTAGATTACCAGCTTTTAGAGCATGTTCCGCAAACAGCGCTTGCTGCTTGAAGTACCGCTCCTGATCCTTCTTAACCGCTCGCCTAGCAGCATTATTGGCCTGCCTGTAATCTGCCCTGGTAGCATCATTAGGAGAGGACAGCACCGCTGCATGTGCTGCATGTTTCCGCTCAATCTTCTGCAAGGTCGCATCGGATATAGCGAAATCTCGGCGCCGCTGCTGAGGCTTGAGGTTTAGACCAGCCTTATGGGCTGCTTGGCTGGCTGCCGCTGTTAGCTGTGTCCATTCGTCTTGTGCGCTCTGCAACTGAGCCCCTACCAGACGGCTGAACTGGTTAGACATTGCCAGCTCAAAGCACTGCTGAGTTGCTGCAGATTCTTGCAGCCGGCTGCAGTCATAGGGCCGTGCTGGCTGTCCCTTCGCACTGTGCTGCTTGGCCACTGACAAGCGGAGGCGCATCGTAAGCACCAGCATTCTATGATCAGAGCCACCTGTATCAAAGCTGCGAAAGACCCTGCAGTCTGTCACACTTGACATGAACCGCTTGGAGACAACTATGTAATCGATGACCCTGAGCACATCCTGCTTGTTTCTATTAACCATCTTGTGAGTAGCAGTCCGGTAATTGCTGTGCTTGAAGAAGGTGTTGGCTAAGCGAAGGTTCAAGGCACCAGCCAGCTGCAAGAGTCGCTCACCATTCCCTGAAGGCTGCTGCTTCCCAAAGCCATGAGGCCCCATAACACCCCCATACGGTTCTGGATCAGTGCCAACCTGGGCGTTGAAGTCACCCAGAAGGACTAGCATGTCCCTGGAAGGCAGCGCTGCCAAGATAGCTTCCAACTGCAGGTAGAAAGCTTCCTTGACCTCCTCAGGGGTGGACTCGGTATCAGTCGGCGAATATGCTACCACGATTGAGGCGTTTATCCCACTGCTGATTCTCACACGGACTACCAGGATTCGCTCACTGACAGCAGACCAGTCGATTAGGCAACGGGACCACTTCGAGTTAAGAAACAGGCCCACCCCATGTTGCCGTGGCTGACCCTCTGGCAGCCCGGACCATATCAACTGCCAGTCCTTCGTAACATTACGACATCCACTACCCGGTATCCTGCTTTCAGCAACACCACAGGCTCCAGCAGGCAATAATTGCATCAACAAGTTCTTTGCAACAGGCTAGACACAGCTGTTATCTCTGCTTGCACTTGAGGAAACAGGAGGTGCAAACATTGGACACAGTTGGTTGCAAAAGTTTTGGCCCAAAACTCAGATTTTGTTAGGAAATGGTCTGCTTCTGTGAAATGGCATGGCCGTTCATTGCTCTCTTGCACAGGCAGCTTCTGTATGAGGTCCAGGTTGTCACCAATGGGTGCGGTCAGCATCTCTGTTGCTCTGTGTTGCTTGGCTGCTGAGAAAAGCAGGGGTCTTGCAAGGGAGACAGCGGAGGCATTTTTGCTGCTTTTTAAGGGGGTAAATGCTGAGAACTGCCAGCAGGCACATGTGCCCTTTCTTTACTGTTTAGGGGCAGTAGCATATAGACCAGGTGTGAAGCAGGTGCAGGGGCTATACCAGTTCAATGGCAGGGCAGGTGGGGGTAGGCAGGGCATGCGAGAAGTTGGGGCAAGTGCAAGGCAGAGCTGAGAGGGCTGTGGGAGGGGAGCAGATGGGGTGTGGGGCTGGCAACCACAGGAGGGGCAGAGGTGGAAGGGGAGAGCCAGGTTAAAAAAAGCAGGAGGGCTATAGGAACAGGGGGGAGGCTTGCTGGTCTGCGTCTGCGGCTAAGGCTAAGGCTGGCTGGCTGGCTTTTATATAGTATATTTATAGGGCACGCCCGGGGCTCGAACTCGGGACGTCTCGCGTGCGAGGCTACTTGTGGTACCACTTGGGCATACCAACTGCAGCACATTGATGCTCTGCCTGTTTACTTTCTTAAACATAAATGGTTGTAAATCAGGTCTTGCTGCTGCTGCTGCTTAAACCCCAGCCTTATGTTCCGGCCAAAACTTTTGCAACCAACTGTGGACATTGGTTCTGCTGCTGCTGTTTGACAGAGGCAAGGGCTTTGGCTTGGGGCAGGGCTGGTTTAAGGTACCAGGGGCTGGACCTATGCAACAGTCACAGCCAGGGTGAATAAATTGTTGCATGTGCTGGCAACCCATGACGGGGGCCCTTCCTACCCCTACCCTCACCAGCTGCAGCAGTACACTAAGCAAATACCAACAACTGAGATACCTTGACTTGCACACTTCCCCTGGTAGCACATGCCATAGGACATTACAGCTGGAGCAGGGGCTGTCTCTGAAGCTGCCTGTGCCATGCGGAATACCCAAAGGGCATATCTGGCGCCCCCAAAGCAGGGTATACCCCCAGCACATGTAGCGAGCTGCTGTTCTCTGCAGGTGGAGCATGATTGGCATAGCCGATGTGGTATGGTAGAAAGGGGGAGCGGTGCTGAATAAAAACATATGCTTTGAGGAGGTTGTTGAGAGATCTGCTAGCACTATCATGGCAAGATCTGGTGGAAAGTGTTAAAACAGCAGTAGCAAGGGCACGTCGGGTCTAGAAGGTGGTGCTGCACCGAAGGGATATGCGTAACATGTCTTGTTTTACAACAAGCCTGGCCCAGTGAACAACTCTGTGGTATGCTAGACCTTGTTTCAAGCAGTGACAGGTGACAAAGAAAACAGTCCTCCAAAGTGGTGGTGACAGCGTGGGTGACAGCCTTGCAGCATAGGCCCGTCTCGCCCGCCGCTGATTGCAGCATGTAGAAGGAAGCTTCCTACCATCAAACTGGCATGCAAAGCACACCAGCTTCTGTTAATACTGAATCCTTGGCAGTGACCTTGAAGCTTATGGTAAGATTGCCAGAAGCAGGGCCCCTCCAGCAGGGGAAGCATCCATGTTGAAAACCACACTTTTTGCTGCCTGTAGCAATGCTCAGCATTGCAGGGATAGCTAATGTGGGGCCTGCTGTGCAGAGCATGCATGACTGCAGCTAGTGACATGGTACTGTAAAGCCAAGGAAAGCTTGCTGATAAATGGGAGAAGTTCCATTCCATGCACCCTAACTCAGGTGACCACAGGGGCGTACCCACTTTTGACCAAAATCTGAAAAGTCAGCTCAAGCACTTTCTCAATGCGGTTGCGGTTGCCACCAATTTAGCACAGCAGGCAATAATTGCATCAACAAGTTCTTTGCAACAGGCTAGACACAGCTGTTATCTCTGCTTGCACTTGAGGAAACAGGAGGTGCAAACATTGGACACAGTTGGTTGCAAAAGTTTTGGCCCAAAACTCAGATTTTGTTAGGAAATGGTCTGCTTCTGTGAAATGGCATGGCCGTTCATTGCTCTCTTGCACAGGCAGCTTCTGTATGAGGTCCAGGTTGTCACCAATGGGTGCGGTCAGCATCTCTGTTGCTCTGTGTTGCTTGGCTGCTGAGAAAAGCAGGGGTCTTGCAAGGGAGACAGCGGAGGCATTTTTGCTGCTTTTTAAGGGGGTAAATGCTGAGAACTGCCAGCAGGCACAGGTGCCCTTTCTTTACTGTTTAGGGGCAGTAGCATATAGACCAGGTGTGAAGCAGGTGCAGGGGCTATACCAGTTCAATGGCAGGGCAGGTGGGGGTAGGCAGGGCATGCGAGAAGTTGGGGCAAGTGCAAGGCAGAGCTGAGAGGGCTGTGGGAGGGGAGCAGATGGGGTGTGGGGCTGGCAACCACAGGAGGGGCAGAGGTGGAAGGGGAGAGCCAGGTTAAAAAAAGCAGGAGGGCTATAGGAACAGGGGGGAGGCTTGCTGGTCTGCGTCTGCGGCTAAGGCTAAGGCTGGCTGGCTGGCTTTTATATAGTATATTTATAGGGCACGCCCGGGGCTCGAACTCGGGACGTCTCGCGTGCGAGGCTACTTGTGGTACCACTTGGGCATACCAACTGCAGCACATTGATGCTCTGCCTGTTTACTTTCTTAAACATAAATGGTTGTAAATCAGGTCTTGCTGCTGCTGCTGCTTAAACCCCAGCCTTATGTTCCGGCCAAAACTTTTGCAACCAACTGTGGACATTGGTTCTGCTGCTGCTGTTTGACAGAGGCAAGGGCTTTGGCTTGGGGCAGGGCTGGTTTAAGGTACCAGGGGCTGGACCTATGCAACAGTCACAGCCAGGGTGAATAAATTGTTGCATGTGCTGGCAACCCATGACGGGGGCCCTTCCTACCCCTACCCTCACCAGCTGCAGCAGTACACTAAGCAAATACCAACAACTGAGATACCTTGACTTGCACACTTCCCCTGGTAGCACATGCCATAGGACATTACAGCTGGAGCAGGGGCTGTCTCTGAAGCTGCCTGTGCCATGCGGAATACCCAAAGGGCATATCTGGCGCCCCCAAAGCAGGGTATACCCCCAGCACATGTAGCGAGCTGCTGTTCTCTGCAGGTGGAGCATGATTGGCATAGCCGATGTGGTATGGTAGAAAGGGGGAGCGGTGCTGAATAAAAACATATGCTTTGAGGAGGTTGTTGAGAGATCTGCTAGCACTATCATGGCAAGATCTGGTGGAAAGTGTTAAAACAGCAGTAGCAAGGGCACGTCGGGTCTAGAAGGTGGTGCTGCACCGAAGGGATATGCGTAACATGTCTTGTTTTACAACAAGCCTGGCCCAGTGAACAACTCTGTGGTATGCTAGACCTTGTTTCAAGCAGTGACAGGTGACAAAGAAAACAGTCCTCCAAAGTGGTGGTGACAGCGTGGGTGACAGCCTTGCAGCATAGGCCCGTCTCGCCCGCCGCTGATTGCAGCATGTAGAAGGAAGCTTCCTACCATCAAACTGGCATGCAAAGCACACCAGCTTCTGTTAATACTGAATCCTTGGCAGTGACCTTGAAGCTTATGGTAAGATTGCCAGAAGCAGGGCCCCTCCAGCAGGGGAAGCATCCATGTTGAAAACCACACTTTTTGCTGCCTGTAGCAATGCTCAGCATTGCAGGGATAGCTAATGTGGGGCCTGCTGTGCAGAGCATGCATGACTGCAGCTAGTGACATGGTACTGTAAAGCCAAGGAAAGCTTGCTGATAAATGGGAGAAGTTCCATTCCATGCACCCTAACTCAGGTGACCACAGGGGCGTACCCACTTTTGACCAAAATCTGAAAAGTCAGCTCAAGCACTTTCTCAATGCGGTTGCGGTTGCCACCAATTTAGCACAGCAGGCAATAATTGCATCAACAAGTTCTTTGCAACAGGCTAGACACAGCTGTTATCTCTGCTTGCACTTGAGGAAACAGGAGGTGCAAACATTGGACACAGTTGGTTGCAAAAGTTTTGGCCCAAAACTCAGATTTTGTTAGGAAATGGTCTGCTTCTGTGAAATGGCATGGCCGTTCATTGCTCTCTTGCACAGGCAGCTTCTGTATGAGGTCCAGGTTGTCACCAATGGGTGCGGTCAGCATCTCTGTTGCTCTGTGTTGCTTGGCTGCTGAGAAAAGCAGGGGTCTTGCAAGGGAGACAGCGGAGGCATTTTTGCTGCTTTTTAAGGGGGTAAATGCTGAGAACTGCCAGCAGGCACAGGTGCCCTTTCTTTACTGTTTAGGGGCAGTAGCATATAGACCAGGTGTGAAGCAGGTGCAGGGGCTATACCAGTTCAATGGCAGGGCAGGTGGGGGTAGGCAGGGCATGCGAGAAGTTGGGGCAAGTGCAAGGCAGAGCTGAGAGGGCTGTGGGAGGGGAGCAGATGGGGTGTGGGGCTGGCAACCACAGGAGGGGCAGAGGTGGAAGGGGAGAGCCAGGTTAAAAAAAAGCAGGAGGGCTATAGGAACAGGGGGGAGGCTTGCTGGTCTGCGTCTGCGGCTAAGGCTAAGGCTGGCTGGCTGGCTTTTATATAGTATATTTATAGGGCACGCCCGGGGCTCGAACTCGGGACGTCTCGCGTGCGAGGCTACTTGTGGTACCACTTGGGCATACCAACTGCAGCACATTGATGCTCTGCCTGTTTGCTTTCTTAAACATAAATGGTTGTAAATCAGGTCTTGCTGCTGCTGCTGCTTAAACCCCAGCCTTATGTTCCGGCCAAAACTTTTGCAACCAACTGTGGACATTGGTTCTGCTGCTGCTGTTTGACAGAGGCAAGGGCTTTGGCTTGGGGCAGGGCTGGTTTAAGGTACCAGGGACTGGACCTATGCAACAGTCACAGCCAGGGTGAATAAATTGTTGCATGTGCTGGCAACCCATGACGGGGGCCCTTCCTACCCCTACCCTCACCAGCTGCAGCAGTACACTAAGCAAATACCAACAACTGAGATACCTTGACTTGCACACTTCCCCTGGTAGCACATGCCATAGGACATTACAGCTGGAGCAGGGGCTGTCTCTGAAGCTGCCTGTGCCATGCGGAATACCCAAAGGGCATATCTGGCGCCCCCAAAGCAGGGTATACCCCCAGCACATGTAGCGAGCTGCTGTTCTCTGCAGGTGGAGCATGATTGGCATAGCCGATGTGGTATTGTAGAAAGGGGGAGCGGTGCTGAATAAAAACATATGCTTTGAGGAGGTTGTTGAGAGATCTGCTAGCACTATCATGGCAAGATCTGGTGGAAAGTGTTAAAACAGCAGTAGCAAGGGCACGTCGGGTCTAGAAGGTGGTGCTGCACCGAAGGGATATGCGTAACATGTCTTGTTTTACAACAAGCCTGGCCCATTGAACAACTCTGTGGTATGCTAGACCTTGTTTCAAGCAGTGACAGGTGACAAAGAAAACAGTCCTCCAAAGTGGTGGTGACAGCGTGGGTGACAGCCTTGCAGCATAGGCCCGTCTCGCCCGCCGCTGATTGCAGCATGTAGAAGGAAGCTTCCTACCATCAAACTGGCATGCAAAGCACACCAGCTTCTGTTAATACTGAATCCTTGGCAGTGACCTTGAAGCTTATGGTAAGATTGCCAGAAGCAGGGCCCCTCCAGCAGGGGAAGCATCCATGTTGAAAACCACACTTTTTGCTGCCTGTAGCAATGCTCAGCATTGCAGGGATAGCTAATGTGGGGCCTGCTGTGCAGAGCATGCATGACTGCAGCTAGTGACATGGTACTGTAAAGCCAAGGAAAGCTTGCTGATAAATGGGAGAAGTTCCATTCCATGCACCCTAACTCAGGTGACCACAGGGGCGTACCCACTTTTGACCAAAATCTGAAAAGTCAGCTCAAGCACTTTCTCAATGCGGTTGCGGTTGCCACCAATTTAGCACAGCAGGCAATAATTGCATCAACAAGTTCTTTGCAACAGGCTAGACACAGCTGTTATCTCTGCTTGCACTTGAGGAAACAGGAGGTGCAAACATTGGACACAGTTGGTTGCAAAAGTTTTGGCCCAAAACTCAGATTTTGTTAGGAAATGGTATGCTTCTGTGAAATGGCATGGCCGTTCATTGCTCTCTTGCACAGGCAGCTTCTGTATGAGGTCCAGGTTGTCACCAATGGGTGCGGTCAGCATCTCTGTTGCTCTGTGTTGCTTGGCTGCTGAGAAAAGCAGGGGTCTTGCAAGGGAGACAGCGGAGGCATTTTTGCTGCTTTTTAAGGGGGTAAATGCTGAGAACTGCCAGCAGGCACAGGTGCCCTTTCTTTACTGTTTAGGGGCAGTAGCATATAGACCAGGTGTGAAGCAGGTGCAGGGGCTATACCAGTTCAATGGCAGGGCAGGTGGGGGTAGGCAGGGCATGCGAGAAGTTGGGGCAAGTGCAAGGCAGAGCTGAGAGGGCTGTGGGAGGGGAGCAGATGGGGTGTGGGGCTGGCAACCACAGGAGGGGCAGAGGTGGAAGGGGAGAGCCAGGTTAAAAAAAGCAGGAGGGCTATAGGAACAGGGGGGAGGCTTGCTGGTCTGCGTCTGCGGCTAAGGCTAAGGCTGGCTGGCTGGCTTTTATATAGTATATTTATAGGGCACGCCCGGGGCTCGAACTCGGGACGTCTCGCGTGCGAGGCTACTTGTGGTACCACTTGGGCATACCAACTGCAGCACATTGATGCTCTGCCTGTTTACTTTCTTAAACATAAATGGTTGTAAATCAGGTCTTGCTGCTGCTGCTGCTTAAACCCCAGCCTTATGTTCCGGCCAAAACTTTTGCAACCAACTGTGGACATTGGTTCTGCTGCTGCTGTTTGACAGAGGCAAGGGCTTTGGCTTGGGGCAGGGCTGGTTTAAGGTACCAGGGGCTGGACCTATGCAACAGTCACAGCCAGGGTGAATAAATTGTTGCATGTGCTGGCAACCCATGACGGGGGCCCTTCCTACCCCTACCCTCACCAGCTGCAGCAGTACACTAAGCAAATACCAACAACTGAGATACCTTGACTTGCACACTTCCCCTGGTAGCACATGCCATAGGACATTACAGCTGGAGCAGGGGCTGTCTCTGAAGCTGCCTGTGCCATGCGGAATACCCAAAGGGCATATCTGGCGCCCCCAAAGCAGGGTATACCCCCAGCACATGTAGCGAGCTGCTGTTCTCTGCAGGTGGAGCATGATTGGCATAGCCGATGTGGTATTGTAGAAAGGGGGAGCGGTGCTGAATAAAAACATATGCTTTGAGGAGGTTGTTGAGAGATCTGCTAGCACTATCATGGCAAGATCTGGTGGAAAGTGTTAAAACAGCAGTAGCAAGGGCACGTCGGGTCTAGAAGGTGGTGCTGCACCGAAGGGATATGCGTAACATGTCTTGTTTTACAACAAGCCTGGCCCAGTGAACAACTCTGTGGTATGCTAGACCTTGTTTCAAGCAGTGACAGGTGACAAAGAAAACAGTCCTCCAAAGTGGTGGTGACAGCGTGGGTGACAGCCTTGCAGCATAGGCCCGTCTCGCCCGCCGCTGATTGCAGCATGTAGAAGGAAGCTTCCTACCATCAAACTGGCATGCAAAGCACACCAGCTTCTGTTAATACTGAATCCTTGGCAGTGACCTTGAAGCTTATGGTAAGATTGCCAAAAGCAGGGCCCCTCCAGCAGGGGAAGCATCCATGTTGAAAACCACACTTTTTGCTGCCTGTAGCAATGCTCAGCATTGCAGGGATAGCTAATGTGGGGCCTGCTGTGCAGAGCATGCATGACTGCAGCTAGTGACATGGTACTGTAAAGCCAAGGAAAGCTTGCTGATAAATGGGAGAAGTTCCATTCCATGCACCCTAACTCAGGTGACCACAGGGGCGTACCCACTTTTGACCAAAATCTGAAAAGTCAGCTCAAGCACTTTCTCAATGCGGTTGCGGTTGCCACCAATTTAGCACAGCAGGCAATAATTGCATCAACAAGTTCTTTGCAACAGGCTAGACACAGCTGTTATCTCTGCTTGCACTTGAGGAAACAGGAGGTGCAAACATTGGACACAGTTGGTTGCAAAAGTTTTGGCCCAAAACTCAGATTTTGTTAGGAAATGGTCTGCTTCTGTGAAATGGCATGGCCGTTCATTGCTCTCTTGCACAGGCAGCTTCTGTATGAGGTCCAGGTTGTCACCAATGGGTGCGGTCAGCATCTCTGTTGCTCTGTGTTGCTTGGCTGCTGAGAAAAGCAGGGGTCTTGCAAGGGAGACAGCGGAGGCATTTTTGCTGCTTTTTAAGGGGGTAAATGCTGAGAACTGCCAGCAGGCACAGGTGCCCTTTCTTTACTGTTTAGGGGCAGTAGCATATAGACCAGGTGTGAAGCAGGTGCAGGGGCTATACCAGTTCAATGGCAGGGCAGGTGGGGGTAGGCAGGGCATGCGAGAAGTTGGGGCAAGTGCAAGGCAGAGCTGAGAGGGCTGTGGGAGGGGAGCAGATGGGGTGTGGGGCTGGCAACCACAGGAGGGGCAGAGGTGGAAGGGGAGAGCCAGGTTAAAAAAAGCAGGAGGGCTATAGGAACAGGGGGGAGGCTTGCTGGTCTGCGTCTGCGGCTAAGGCTAAGGCTGGCTGGCTGGCTTTTATATAGTATATTTATAGGGCACGCCCGGGGCTCGAACTCGGGACGTCTCGCGTGCGAGGCTACTTGTGGTACCACTTGGGCATACCAACTGCAGCACATTGATGCTCTGCCTGTTTACTTTCTTAAACATAAATGGTTGTAAATCAGGTCTTGCTGCTGCTGCTGCTTAAACCCCAGCCTTATGTTCCGGCCAAAACTTTTGCAACCAACTGTGGACATTGGTTCTGCTGCTGCTGTTTGACAGAGGCAAGGGCTTTGGCTTGGGGCAGGGCTGGTTTAAGGTACCAGGGGCTGGACCTATGCAACAGTCACAGCCAGGGTGAATAAATTGTTGCATGTGCTGGCAACCCATGACGGGGGCCCTTCCTACCCCTACCCTCACCAGCTGCAGCAGTACACTAAGCAAATACCAACAACTGAGATACCTTGACTTGCACACTTCCCCTGGTAGCACATGCCATAGGACATTACAGCTGGAGCAGGGGCTGTCTCTGAAGCTGCCTGTGCCATGCGGAATACCCAAAGGGCATATCTGGCGCCCCCAAAGCAGGGTATACCCCCAGCACATGTAGCGAGCTGCTGTTCTCTGCAGGTGGAGCATGATTGGCATAGCCGATGTGGTATGGTAGAAAGGGGGAGCGGTGCTGAATAAAAACATATGCTTTGAGGAGGTTGTTGAGAGATCTGCTAGCACTATCATGGCAAGATCTGGTGGAAAGTGTTAAAACAGCAGTAGCAAGGGCACGTCGGGTCTAGAAGGTGGTGCTGCACCGAAGGGATATGCGTAACATGTCTTGTTTTACAACAAGCCTGGCCCAGTGAACAACTCTGTGGTATGCTAGACCTTGTTTCAAGCAGTGACAGGTGACAAAGAAAACAGTCCTCCAAAGTGGTGGTGACAGCGTGGGTGACAGCCTTGCAGCATAGGCCCGTCTCGCCCGCCGCTGATTGCAGCATGTAGAAGGAAGCTTCCTACCATCAAACTGGCATGCAAAGCACACCAGCTTCTGTTAATACTGAATCCTTGGCAGTGACCTTGAAGCTTATGGTAAGATTGCCAGAAGCAGGGCCCCTCCAGCAGGGGAAGCATCCATGTTGAAAACCACACTTTTTGCTGCCTGTAGCAATGCTCAGCATTGCAGGGATAGCTAATGTGGGGCCTGCTGTGCAGAGCATGCATGACTGCAGCTAGTGACATGGTACTGTAAAGCCAAGGAAAGCTTGCTGATAAATGGGAGAAGTTCCATTCCATGCACCCTAACTCAGGTGACCACAGGGGCGTACCCACTTTTGACCAAAATCTGAAAAGTCAGCTCAAGCACTTTCTCAATGCGGTTGCGGTTGCCACCAATTTAGCACAGCAGGCAATAATTGCATCAACAAGTTCTTTGCAACAGGCTAGACACAGCTGTTATCTCTGCTTGCACTTGAGGAAACAGGAGGTGCAAACATTGGACACAGTTGGTTGCAAAAGTTTTGGCCCAAAACTCAGATTTTGTTAGGAAATGGTCTGCTTCTGTGAAATGGCATGGCCGTTCATTGCTCTCTTGCACAGGCAGCTTCTGTATGAGGTCCAGGTTGTCACCAATGGGTGCGGTCAGCATCTCTGTTGCTCTGTGTTGCTTGGCTGCTGAGAAAAGCAGGGGTCTTGCAAGGGAGACAGCGGAGGCATTTTTGCTGCTTTTTAAGGGGGTAAATGCTGAGAACTGCCAGCAGGCACAGGTGCCCTTTCTTTACTGTTTAGGGGCAGTAGCATATAGACCAGGTGTGAAGCAGGTGCAGGGGCTATACCAGTTCAATGGCAGGGCAGGTGGGGGTAGGCAGGGCATGCGAGAAGTTGGGGCAAGTGCAAGGCAGAGCTGAGAGGGCTGTGGGAGGGGAGCAGATGGGGTGTGGGGCTGGCAACCACAGGAGGGGCAGAGGTGGAAGGGGAGAGCCAGGTTAAAAAAAGCAGGAGGGCTATAGGAACAGGGGGGAGGCTTGCTGGTCTGCGTCTGCGGCTAAGGCTAAGGCTGGCTGGCTGGCTTTTATATAGTATATTTATAGGGCACGCCCGGGGCTCGAACTCGGGACGTCTCGCGTGCGAGGCTACTTGTGGTACCACTTGGGCATACCAACTGCAGCACATTGATGCTCTGCCTGTTTACTTTCTTAAACATAAATGGTTGTAAATCAGGTCTTGCTGCTGCTGCTGCTTAAACCCCAGCCTTATGTTCCGGCCAAAACTTTTGCAACCAACTGTGGACATTGGTTCTGCTGCTGCTGTTTGACAGAGGCAAGGGCTTTGGCTTGGGGCAGGGCTGGTTTAAGGTACCAGGGGCTGGACCTATGCAACAGTCACAGCCAGGGTGAATAAATTGTTGCATGTGCTGGCAACCCATGACGGGGGCCCTTCCTACCCCTACCCTCACCAGCTGCAGCAGTACACTAAGCAAATACCAACAACTGAGATACCTTGACTTGCACACTTCCCCTGGTAGCACATGCCATAGGACATTACAGCTGGAGCAGGGGCTGTCTCTGAAGCTGCCTGTGCCATGCGGAATACCCAAAGGGCATATCTGGCGCCCCCAAAGCAGGGTATACCCCCAGCACATGTAGCGAGCTGCTGTTCTCTGCAGGTGGAGCATGATTGGCATAGCCGATGTGGTATGGTAGAAAGGGGGAGCGGTGCTGAATAAAAACATATGCTTTGAGGAGGTTGTTGAGAGATCTGCTAGCACTATCATGGCAAGATCTGGTGGAAAGTGTTAAAACAGCAGTAGCAAGGGCACGTCGGGTCTAGAAGGTGGTGCTGCACCGAAGGGATATGCGTAACATGTCTTGTTTTACAACAAGCCTGGCCCAGTGAACAACTCTGTGGTATGCTAGACCTTGTTTCAAGCAGTGACAGGTGACAAAGAAAACAGTCCTCCAAAGTGGTGGTGACAGCGTGGGTGACAGCCTTGCAGCATAGGCCCGTCTCGCCCGCCGCTGATTGCAGCATGTAGAAGGAAGCTTCCTACCATCAAACTGGCATGCAAAGCACACCAGCTTCTGTTAATACTGAATCCTTGGCAGTGACCTTGAAGCTTATGGTAAGATTGCCAGAAGCAGGGCCCCTCCAGCAGGGGAAGCATCCATGTTGAAAACCACACTTTTTGCTGCCTGTAGCAATGCTCAGCATTGCAGGGATAGCTAATGTGGGGCCTGCTGTGCAGAGCATGCATGACTGCAGCTAGTGACATGGTACTGTAAAGCCAAGGAAAGCTTGCTGATAAATGGGAGAAGTTCCATTCCATGCACCCTAACTCAGGTGACCACAGGGGCGTACCCACTTTTGACCAAAATCTGAAAAGTCAGCTCAAGCACTTTCTCAATGCGGTTGCGGTTGCCACCAATTTAGCACAGCAGGCAATAATTGCATCAACAAGTTCTTTGCAACAGGCTAGACACAGCTGTTATCTCTGCTTGCACTTGAGGAAACAGGAGGTGCAAACATTGGACACAGTTGGTTGCAAAAGTTTTGGCCCAAAACTCAGATTTTGTTAGGAAATGGTCTGCTTCTGTGAAATGGCATGGCCGTTCATTGCTCTCTTGCACAGGCAGCTTCTGTATGAGGTCCAGGTTGTCACCAATGGGTGCGGTCAGCATCTCTGTTGCTCTGTGTTGCTTGGCTGCTGAGAAAAGCAGGGGTCTTGCAAGGGAGACAGCGGAGGCATTTTTGCTGCTTTTTAAGGGGGTAAATGCTGAGAACTGCCAGCAGGCACAGGTGCCCTTTCTTTACTGTTTAGGGGCAGTAGCATATAGACCAGGTGTGAAGCAGGTGCAGGGGCTATACCAGTTCAATGGCAGGGCAGGTGGGGGTAGGCAGGGCATGCGAGAAGTTGGGGCAAGTGCAAGGCAGAGCTGAGAGGGCTGTGGGAGGGGAGCAGATGGGGTGTGGGGCTGGCAACCACAGGAGGGGCAGAGGTGGAAGGGGAGAGCCAGGTTAAAAAAAGCAGGAGGGCTATAGGAACAGGGGGGAGGCTTGCTGGTCTGCGTCTGCGGCTAAGGCTAAGGCTGGCTGGCTGGCTTTTATATAGTATATTTATAGGGCACGCCCGGGGCTCGAACTCGGGACGTCTCGCGTGCGAGGCTACTTGTGGTACCACTTGGGCATACCAACTGCAGCACATTGATGCTCTGCCTGTTTACTTTCTTAAACATAAATGGTTGTAAATCAGGTCTTGCTGCTGCTGCTGCTTAAACCCCAGCCTTATGTTCCGGCCAAAACTTTTGCAACCAACTGTGGACATTGGTTCTGCTGCTGCTGTTTGACAGAGGCAAGGGCTTTGGCTTGGGGCAGGGCTGGTTTAAGGTACCAGGGGCTGGACCTATGCAACAGTCACAGCCAGGGTGAATAAATTGTTGCATGTGCTGGCAACCCATGACGGGGGCCCTTCCTACCCCTACCCTCACCAGCTGCAGCAGTACACTAAGCAAATACCAACAACTGAGATACCTTGACTTGCACACTTCCCCTGGTAGCACATGCCATAGGACATTACAGCTGGAGCAGGGGCTGTCTCTGAAGCTGCCTGTGCCATGCGGAATACCCAAAGGGCATATCTGGCGCCCCCAAAGCAGGGTATACCCCCAGCACATGTAGCGAGCTGCTGTTCTCTGCAGGTGGAGCATGATTGGCATAGCCGATGTGGTATTGTAGAAAGGGGGAGCGGTGCTGAATAAAAACATATGCTTTGAGGAGGTTGTTGAGAGATCTGCTAGCACTATCATGGCAAGATCTGGTGGAAAGTGTTAAAACAGCAGTAGCAAGGGCACGTCGGGTCTAGAAGGTGGTGCTGCACCGAAGGGATATGCGTAACATGTCTTGTTTTACAACAAGCCTGGCCCAGTGAACAACTCTGTGGTATGCTAGACCTTGTTTCAAGCAGTGACAGGTGACAAAGAAAACAGTCCTCCAAAGTGGTGGTGACAGCGTGGGTGACAGCCTTGCAGCATAGGCCCGTCTCGCCCGCCGCTGATTGCAGCATGTAGAAGGAAGCTTCCTACCATCAAACTGGCATGCAAAGCACACCAGCTTCTGTTAATACTGAATCCTTGGCAGTGACCTTGAAGCTTATGGTAAGATTGCCAGAAGCAGGGCCCCTCCAGCAGGGGAAGCATCCATGTTGAAAACCACACTTTTTGCTGCCTGTAGCAATGCTCAGCATTGCAGGGATAGCTAATGTGGGGCCTGCTGTGCAGAGCATGCATGACTGCAGCTAGTGACATGGTACTGTAAAGCCAAGGAAAGCTTGCTGATAAATGGGAGAAGTTCCATTCCATGCACCCTAACTCAGGTGACCACAGGGGCGTACCCACTTTTGACCAAAATCTGAAAAGTCAGCTCAAGCACTTTCTCAATGCGGTTGCGGTTGCCACCAATTTAGCACAGCAGGCAATAATTGCATCAACAAGTTCTTTGCAACAGGCTAGACACAGCTGTTATCTCTGCTTGCACTTGAGGAAACAGGAGGTGCAAACATTGGACACAGTTGGTTGCAAAAGTTTTGGCCCAAAACTCAGATTTTGTTAGGAAATGGTCTGCTTCTGTGAAATGGCATGGCCGTTCATTGCTCTCTTGCACAGGCAGCTTCTGTATGAGGTCCAGGTTGTCACCAATGGGTGCGGTCAGCATCTCTGTTGCTCTGTGTTGCTTGGCTGCTGAGAAAAGCAGGGGTCTTGCAAGGGAGACAGCGGAGGCATTTTTGCTGCTTTTTAAGGGGGTAAATGCTGAGAACTGCCAGCAGGCACAGGTGCCCTTTCTTTACTGTTTAGGGGCAGTAGCATATAGACCAGGTGTGAAGCAGGTGCAGGGGCTATACCAGTTCAATGGCAGGGCAGGTGGGGGTAGGCAGGGCATGCGAGAAGTTGGGGCAAGTGCAAGGCAGAGCTGAGAGGGCTGTGGGAGGGGAGCAGATGGGGTGTGGGGCTGGCAACCACAGGAGGGGCAGAGGTGGAAGGGGAGAGCCAGGTTAAAAAAAGCAGGAGGGCTATAGGAACAGGGGGGAGGCTTGCTGGTCTGCGTCTGCGGCTAAGGCTAAGGCTGGCTGGCTGGCTTTTATATAGTATATTTATAGGGCACGCCCGGGGCTCGAACTCGGGACGTCTCGCGTGCGAGGCTACTTGTGGTACCACTTGGGCATACCAACTGCAGCACATTGATGCTCTGCCTGTTTACTTTCTTAAACATAAATGGTTGTAAATCAGGTCTTGCTGCTGCTGCTGCTTAAACCCCAGCCTTATGTTCCGGCCAAAACTTTTGCAACCAACTGTGGACATTGGTTCTGCTGCTGCTGTTTGACAGAGGCAAGGGCTTTGGCTTGGGGCAGGGCTGGTTTAAGGTACCAGGGGCTGGACCTATGCAACAGTCACAGCCAGGGTGAATAAATTGTTGCATGTGCTGGCAACCCATGACGGGGGCCCTTCCTACCCCTACCCTCACCAGCTGCAGCAGTACACTAAGCAAATACCAACAACTGAGATACCTTGACTTGCACACTTCCCCTGGTAGCACATGCCATAGGACATTACAGCTGGAGCAGGGGCTGTCTCTGAAGCTGCCTGTGCCATGCGGAATACCCAAAGGGCATATCTGGCGCCCCCAAAGCAGGGTATACCCCCAGCACATGTAGCGAGCTGCTGTTCTCTGCAGGTGGAGCATGATTGGCATAGCCGATGTGGTATTGTAGAAAGGGGGAGCGGTGCTGAATAAAAACATATGCTTTGAGGAGGTTGTTGAGAGATCTGCTAGCACTATCATGGCAAGATCTGGTGGAAAGTGTTAAAACAGCAGTAGCAAGGGCACGTCGGGTCTAGAAGGTGGTGCTGCACCGAAGGGATATGCGTAACATGTCTTGTTTTACAACAAGCCTGGCCCAGTGAACAACTCTGTGGTATGCTAGACCTTGTTTCAAGCAGTGACAGGTGACAAAGAAAACAGTCCTCCAAAGTGGTGGTGACAGCGTGGGTGACAGCCTTGCAGCATAGGCCCGTCTCGCCCGCCGCTGATTGCAGCATGTAGAAGGAAGCTTCCTACCATCAAACTGGCATGCAAAGCACACCAGCTTCTGTTAATACTGAATCCTTGGCAGTGACCTTGAAGCTTATGGTAAGATTGCCAGAAGCAGGGCCCCTCCAGCAGGGGAAGCATCCATGTTGAAAACCACACTTTTTGCTGCCTGTAGCAATGCTCAGCATTGCAGGGATAGCTAATGTGGGGCCTGCTGTGCAGAGCATGCATGACTGCAGCTAGTGACATGGTACTGTAAAGCCAAGGAAAGCTTGCTGATAAATGGGAGAAGTTCCATTCCATGCACCCTAACTCAGGTGACCACAGGGGCGTACCCACTTTTGACCAAAATCTGAAAAGTCAGCTCAAGCACTTTCTCAATGCGGTTGCGGTTGCCACCAATTTAGCACAGCAGGCAATAATTGCATCAACAAGTTCTTTGCAACAGGCTAGACACAGCTGTTATCTCTGCTTGCACTTGAGGAAACAGGAGGTGCAAACATTGGACACAGTTGGTTGCAAAAGTTTTGGCCCAAAACTCAGATTTTGTTAGGAAATGGTCTGCTTCTGTGAAATGGCATGGCCGTTCATTGCTCTCTTGCACAGGCAGCTTCTGTATGAGGTCCAGGTTGTCACCAATGGGTGCGGTCAGCATCTCTGTTGCTCTGTGTTGCTTGGCTGCTGAGAAAAGCAGGGGTCTTGCAAGGGAGACAGCGGAGGCATTTTTGCTGCTTTTTAAGGGGGTAAATGCTGAGAACTGCCAGCAGGCACAGGTGCCCTTTCTTTACTGTTTAGGGGCAGTAGCATATAGACCAGGTGTGAAGCAGGTGCAGGGGCTATACCAGTTCAATGGCAGGGCAGGTGGGGGTAGGCAGGGCATGCGAGAAGTTGGGGCAAGTGCAAGGCAGAGCTGAGAGGGCTGTGGGAGGGGAGCAGATGGGGTGTGGGGCTGGCAACCACAGGAGGGGCAGAGGTGGAAGGGGAGAGCCAGGTTAAAAAAAGCAGGAGGGCTATAGGAACAGGGGGGAGGCTTGCTGGTCTGCGTCTGCGGCTAAGGCTAAGGCTGGCTGGCTGGCTTTTATATAGTATATTTATAGGGCACGCCCGGGGCTCGAACTCGGGACGTCTCGCGTGCGAGGCTACTTGTGGTACCACTTGGGCATACCAACTGCAGCACATTGATGCTCTGCCTGTTTACTTTCTTAAACATAAATGGTTGTAAATCAGGTCTTGCTGCTGCTGCTGCTTAAACCCCAGCCTTATGTTCCGGCCAAAACTTTTGCAACCAACTGTGGACATTGGTTCTGCTGCTGCTGTTTGACAGAGGCAAGGGCTTTGGCTTGGGGCAGGGCTGGTTTAAGGTACCAGGGGCTGGACCTATGCAACAGTCACAGCCAGGGTGAATAAATTGTTGCATGTGCTGGCAACCCATGACGGGGGCCCTTCCTACCCCTACCCTCACCAGCTGCAGCAGTACACTAAGCAAATACCAACAACTGAGATACCTTGACTTGCACACTTCCCCTGGTAGCACATGCCATAGGACATTACAGCTGGAGCAGGGGCTGTCTCTGAAGCTGCCTGTGCCATGCGGAATACCCAAAGGGCATATCTGGCGCCCCCAAAGCAGGGTATACCCCCAGCACATGTAGCGAGCTGCTGTTCTCTGCAGGTGGAGCATGATTGGCATAGCCGATGTGGTATGGTAGAAAGGGGGAGCGGTGCTGAATAAAAACATATGCTTTGAGGAGGTTGTTGAGAGATCTGCTAGCACTATCATGGCAAGATCTGGTGGAAAGTGTTAAAACAGCAGTAGCAAGGGCACGTCGGGTCTAGAAGGTGGTGCTGCACCGAAGGGATATGCGTAACATGTCTTGTTTTACAACAAGCCTGGCCCAGTGAACAACTCTGTGGTATGCTAGACCTTGTTTCAAGCAGTGACAGGTGACAAAGAAAACAGTCCTCCAAAGTGGTGGTGACAGCGTGGGTGACAGCCTTGCAGCATAGGCCCGTCTCGCCCGCCGCTGATTGCAGCATGTAGAAGGAAGCTTCCTACCATCAAACTGGCATGCAAAGCACACCAGCTTCTGTTAATACTGAATCCTTGGCAGTGACCTTGAAGCTTATGGTAAGATTGCCAGAAGCAGGGCCCCTCCAGCAGGGGAAGCATCCATGTTGAAAACCACACTTTTTGCTGCCTGTAGCAATGCTCAGCATTGCAGGGATAGCTAATGTGGGGCCTGCTGTGCAGAGCATGCATGACTGCAGCTAGTGACATGGTACTGTAAAGCCAAGGAAAGCTTGCTGATAAATGGGAGAAGTTCCATTCCATGCACCCTAACTCAGGTGACCACAGGGGCGTACCCACTTTTGACCAAAATCTGAAAAGTCAGCTCAAGCACTTTCTCAATGCGGTTGCGGTTGCCACCAATTTAGCACAGCAGGCAATAATTGCATCAACAAGTTCTTTGCAACAGGCTAGACACAGCTGTTATCTCTGCTTGCACTTGAGGAAACAGGAGGTGCAAACATTGGACACAGTTGGTTGCAAAAGTTTTGGCCCAAAACTCAGATTTTGTTAGGAAATGGTCTGCTTCTGTGAAATGGCATGGCCGTTCATTGCTCTCTTGCACAGGCAGCTTCTGTATGAGGTCCAGGTTGTCACCAATGGGTGCGGTCAGCATCTCTGTTGCTCTGTGTTGCTTGGCTGCTGAGAAAAGCAGGGGTCTTGCAAGGGAGACAGCGGAGGCATTTTTGCTGCTTTTTAAGGGGGTAAATGCTGAGAACTGCCAGCAGGCACAGGTGCCCTTTCTTTACTGTTTAGGGGCAGTAGCATATAGACCAGGTGTGAAGCAGGTGCAGGGGCTATACCAGTTCAATGGCAGGGCAGGTGGGGGTAGGCAGGGCATGCGAGAAGTTGGGGCAAGTGCAAGGCAGAGCTGAGAGGGCTGTGGGAGGGGAGCAGATGGGGTGTGGGGCTGGCAACCACAGGAGGGGCAGAGGTGGAAGGGGAGAGCCAGGTTAAAAAAAGCAGGAGGGCTATAGGAACAGGGGGGAGGCTTGCTGGTCTGCGTCTGCGGCTAAGGCTAAGGCTGGCTGGCTGGCTTTTATATAGTATATTTATAGGGCACGCCCGGGGCTCGAACTCGGGACGTCTCGCGTGCGAGGCTACTTGTGGTACCACTTGGGCATACCAACTGCAGCACATTGATGCTCTGCCTGTTTACTTTCTTAAACATAAATGGTTGTAAATCAGGTCTTGCTGCTGCTGCTGCTTAAACCCCAGCCTTATGTTCCGGCCAAAACTTTTGCAACCAACTGTGGACATTGGTTCTGCTGCTGCTGTTTGACAGAGGCAAGGGCTTTGGCTTGGGGCAGGGCTGGTTTAAGGTACCAGGGGCTGGACCT